>CAMZMU010000059.1:39941225-40101473 GCA_947311845.1 Poa pratensis | reverse complement strand
CCCCCCCCCCCCCCCCCCCCCCCCCCCCCCCCCCCCCCCCCCCCCCCCCCCCCCCCCCCCCCCAGAATTTTGGCCCAAGGTCTGCCACTGGACACGCTGATTAGTAAGTCAGGCTAGAAGTTACTGGCATGTGTTGATTTGTTTTAGCTGAATTTGCAGGTGGAGGTTGTATTTTGGGATGTACCAGCTGAAATTTTACAGTTAAACCATCAATGGCTCATGGCTACAAGAACTCGGCAAGAAGGTGTGGCAAGTTAAACAATAGTGTCCACATTATATTTATGTTCTCTATTATTTATATATGTAAGAAACAAATTAACAGTAGAAAGCACTGCGGCGGCAAGGATATGCAACTATATTACCCCCTCCGATTCATAAAAAGTGTCATTGATTTAGTTCAAAATTGCTCAATTTTAAACTAAACCTCCGACATTTTTAGGGATCGGAGTGAGTAGCTTGAATACTCGAAAAAGGTATACATGTCGGCCCAGCCCACATGCACAGCAAGAGCCCACGGGCCACAGCGCACACCTACTCTGGTCGTTCTTTCGCTCCGCAGACACCAGGCGCTGGTGTCTCTCTCTCGACGACTCGACCAAGAACACAGGCAGTCAGGCACACTGCGGCGGCAGAGAAGAACCAGCCCTAGGGAGCAGCCGAGCAGGGAGTCGACGGGCAACGGGCAGCAGGCGACCGCGACGGACACGCCCTGGCACCCTCCCCTTTACCCCCGCGGCGGCGCAGCCCCGTCCCCCATCACACCCCCGCGCACCGGTGCAGAAGGCCCCGCCCCGCCCCGATTTGGTTGGATTACTTGGTTTGGTTCGTCCTGCCGCACTACTAGTAGTAGATCTAATTTTTTATAAGCAAGTTTTTAATTTCCTGAATTGTTACTTGATTGAAAAATTGGTGCTGCCATACTGTTTTGTTCAATTTTTTTAAATGAATACCCTGTCTCCACAACCTGGCGCCGCCACTCTAGAAAAGGCTATCTTCGTCGCATAGAGGATAAAAGTATATATGACCTTCCAATGCAAAAATTAAGTCAGAGGCGCTTAGGAAATGTCATTGAAGTGCGTGTTGTACTGTGCTACAATCAGGCGCCCGACGCAAAAGAAAGTAGGGACTAGGGAGGCTAAGCATAGCTGGGATTGAAGCGAACCGAGGCAAAACTGTTGGGAGTTTACTCCTAGTACTGCTTGTCCTAAGCTCCCAAGTTGGGGATGGCTTAAGTGATTCTTCAGTTGTGGGGAGCTTTTTCGAGATAAAATGACGAAACAAACTACATGGTCCCCATAACCAACGAAATTTTTAACCTAAGATCGATTCTCCCAGCTCAATTTTCTTGAATCGACACCGACAGAGAACCAATACACTTTGCATATTACTAGGATAAAATAAAAATGTCTGACAATGATCAACTGTCTATCTCTAACTCATATTTCAAATGCATCCCATTTCTATAACAAGCATCCTTTCAACTTCCCACGCATGTTGGCCTTTTTTTTTTTTGCTCCGGACTTAGATTTCTTCATATTTTTACTGTACTATAGTTTCAAGCATTTGGTTCTGCTAAATGTAGGAAGCTAGTTATTTATAGATAGTGCATGTACATTCAGTCACCACATGCTAGTTGTTGGCTTTTCATTTATCTCACTGGAGTGTAAATATTGTTGAGGAATCAGTATTACAGCTTATACAGACATCTGGGTAGCAGTCACTTTTGCTTGGCGGTTACTTTGCAGGGCCCTTCCTGTTAGAACAATAGTGTATCGTTATTCGAAGCACATTATTAAAATTTGCTGCAGGTGTGGCCTTCACGAAGATGATGTGCACCTTTTTCACATGTCCTTTTGTCAAAGCATTCTGGTTTCTTGATCCCTGGCTTTTTCGAACTGATTTGCTCATCCAAAACTTGCTAAGCATGAATCACCCAAACGCTTCCTTAACCAATATCCTTAACTTCATGTGGTGTGTTTGGCAATCTAGGAACGATGTGCTTTTTTGACATGAAAATGGCGAAGTTTACCAGTCTTGACAGAAAACACACTTTGTACTTCCATGCCAGTTGCGTTTAACAAGATTGTTTTTAGTTAAAATAACACCATTGCGAGTATAGCACGCGAAATTTTTAACTTGAGTAGTATCTTCATATTCCAAATTTTCTTATTATTATCAACTGGCACACAGAATGATGGAAGTTATGATAATGAAAAAACTTAAATGATCTGCGCTTTTTTTTGGAAGTTCAGAGTTGTTTTAGATGGTTCTATAGTTTAGAGTTCAAGTCTGGCCAACTTTCTCTACAATCAAAATGAAGTGGACTCCTTTATCATCAGGCAGACAATTATTTGCTCTAAATGGTGATTCTCCAGATCCAGATGGTCAATTTTGGAGTGCAAATGAGCAGCTCCTCCAACTAAAATACATTGACATAGTATACCATGTGTGTAGCACAATTGCATGCAGTATAACCAGGTCCAGACGGTCAATTTTGGAGTTAGGAGTATTGTCTTTCCGGCATCTACACGAAAAATATGCGCACAGCAAAACAAGTAAACTACAATTCGTTATGACATCGTTGCATAAAAGAAACATACAGCGACACACCCAAACTCTTGGGTTAAAAACCAAAGTAAAACCAGCGTTGACTAGTTCACTATCACATTCAGAGCATGACCAAGCAACATCATGCGTTCCTTCTCCAACTCAAGTTCCTGATGCCTCCTATTCCCCAAAGATCATTCTTTGGTCATCCGATGCCCTGTGGTATCCGTACCCACTACCATTTCCACTATTACCTCTATTCCTAGTCACGATGCTTTCACTGGGTGCGGGTTTAGAAGAAAAGTAATTAGACAGTATATATGTGTACATGGTTCAACCACTCACGCTCAGACTTTAGTGTTTCATCGAGCCATATGACATGTATGGTGTTGTGAAAAGTACCTACAAGTTATGACATGTTGGTTTCACATGGTTTCTTCTAATTAAGATATAGGACGTGGATGGGATGCATGCACTTTGTGCAGGTGGGCAACTTCAGTTGTGCAGTACGACCGCCGTGGCGTTTTGGTCGCACAGGTTTTCAAAGTTTTACCCTCATTGAAATTGAAGAAAAATATGTATGTTATTCTTTTTTAGCAAAAAGTATGCAACTCGGGTAGACAAAAAAGTTGGCGCCATTGTTTTTCTCCGTTGATAATAGTGCATCCTTCAGCTTCACTTGCGATTGGTCAGCAGTAGATACTCCGTGCATTGCAGTGAAATACTTTTAAGGGGCAACCGGTTTCCTTTCAGAATAAGCAGAGAAGATAGAAAATGTTGAATATGTATCCCCTCAAACATCTAAGCTCTCAAAAAGGACATGTCATTTACTCCCTCCGTAACATAATATAAGATGTTTTAGCTATTTCAACAAACACTACATATGGATGCATATAGACATATTTTAGTGTGCAGGTCCATTCATTTAGCTATGCATGTAGTCCATACTAGAATAGCTAAAACATCTTATATTATGATACGGAGGGAGTATATTTCTTCAAGTGAAATCTTCGTGTAGGATACCAACAAGAATCAAATCTTGATCCACATAAAGGTTTTTGTTTTGATGATCCTAGGTGTGGGTTCAGTGCACTTAGAGTTGAGGTTTTACCAATATTATTTCAATCAGCTGTGCATCGGTTCCAACGGTGTCACCAAAATTTCGAAACCGTATTGTACTTCTGGTTGTCAAGGTTTTGACTGTGAAAAGTTTAGAAAGCGGGAGCTTCCCCTATGTTTCAATTTTTATTCAAAATGAAACACCATGTACCCTGAAGAATTGGTCGCAGTCAGAAGATACCTGTTAATTGAGCAACCTAGAAAGATTTGATTTGGCATTGCATGTCTTGTAGCGCCTAGGGGAGATCCTGAACAAGACACAAGTGGCTCTTGTGCTAAAAAAGTTGAATGGAATTATTTTGAATCAATACATCTTATAGCCAACTGCATGAATACAGTGTAGTTTTATTTGTTTGAAAGGGTAAACATTAGTTGTGAAAGATTGTTGCCGAAATAATTTCTTGGCTCCTGCCCCATATTTGCCTACCTGGATGATCAAGATGTAGCCTTAATAGTCATTGTTCTTATGCTAATTTCTGTTTTCCAGGCATTTTTATATTTCAGGAAAGCATGGGTAATCTTCCTTTTGAGTTTGATAAATACCTTTCTGTTGACGGAACATTCTTTTGTTTCTGATAGTTATTATACTACTTGATATTTATATATGATGTCCAGTTTTCAGAAGAATGTTGTTCGGCACTACCAATTGCCGGAAGCTTCTAACATAATTATTTTGTTTGTGTGTGATTTCCTTCTTGTGTTATGTAGTTCTGTTGCTTAACCATCAGCTCACATGAAAAATGTGTTGCGTGGTGGTTGGTCTGCTTTTTTGTATGGGGAAACATGATCTGAATTTTAGCTTCTTTACGAAAATATGTGGCGATTGATTTTGCTGAGCGAAGACATATAATCTGGTGGTATCACTCATTAAACTGAGAACAAGTATTTTCCATACAAGTGTTAGGTCTATGCTGAAGTTTAGGTCCCCACATAGGTTCTGTTGTGATATCATTTATAACATGGCAAGTGCAAAGTTATAAATTCTATTGACTCAGTGACCATGTTGATGTACTTCATTATCGCTCTTTATACATAGGTGTCTATAAAATCCCCATGTTTGATTGTAAGCTTGTGTTTGTACTACCACTACTTATTTAATTTATTCACTAAGTGTTAATCAATTGTAATTGTTGTCATTTTGCAGATAGAAATCACTCACCAACTAACACATCTAAACATATGAAATGATTTTTAGCACATATTTGGTTGGTCTCATAATTTCTTGTTATATCATAAGTTTCTTTTACTCATGGATGTTAGGGTCCTTATTTTCATAGGTTTTAAGTCGTACTTCTATCAATTCTATGATCTAACTCCATGGAAGTGTAACCTAATTTTGTATGATGCAACGTTGTGTAGTCTATATTTAGTAAAATTATATTAGTTGCAATATTTAATCTAGGCCTAATTATTTTTCCACTAGGATGGTGGGCTCCCAGATGAACTCCTGCAAGCTGCTGCCTTGCCGCTTAGCTTTCTTCATATGGATCAGCTTGAGATCCTAGGTGTTGATGAAAGGAACATGATTTATTTTTTGGCATCTGTCATTGTTGTGTGAACTATGCAATAACGACTGATCAACGTGCCCATGAGCACCTGCGTTAACAGCGGGATCAACATGATGTTTGTCCTCACTCATTTCAACCTGGAGTCCCTTAAACGACACCTCTCCAGGGCCTACAGTTACAGCAATGAAATCGGCTTCAGACGCTCGGTGCTTCATCTTTTTGCGTTCGACGCTCGCTGCTCCATCTTCCATCGCCGAGGTGTGAAATGTTGGAATTCAGAGATGGATTGGTGTGATATCTTTCCTCAGGCGGTTACCTCAAAGGATTGAGGTGATGTGTGTGTCTTCACGTGCCGCAAGTCTCCTGGAATGCATGGGGGAACATGTAAATTTATTAATTCTCCTGGAATTCACCTAATGTTATGCAGGTTCAGTTTTTCTGTTCTTGGATTTCACCTTCACAGTGTGTTTCAGGTGCAGATTATTTTGACCTGTGCTATCTGCTTGGATGGTGGTACTGTATTCAACCTGTACATTCAATCTTTGTGACTGATGTTTTTGTTCTGATAGAGTTATTGGAAGTATACTCAAAATATTCTACAAGAGACAGTTACACAGAGCGGTATTTCGTTCTATAGTTTAAAAGCTTAATTCTTGCACTCCTTAATGTAATCATATACTAATTAAGAAGGACTGAGTTCCAATTATGTCTGTCGGTATCTCTGAGCCCATGTACCTTGTGTGATAAATTCCTTGCTTGTGTTGTCTCTTTTGAATTTCTTCATCTTCTCTTGAGAGAAATATTTTAACTTCTCTCTAAACAATTACTATAAGCGGTACTAATAAGTCCGTACATTTAATAATAAAGCATGTGATGATTGTACAATTTGACTTTGATACTAGCTCCATTTTCGTACATGTTCTGCTTCCTTCACCAGAAGTAGTTGTAGTACCATTCTCCTTTATTATCCATTCATAGTTTTAATTTTCATTACAGGATGCTTAGCTTGTTCATGTTGAGTTGCTAGGGAGCATGATCATGGTCATCGTGCAGCCTTGTGAGTACTAGAATCCTTGTGGCGATGGACCACGACGGGCACATATTCAGCGCAATCCTGCTACCTCGCCGCCTTCCAAGGTTCAGAAACTTCCGCCTCTTGGAAGCTCATATGGAAGAACTGGGCCCTCCTGGGTCAAGTTCTTCCACTGGCTCGTCGACCTCGACAGTTGTTGGACGCCTGACTGCCTTGCCGGCGGAGGGTTGCAACACCACCTTGCGTGCTTGCTATGCGACCAAGAGCCCGAGACGATGCGACTGCCTATTCTCCTGTCAGGTCTGGCATGGCATCCTGGCTTGGCTACGCCTCCCCTGCACCCCCTGCACCCTCCCCTGCACCGCGCCTGACGGCATCACCTCCCTGGTGACATGGTGGGAGACCGCAAGACAGGGCACCGCCAAAGCTATGCGCAAGGGGCTGGCCTCGGTGACCCTGCTGGTGCCGTGGATGATCTGGAAACAGATAAACTCACTTTTCTTTGCTATGTATCACCACCTTACTATCATGAACAAATATAACGGAAAACATATTTCCCTTTTACATTATGACAACTTCTATACTATTTGCTTACAACAAGGTTCTATCCATTTGACTCTTTGATACAGTATGGTGAGGGGAATGAATGCTATTGATTTGTATGGTGAGGGAATGAATGCTACTGATTTGTTCTCGCTGCAATTGGCAGTGTATCATTGTACCAAGGAGATTCAAACTACATCACATATAAAATCACGTTGTAATCTTTCGGGTGCGGCAAAGCGCGCCATTCCCTTCTAGTATTAGCTCTTATTGGTAGTAGATAGAGCCTTGGCTCAGTGGTTAGGCATGCAGTTGTGCAGCCTAACCACCCGGATTCAGTTCTCAGAATTGACGCGTGATGCGTAGGTCTTTTTCAAAATAAGAAAGGCCGGGTGTAAAAATTATTGTATTTTGAGGAAAACGTTTCAGTTCAATAAAAGCATATCGGTGCAAGCTCGATTAGGATTATACTAGTCTGGTCGACCAATTCTCAAGCAAATCGGTGCGCCTTGAGGAAAAATGTTGGAAGTTAAATATTTGATTGCCTTCCCAAATGGCCAAATAGGCGGCCAAATTCCTGTTTAGGTGCCGTATCCCCAACACACACCTTAGTGAATTATGGAAGATTAAAGCAACTCCAAAGTGCAAGCTTCATGCTTGGATTATACTGAGAAACCGTGCACTCACAGCCGATAATCTAGCCAAGAGAGGATGGCCCCATGATCCTCTTTGCAAGCTAGAACCAGAGACAGCGCAGCATCTTTTCGCAAGCTGCAGTTACAGCCAGGTGGTCTGGCAGCAGATCATTTCAGCTCTGAATCTACAACTAACGATGACAACTACCCCTCAGCCTTCCCTATGTGCCTGGTGGATCAATTCGTTTCAAAGTTTGCAGCCCCAAATCAAGATCAGACAGTGGCGGAGCTTGACCATCTTTGCAGGAGGGGCCAAAAGAAATAAGATGACAGTTGAGGGGGCCAACTTGAAATAGTTTTTTGTTTTCTATGGTAAAAATGATAAATACATAGTAATACAATGCAAATTTTGATTGAGTTGGGGGGGCCATGGCCCATGTTGGCCTCCACAAAGCTACGCCAGTGAGATCAGATGGCAATCTGTCGCACTGCTAACCTGGTGGTTTTTATGGAAAGAGCGAAACAACAGGATCTTCAACAACAAAGCAAGAACCTCCTCGGTGTTGGTTGACAAGATCATTTCTGAACTACATGACTGGCGCACCGTTGGTATCCTGAAAACGTCGTGGCCAGCTCGCGAGTAATTCGGATATCTCAGTTTTGCACCTGTGCATGGAAAAGCCATCACAACCACCTCTCTAAATGCTTGTAATTATTTTCAGTAGTCTTTTATTTCTGCATATCCTTATGCCTCCTGTAACAGACACTCCCGGTATTTACCCCGGTTTTCCCTTAATAATTCGAAGCAGTGCTCACTGCCTCCTTCAAAAAAAAGGCGGCCAAAGGTAATGCGTTGGATAGTCTCTTTTTCATCATAGAATTTACATTTCGTTCTACCCTGACAATTCCATTTTGATGAGAAGTTTACTAGCATTTATCTCTACTATATAATACGAGTAGTGTTTCTTCCTCCCTAATTTTCGTCCGTCCGTGGTTTGGTACGTTGTCCTTCCTCTAAACGTTTCTAGCGTCGCTCGGATTGGGTGGTTAACCACATGACAACTCTTCATATTGGAGTAGTACTATGATTTTACCGATCCCATAAAAAGACCTACAACACGACCTCGCAGGCGCCACCCGATCCCATAAAAAGACCTACAACTCGACCTCGAGCCCGCAGGCGCCACCCTTGAATCCCCTGCATCGAGATTGCCGGAGTCCTCGACTTGCTTCGCGCTCAATCGGCGCCTCGCCCTGATGAACCACTAGAACGCTGCCACCGCCAATCTCGGACTCCTGAACGCCACTCTGGACTGTTGCGACCGCCGGCATAGACTACCGTCGACTATAGCTCTGGAATTACACGTGTGCCGGTGGGAACGTGATGGGGAGCAGCCGATGAAAAACGATGACCGCGTCCACCAGCTCGGACTTCTCCGGCGAGAAGAAACAGTTTGCCTACTCCTCCAAACTCTCTACACCTTCCACTTCGAGAAATCCACCTGTTGCAGCCTATACATGGGCATCCTGGGAATCAGCAGAAGCTATCGTCGCTGGCTCGCTGCAACAAGACACGGTGCAGGTCGGTTCCGACGGCAGAATCTACTAGGGTTTTATCACATACTGCGGGATGCGCACCTTCTCCGTTGATCCGGCAGCCGCAGGAAGATGCCTGTCCAGGTACAACCTCTCCGTGCCGGTGATTTTGTGCACACAACGCTGTCGCTCATGGACTCATGGTGTTCGACACCCTCGCGCTGCTAGATAGGAACACGGTCTCGCACCGTACCATGTGATGGAGGCCAAAAGTTCCTGAGCACGCATGCCCGGTTCATGTATCTGACCTTTCTCCTTTTCTTTTAGGAGTATAACTTTTGCTTCTGTCTATTTTTTATTGAAGAATTAGATTTTTGATTTCATCATATAGACCTTGCTCCGGACGATTTACCATCCTAAAACCTTTGCTTCCCTGAGAAGAATACATAGGGGTGAATGTTGGCACCGAGGCATGCTGGCATTCATGACTATATTAAGAAGGGTTTTTTTTAATGTTTGAGGCAATGTGTAGTTGACAGTGGAGACACAAAGTGTGAAACAATGATAAAACAACATAACCGAGTGGCATGCAAAGATCAAGAAACGAAGGATGAGGAGGCCACTCTTCTTTGAGGGTGAGGATCTCGGAGACATATGGCCAGGAGAAAGGAGAGCACGAACGGTGCACGAGTGCATGTTGGTCATCATATAGCGTGAAATCGGGATAAGAACAAGACTTTATGTTGTGACGTGGTCTAAACTCATGTGCACATGTTACTACGGCCTACGGGCACACGCTATAGGTCTTACATTTGCAACGCAATAATCAACCCGTGGCAACACACGTTGCCACGGGCAAACAAATATATTTACGAAATTTAAAAAGAATATAAAATAGTATATTAAAAAATATCAATAACAATAAAGTATTAGGAAAGAGTATATCAATAAAATATAATTGAAGATTAAGAGGAAAGGGCGAACTGAGGCTACGGTTACAGGGTCGACTAAAAGTTGATTTTTTCACACCAGTCGCAACGCACGGTCACTTTTGCTAGTACATAGTAATATATACATAAAATAGAATTAAACCAAATAAGGTGATATATATATGTACATTCTTAATGTGTTCACTAGCTTTTAATATTATGTTTTAAAAAATACAAATAATATGTGTAAGTGGAATTAGCAACCAGCTGGGAAAAGTTGGTGGAAACTTTAGGGTTGTAAGAATGACGGAATAAATATTCTTCGACTGAGCGTCAGAGACAGCTAACAGCCAGCTGCCGCTAACACATCCATTTGATTTAGGTTGACTTTCATCCATGTATTCCTCTGAAGCAGGGGTCACACATTGAGCAATTGCTCGACAAATCTAGACACCATCATAGACAAGTTGAAAAAACGAATACCGGATCCAACGTATTCAACAAACGTATAATCAAGAGCCCATCAGTTACGACTGCCAGCTTATGTACTCAACACAATATTTATTATAAAAAATGAACAAGTAATTAACAATATATATACTCATATATGAACACGAGAAAAAACAAAGAAAGATCATAAATGGCGCGCACGTCGTCCGTGGCCTCAGAAGAAGTAGCCGAAGACGAGCGCGGTCAAGGACGCCACAGCGACAGCCGGGGCAGCCACCGACGCGCCGGAGGAGGCCGGTGCCGGAGCTGGCGCCTGGGCAGAGGCCATGCCGACCAACGACGAGACCACGACGGCGGTGGCAGCAGCCACGGCGAGCATCCTGAGCTTCAAAGTCGCCGCCATTTGCTTGCTCGTCGACGGGTGCTGCTGCAACTAGCAAAGGTTACTTTGGTGATGGAAGAGAGCTGAAGATATTGTGAAGCTTGTGATCTTGGGTGGAGGAGGAGAGATCATTTGGGGGTCATATATAGTGGAATTTGGAGCTGGAGACTTCAGACTGGAGAGCCTCAACTCAACTTGGCTTGGAAACAAAGGTTTCTGGCTGTAATCCTTCTGGCCGGCCGGCAGATGCTGGGTGTCATTGGCTGGTTCGGTTGGCTGCTTCGCTGGTGCTTGTTTGGGTTGGATTAATTTAGCAGCTAGGGAGAGGTGTGGAGGTTGGCCAGTGCCTAGCTGTTGTGTTTTGGGTCCCCGTTTGTGCTGATTGCGTTGCATGTGTTTGGTTGTGTGATGACCTGGTTTTCGAATTCTACAGCCATGGAATGCTTAACATGTGTACTACTACCGCTGATCGCTGACTAGTTACAACTCACAACTTACACCTTTTTTAGCAGATAGTTTGTATGACTTTTATTAGTGCTAGAAGTGTTGGAGTACGATTTGATCTCTAACCAGGGGTGTTGGATTTAGTCTCATATGGATTGTAGAAGTGTGCAGAGCACGACTTATAAACATGAGGGTTGTTCCTCCTTTTTATTTTAGCAGAAGGTGATTCCTCCTAACAAAGGAGTAGTTTTTTCTAAGGAGAAGGCCCAAAACCTTTTATGGACATGTGGTGATTTCTGGTTGGGTTTAAACGGATTGACACGTTCACATACTGGCACGTTTTTTTTTTTCTGAAAGGATGTTAACATCCGGTCTCTGTATCGAATGATACGCACAGTCATATATTCACTCCGATTTGAACTAAATCACGACACTTAGTTTGAATCGCAAGTGTTATTTATTATTTAAAATCCAGTAGCCAAACAAAGTCAATCTAGTAAAAAAACATGAGGTTGTATGACTCGCGACGGTAACTCCACCAAACAACTAATAAGCTAATGATAAAAGACTAAAACAAACAAAATTACACAACTCTTATGTTTAACCTTCAGAGAGAACGCCGCACGTACGACGGTTTTGACGAGCCCCATAGGTTGGTTTCAGGATTTTTATCACTAAAGCCGAGTTTGGAGCTACCACCTTTAATAACGACACGACGCACGCGCCCGTCAATATTGTCTGATAAGAAATATTGTGTTTTCACCGGACTGTGCATGCTCGTTGTTCAAGCCGTATCTACCATCATAACTTTCCAGGCTACTGACACCTTGTTAGAAGGATATCGCTGGAGGAGATGATACCCAAGATGGAGGCGTCTCATATCGCCTCTCCTTTAATCAATATTGCATCACTTTCAATTCAGCAGCAATGGGCATGACTTTTACACCTCCGCTAGAGTCATCGTGCATAGCACATGCCTGCATCCGGCATGACTTGATGCCCCCTCATGAGACGACGTGCTTAGCATGCACCTGGCGAAGACATGTATGACTTGACGCCTCCGGAAGAAACGTCGTGTGTAGCACCTACCGAGTCGAATCGAACCCGATCTGGAGTTGGAGGGGCATCTCAGAGTGCAAGTAAAGGAAAAGCATGATATCCATCCTGCTTTCTCTTCCTGATGCGATCGCTCATTGTCAAACCCATTCTGAGACTAAAAAGGAAAAGTCCCCCTAGTTATTACTACTATAATGCAACAATAATAGTACATGGTGAAAAAACAGTAACCATCCGTACACCGTACCCGGATTATTAATGCTAATAGAAAAGCTATTTACTAGTCAATATCATCTATTGGAAGAACAAGCAAGGGCCAATACAAGGCTTAAGCTGCTCCTATCACAAGGAGGTTACTGTACTCAACCATATACCGTACTCATAGCAATATGATTTATGTTTTCTACCAACAATTTGTACAACAGCACAACATGTATTTGTTTTTTACAAGATCAATTCCCTTACATAAAATTACAAGATCATGATACTGATCAACAAAATTATTTACCAAACAAAATAAGAAAAGACAAGTTTATCTCATGTACAAACGTTCCAAGAACCTACCAGTATCAAACATGCCAAGAACCCTAGACCCCGTGGGAAGAGGAGGAAGAATAGGCGCTTACCAGTGTGAAGCAGGCGGAGGTGAAAGGATGCCGGAGGTGATATCTCACAGGACCCGCCAAGTCGAATGGATGTAGGGTCTTCGGGTCTATCTCTCCCTACCATATGTTCTAAAGGATGGAGGGTGAAGCATGTGTCCTTGATCTGCTCGGTTGGTTGCGCCGATGCCATCCCTTCGGCCCCGAGAGAGAGAGAGAGAGAGAGAGAGAGAGAGAGAGAGAGAGAGAGAGAGAGAGAGAGAGAGAGAGAGAGAGAGTGTGTGTGTGTGTGTGTCGGCGGGGGGGGAGGGGCTCGCACTGAATCAGGTGATTTTTTTTCATGGGATAAGGGTCAATGTTTTTGCTTGCGAAATGGAGGTCAGGGAAGAGTAGGGCGGGGTCGAATCTCGGGAGGGTTTAATAAAAAATGTCATAAGAGTGGGTCGGGATTAAAATCCCGTGTGTCTGATCCTGGCTGGACCATAGGGATTTCTCTGTGATCCCAGTCGGAACAAGGTCTCAGTGGATCGAGGATTGCATAAAACAGAGTTAATGGCACCCGCAGTCACGCAACTCGTCACGTATGTGCACTTAAGTCACACTTCTCCAGAACGTGATTTTTTGGTCACACATCTGGACAAGTGGGTGCACGGTGGTCTCTGGGCCCACGTGTCAGACCGTTTTCCGTTGCGGGAGTGCTGACATGGACAAGTAATTTTGTAGAAAACCCCCTGTATTTTTAGATATTTCGCAAAATGGTCCTCCTAATTTTACAAAATGGTCCTTCTAATTTGTACCATTTTGTAAAATTATATTACTCCAGGGGGTTTTCTGAAAATTTACCGTCCAAAACGGACTGACACGTGGGCCCAGAGACCTGCGTGCACCCACTTGTCCAGATGTGTGACGAAAAAATCACGTTTTGGAGAAGTGTGACTTAAGTGCACATACGTGACGAGTTGCGTGACTGCGGGTGCCATTAACTCCATAAAACACCCTAGTTTGTTTTTCCAGAAATGGAGGCAAAAGTCTTGGCTCGTTCCATTTTTCAAGAAATGGAGAATTGTTCACAAACTAAAGGGTAAAAGCCCTGCCCGTCTGGATTCCTATACGAAGTACAAACACGTCGTCGAGAAAAAACACGCCGTGGAGGTTGCTATTGAGCGTCATCGAGGCAGTGACTCCGAGTTCACATTAGATGCCCACCGACAAATCCCTCGCTGCATCAGATGTCGGAACTAATGTCAGCACATGCCAAGTAGTCAGCTACACAAGTCAGCGATGAGATAGCTCCGGCTGTGACGACAAACATTAATTACAGCAGAGGAAATTGTGAGCTTGCCCCGCCAAAGACCACGAAACTAAAGACCCGTCTCATGCCATCGTCATTACCAAGGCTCCTTTTCGACAACTCCGACTCAACGAGGACAAAACAAACTAGAAGATCGCTAACACATCCATTTGATTTAGGTTGACTTTCATCCATGTTTTCCTCTGAAGCAAGCAGGGGGGCACACATTGTGCAATTGCTCGAGAAATCTGGGCACCCTCATAGACAATAGGAAACCTGGAAGATCGAGTCCCCAATATATATTTGAGAAATGTATAATCAAGAACACATCAGTTACGGCTGCCAGCTTATGTACACAACACAATATTTACTATTAAAAATGAACAAGTAATTAACAATAGACATACTCATATATGATCGATTATGCATAAATCGATGTAGAGGCCGGGGCGGGATCTTTCCCCTTTTCAAGAAAAATGAACATCCAGAAGAACAAAAGAAAGAGCATAGATTGCGTGCAGGACGCACGTCATTCACAGCTTCAGAAAAAGTAACCAAAGACGAGCGCGGCCAAAGACGCCATAGCGACAGCCGGTGCAGCCACCGACGCGCCGGAGGAGGCCGGTGCGGGAGCTGGTGCCTGCGCAGAGGCCATGCCAACCAGCGACGAGGCCACGACGGTGGTGGCAGAGACCACGGCGAGCATGCTGAGCTTCAAAGTCGCCGCCATTTGCTTGATCGCGTGCCGACGAATGCTGCTGCAACTAGCAAAGGTTACTTTAAGATGTTGTCTAGCTTATGATCTTGGGTGGAGGAGAAGAGATCGCTTGGGGGTTATATATAGTGGAATTTGGAGTTGGAGACTTAAAACCTGAGAGCCTCAACTCAACTTGGCTTAGAAACAAAGGTTTCTGGCTGTAACCCTTCTGGCCGGCCGGCCGGCCAATGCTGAGTTTTTGTTTGGGTTAGATTAATTTAGGAACTAGGGAGAGATGTGGAGCTTTGCCAGTGGCTGGAGGTTATTGGGTCCCCAATCATGCTGATTGCGTTGCATTCGTTTTGTCTAGTGAGCTGGTTTTTGCATTAGACGGACATGAAATGCTTAACCTGTACTACAACTGCTGTTCGCTGACTAGCAACAACTACACCTTTTCTAGCACTAAACCCAGCTTTCGGGTGTAAAGACCCGCACACATTACGAGCATAGCTTTAATCGTCTATTTTGGTTAATAAAATGTCGGTTTTGCTAATTATCAAAGTTAGATTTGACTCAACTGGGCTTAGGTTTCTATAACATAGAGCTGTCAGACGCTAACAATCAGAGCCTGAGCCACACTAGGAATGTAGGTGTAGTCTTCGTAGATGAGGGGTCAATCAACAAGGATGAGTTGGCAGTAGAATTCTCGGCGATCTACAAAACAAACTGGCCGTGGCCAATCAGAAGGCTGGATGATTGGACCTACCTAGTCAAATTTCCTCCAGAAATAGATGTAAATCAGTGTCAACTTATCCCAAGTTTTCTTTAGGAAAAGAAGGAGTCGCTGTCAAAGTAGAAGCCTGGGCTGGGGAAATAGATTTCTATTCTAAAGCACAAGAAGTCTGGTTGAAGCTAGGAGGTGTTAACAACAAGTGGTGCGAATGGGACACTCTAGCACAGTTTGCCTCAGCTTTTGGTATCCTGCTTGATGTGGACTGGGAGCTAATGATCAAGTCGTTTTGCGAAGTAGTCAGAATCAAAGTATCCTGCAGAGATTACACTAAGATACCGAGCAACAGGTTGTTTAAAGTGAAGAAGCATTTCTATCTGATCACTGTTGAAGTAGAGAAGCCAACACTAGATGAAGGAATTGATGATGTAGACGATGACCTGCTGGGAGAAGAACTGGCAGCAAATATAGGTGAAAAGACTGACTCTGGATCAAACAACTCGAGGAGTGGTTCAGTTACTGGAACAACCACCCAAGCTACCCCCAGGAGTAGCACGCTCACAGGAACACAGTCGCGCACTGGTCAGGCTGGATCAGTAAATCTCAACACAGAACAGACAATTGCCAATTTCCTGGATCAAGTGGAAGACTCGTGCACAGGAAAATATATCCCTTCTTCCCATTTGAAGGGTGCAGTACCTGACGTAGTCCAAGATTACAGGAGGCAGCTACTCGAAAATATCACTAAAGACACACCAGATGAAGACCAATGCTACAATCTACTAAAGGAAATGGAACTAGTTGATGATGAGGGAAACTTCAATTTCGAAGACAGAGAACAGCTTCAAGACATGGCTCAAATGGAGAATGATGGGCAACCTTCGAGGAGACTGAAGCTCAGCTTCCTCCAGCTCCAACAGCTGAAGAGATGGGTGCAAAAAAGAAATGGGGACCTGTACAAGCAACAAGACATAGCAGCAGACTTGTGCATGATGGGAGAACAGTAATGGAAAAAGCACAAGAGAAGGCCAAGGAAAAGGACCTGGAGATACCTGCCAAGAAAGGTAACTCTTATAACCCCTTCCTTCCCCTGCACCACTCAAATTTCATTTCGATTGCAAATGCAGTAGGTGTTAAAATTTCTGATGTGGAAGAACCAGTGGCGCAATTAGAAGTAGAGCCACTGGTTCCTCCCTCCCCTAAGAGTAATATTGACCTGTCAAGGTCCCCTAGAACTCCTGCAGTAGACTTTAGTAATAACTTTGCAGAGCAGGTTGAGGAACACGAAAATCGCCTAGATGATTACTTGCTTAGTGAGGAATTGTGGACTAAAGTTAGTAAATATAGACGGGGCAAGCACCCTAGGAAAAATAGATCCCAATGAATTGCATACAATTGAATATAAGAGGGATCGATGCAAAAGGGAGGAAACCTCTCATTGTAGATTTTCTTAATAAAACGCATGCTTCTATAATTGGTTTCTCGGAAACCAAAAAGGAAAGTTTTTCAGATTCTTATCTGAAATCATTAGTTGGTAATAAATGTTTCCTCTGGAACCACCTCCCAGCGCGGGGGAGTGCAGAAGGAATCCTAGTGGGTGTTGATTCAGATATTTTTATGTTATTTCCTGGGATATTAGAGAATTTTCAGTCTCATGTATCCTTAGATACAAAAATAAAGATGTTCAACTTAAGGTGATCTCAGTATACGTTCTCCTTATGAGGAAGGAAAGGAGGCATTTATCTCTGAGCTACATGCTCTGTTTATAGATAATACGATGCCTACCCTGATTGGTGGCGACTTCAACCTAGTTAGATTCCAATCGGATAAAAGTAATGGGAATATTAATTATAAATGGAGTGATAAATTTAATGCTTGGATAGAAATCTGGAGTTTAATTGAGATTAAACTTTCAAGTAGAAAATATACTTGGGCTAACAATCAGACTGATTTAATCATGTCTACAATAGACAGATTCTTTTGCAATACTGAACTAGATAGTATTTTTCCTTTAGCTTCCGTTCAAGCACTCCCTAGACTTGGTAGCGATCACACACCCATCCTCTGGGATTCGGGTGTTAATACTATTACTAGACCCCCTAGCTATAAATTCGAGAAATGGTGGCTTCTTAGAGAGGATTTCCGCCCACTAGTTGAGAAGATTTGGTCTGAACCTGTCCAAGGTTTGACTGCATTAGACAAATGGCAGAAGAAAGTCAGGAATTTTAGGAAAAACACCAAAGGATGGAGTAGAAATATCGAGGCTGAACTGAGAAAGCTCAAATCAGGCCTTATGGAAGAGTATGATATACTAGATATTAAGGCAGAGACAGAGGAGCTGTCAGAGAGTGAACAAAGTAGACTGAAAGATATTCAAATAGAAATCCAGAGGATCTGGTTGAAAGAAGAAACTAAGGCTAAACAGAGGTCTAGGGACAGAAATATAAAAGAAGGAGACAGAAATACAGCATATTTTCATGCTGTTGCAAACCAGCGTAGGCGTAAAACCATGATCCAGTCCTTAGAGGGGCCTGATGGAATCTCCACAGAGTTGCCTGATATGCTGGGCATAGCGACTTCTTACTATAAAGACTTGTTTAAAAAAGAGGATAGACAAGGCTTTAGCCTACAAACTGACTTCTTTAGCGAAGAAGAGAAGGTTTCTCCTTTAGAAAATGAGCTGTTACAGGCCCCTTTTTCTGAAAAAGAAATCAAGGAGGCTGTCTTTGGTTCTTACTCGGATGGGGCTCCGGGTCCTGACGGAATCCCCTTCCTGTTTTATCAACAGTTTTGGGACTTAGTGAAACCAGACTTGCTTGCTATGTTCGACGACTTCCACAAGGGAGAATTAGATATTTATAGGCTTAATTTCGCTATTGTGACTTTAATTCCGAAAGAACCTGATGCTACCTCTATGAAGAAATTCAGGCCAATTAGTCTGCTAAACTGTAGCTTTAAAATCTTCACCAAGGTCTTGACGAATAGATTTTCCCAAGTCTTAAATCGTCTGATTGCCCCTAACCAATCTGCTTTTGTCAAAGACAGATACATTCTAGAAAGTGTAGTTACGGCGCATGAGATTCTGCATTCAGTCCATAGTTTGCATGAGAAAGGAATAGTTCTAAAGTTGGATTATGAAAAAGCCTTTGACAAAGTCAATTTAGATTTCCTCATTGAGTTACTAGTGCTGAGAGGTTTTAGCCCGACCTGGGTTAGATGGATTATCCAAGCTACTCATGGAGGATCCATTGGGGTTAAAATAAATAATGTAGAAGGGAACTTCTTTACTACGGGTAAAGGACTCCGGCAAGGTGATCCACTGTCACCGCTGCTTTTTAATTTAGTGGTAGATGTTCTTACTAAAATGTTGATTAAAGCAGCCTCGAATGGGCTGATTAAGGCTGTGTTTGGTTCAGCTTTTTGGGCCAGATTCACGTTCTGAAATCCATAATCCCAACCAAAGGGGTTCCCAGCGCAACGCAGATTCGCCGAAGCGGCAGATTTCCGTAGTGCAATCTCGAATCGGTGCGCACCCCAGATTCCTATGCGTTACAGCGAACGAGAAAACCTGGGTATTTACCCACTGCCACTGGGAAGTCAGAAACTGGCCGACTCGGGGTCGCGCTACCCCCAACCCACCAGCCCGCCTCCTGGTTTCCCGTCACTTTTCCCCCACGCGCGCATACGGAAGGAGAGCGGCGGCGCCTAGGGTTCCTCGTTGCCGGCCCGACCCGACGTCCTCCGGCGGCGCGCCGGCGGGAATCGACGGCGCCGAGTCCGCCGGTCCTCATCCCCGCCTCTCCCGGTCGTACACGCAGCTCTAGGTCGTCGCGCAGATCCCGCCTCTCCAGATCGAGCCAGCCGCCGCCTCCCAGATCCCGTCGTCGCGCCGCCACCAGCAGGAACCTAGCCACCGCCGGCGGCCGGAGACCATCGTCGACAGCTGCAGGTAATCCCCCTCTTCCTCTCCCTCCTTCCCATCTTCCTCCTCTCTCACATGACCCGTACTAGGCAGATGTGGTATTCCCGTAGATTAGGCAGATGTGATATGGATATGTTGATTTCCTTATCTTGCAATTAATCTGTAATGTATAGCAACGAATATTGTGCAATTAATCTGTGATGTATAGCAACTGAAGTATAAAATTTTGTTGATACTAGTATGGCTGAAAAGGCGGTATGGGATAAGGCAAACAAAAGGCATTTTTGTGAAATTTCGGCCGCTCAAGTTCGTGCTGGGCACAGGCCCTTAGGTCATTTGAATAAAGTAGGATGGAAGAACCTTGAAGAACAGTTTGCAGAAAAATCTGGTAGGAAGTTGGAGCATTTGCAATTGAAGAACAAATGGGACAGTTTGAAAAGGAGTTATACATGCTTTATGGAGTTGAAACATGCAGCCACTGGACTAGGATGGGATGATGCAGCGAAGACTGTGGAGTGTGATGAGGGATGGTGGAAAGAACATCTGGAAGTAAGTGGCCTATTGTAAATTAAAGATCATTTATTTTTCTTATTGATTTGTTGATAGTGCCTAATATTGAACATTGAATTTCAGAGGTGCAATGACCCAAGCAATGGAAGGAAATGCAAGCATGTGCAGTTCAAGAAGCGTGGACCGGATAACTTGGAGGCGTTGGAGGTCATGTTTGAGAGTGCCCATGTCAATGGGTCGACCGCTTCCATACCTGCAGTTTTGTCTGAATCTAGTGATGATGAAGTAGTTGTAGAAGAGAAGAGTGATGACATTGGAGAGCTGAAGTTGGCCGCTTTGAAGAAAAAAAAGGAAAAGAAGCGCAAGGCAGCCGAAATTATTGCTGACCAAAAGGAAGGGAAAAGCCCTTTCTTAAAGGTATTCAAGGGTACTTGTGGCAAGATAGAGTCAGCGGCGGACAAAATAGCGTCAAGTTTTGAAGCTTCCTCAACTCCTTCTCAAAACAGCCTTGTTCCAAGCATGGCTGATGCATTGAAGATGGTGAAGGATTGTGGGGTGGAAGAAGGAACTGATCTCATGCATACAGCCACCTTTTTGATAATGAAGCCTGAATTTCGAGAAGTTTTCAGCTTGCTTCAAACAGAAAAAGGAAGGTTCCATTTGCTACAGAAGGAACATGAAAAGGAAATGAGGAAGATGATGTAGAATTTGTTGGCTGTCATGTTGTATGTGAACCATATTTGCTTGTGTACTATGACAGAAATTTGTTGGCTGTCATGTTGTATGTGAACCATATTTTGCTTGTGTAAGATGAACCAAATTTGCTTGTGTAAGATGAACCATATTTGCTTGTTATTTACTTCCTGCCATATATATTGCTGCCATGTATTGCTGCCATAAATTGTTGGCATATGTTGCTGCCATGTATTGCTGCCATATAATGTTGGCATATGTTGCTGCCATATAATGTTGGCATATGTTGCTGCCATTTACATACTGTCATATATATTGCTCTTATTTACTTGCTGCCATTTACGTACTGTCATATATATTGCTCTTATTTACTTGCTGCCATATATATTGCTATCTAACTGACACTAACCACCTTGTTGCATTGTGTAGATGGACTCACACATGGAAGAAGTGGCCAAAAAGGCGCAGGATGCACTACTCCTTCTAGCTGACTTATCCAAACAGGCTGCTACACTTGGTCATTTAGGTAACCTCTACACTGAGCGGTACTATGAAAAAGGTGCTTACCGAGAGGCTCAGCAAACTGGAATTCAGTGGGTCACAGAGTGCTTAGGTCGTCCTAGATACTTTTATAAGATGTTTAGGATGACCCCGAAGGTTTTCATGGAGCTACATGATTTGCTTGTCTCTAACTATGGTTTGAAGTCAACCAGCAATGTTTCATCTGTCGAGTCGCTTGCCATGTTTCTATGGATAGTTGGAGGCCCTCAATCATTCGCGCAGGTCGAGATCATCTTCACTAGGTCATTGTGGACAGTTCATATGAAGTTTAAGGAAGTGCTGCTATGTTTGCGGAAATTAGCAAAAGATAACATCAAACCGAGAGATCCTACTTTCAGTTCGGAGCATGCAAAGGTGAAAGATAAGCGTTTCTGGCCTCATTTTAAAGGTGCTATTGGTGCTATTGATGGGTCACATGTCCCAGTTTCGGTGCCCGCAGAGGAGGTGGTTAACCACACATGTCGTCATGGTTATACATCTCAAAATGTGCTTGCTGTATGTGACTTTGACATGAGGTTTACCTTTGTGGTTGCTGGTTGGCCGGGCTCTGCACATGACACTCGAGTTCTCAACCACGCGTTAACTGAATTTGCAGATCATTTTCCGGTGCCTCCTAAAGGTACAAACTTGTTTTATTTATGCAAAATGTTCCATGTTGCATTTGTATAATTTTGTTGGTGCTAACTTGTGTTTTTTAGACAAATACTATCTTGTGGATTCCGGTTATCCAAACAGAATTGGATACCTCGCTCCTTTCAAGGGAAGTACGTATCATCTACCAGAATTCCGTCTTCGACGTGAGCGTGCACCTCAAGGGAAGTTTGAGATCTTCAATTTTCTGCATTCCTCCCTACGCAATGTCATAGAGCGTGCATTCGGAGTCTTGAAGCAAAAGTGGCGCATACTCAAGGCTATGCCAAGTTTCCCAGTCCGTACACAGAAGCATATCATTATTGCTTGCATGGCACTCCACAACTTTATCCGTGATAGCAAATTGAGAGATGAGGAGTTTGATAAGTGTGATGAAGATGAAGATTATATGCCCGGAGCAACCCAACAAGCAACGACGGCACCACCACAAGGAGATGAAGTTCTAGAGGAGGAGAACGAGGTTACCATGAATACCATTCGTGATAGGATTGCGAATGCTTTGTTTCTTGCGCGAGCGACCTAGGATAGCTATGTGGATGGCGACCCAGGTCCGGAACTATGTTTCTTTTGTGTAATCGATGCCTTTTGCAGTACTCTTATGGCATAACATTCTATTGTATGTATGTAAATATTCCGAACTTGAAAATTACTTTCCGAAACGGCTATTTGCATGTCCGTGATTGTCAAGTCATTGTTCTGCGATCAAAAATCATATAAATAACCACAAACAGTCTCACAGGGCATTACAGACATTTCCTGTCGAATCCACAGTTGGCAGTTGTTACAACCAAATAGCTTCCAGCTTTCCCACAGTTGTCAGCTCACAGCAGCTTTCTCACAGCAGATTCCCCACAGCTGATTTTCAGGAATCCACAGCTCAACCAAACACACCCTAAAGGGTTATGCCCAGATGTCTGCCCTGGAGGCATTATATGCCTCCAGTACGCGGACGACACTATCCTCTTCTCGGATATAGATCATGAAAAAGCTAGAAATCTTAAGATGGTCCTCTCTTGCTTCGAGAAAGTCTCAGGCATGAAGATTAATTACAATAAAAGTGAAGTGATTCCAATTAATTTGGAAGAAGAAGAGTGTAATGCTTTCTTGAACATTTTTGGGTGTCAGGAAGGACATTTTCCCATTAAGTACTTAGGTATACCTCTGCACTATGATAAGCTCAGGAGAGAGGATATTCAACCTCTGATCGATAAGATCCTTAGTAGAATTGCAGGGTGGAGAGGGAAGCTCCTTTCCTATGCAGGTAGAATTATCCTTATTAAGTCTTGCCTAGCAAGTATCCCAATATATCTCCTGTCCTTCTTTAAGTTCCCAAAATGGGCAATCGAGCTCATTAATACGCAAATGGCTCACTGCCTTTGGAATGACTTTGAGGGACACAGGAAGCTCCACTTAGCTAACTGGCATCTTGTTTGCATGAAAAAAGAATTTGGAGGGCTTGGCATCCCAAACCTAAAAGAACTCAATGTCTGTCTTTTGGGCTCGTGGATCAAGAGATATATTTCGGGAGAAGAGAAACTGTGGAAAAACATGATCGACCACAAGTATAGAACCAATCACCCCAACATCTTTAACAGTGCTACTTTAGGTTGCTCTAGATTCTGGAAAGGAATCATGTCGGTAGCTAAAACGGTTAAGTTTGGGTTCAGGTGGAAGGTAGGTGATGGTAGGAAAATAAAATTTTGGGAGGACACGTGGTTTGGTACCTCCCCATTAGCTGTTCAATTCTGGGATATCTATGTGATCTGTAACGAACAAACTGCTACCATAGCAGAAGTTTGGGATGGCTCCAACCTCAAACTAACTTTTAGGAGAATTTTTACCCCTTTGATGATGGAGGATTGGTATAATTTAGAGCAAATCAGTAGAAGTACTTCGCTCTCTGAAGAAACAGATGCTTTGATTTGGCAATTAGAAAGTAAAGGGATTTATACCTCTAGTTCGCTTTACCATGTTATCAACTTCCGAGGGGTATGTCCAGTGTACATTCCCTCTATCTGGAATTTGTGTGTGCCGCCGAAAATACATATTTTTCTCTGGCTAATGGCGCATAACAAAATCATGACTAGTGATAACTTAAAAAAGAGAAATATTATCAAGCCGGAAGACTGCGTCTTCTGCAAAGAACCGGAATCAGTTCACCATCTGATGTTTGGATGCATTGTAGCTGTTAACACTTGGAAAATAGTTTCAGAGTTCTTTAGTAGAGAAGTAGGACAAGACTATGAATCTGTAGCTAGATTTTGGGTCTCCAATAATAAGAATTCTGCCTTAAATATTATTGCATCAGCTACTCTATGGTGCATTTGGAAGAGTAGAAACAACCTAGTGTTTAATGATGCTACTTGGATCGATCTTAAGCAGGTGTGGTCCTTACTGCTGAGAACGGTGAGGAACTGGAGTATCCTCTGCAAGGAAGAGGTGCTGGACAGAGTGAAAAACTTCTGTCAGTTCCTGTCACTGAAGCTGAGAAAGCCTCTCGCTATCTGTGGCTGAGCAAGCCGCAAATCGACCTCGGCGCAGATGACCTCTCAGCGGGGAGCTGGGCTGCTAGCTTTCTGCTGGGCTTTCTGAAGCTCTCCGATCCCTCGGAACCACCTGCCTCTCCAGACAGAGGTACGAATACTGGAGCCAAGAAACAACTGTTGCTGAGCCCATCGTCGCCTCTCGATCAGGAGTGTTGGTCTCCGACGCTGGGGAACACTCCACTCAAGAAACTGAAGTCAACAGAGCTGGTGATCAAGGTCGCTGGGGACATGTTGGCCTGAAGACGGGAGTGGAGATCCCAGGCTGCCAACGTTCGCACTAATCTAAGTGCATCAGTTCGCACTAAACTGAAAGTGCTGTAATAAGAGTAGAAAACCTTCTAGTACTTTGTTCCTTTTAGACTTTCCCTTTCCGTTTCAGGCTGAGGCCGGTTTTAGCTGTAATGGTTGTTTGAATTTGAACCTCACACCGAACTGGGCTGTGGTTTCATATTAATGGAACCGGGGAGTCCATCCCTGTTTATCTAAAAAAAGACTTGACTCAACTCCATAACCGTCAAATTTGCATAGCTATTCATGGGGCATGTGAGTTGTATCTGGGTTGTAACTAAGATTTTCTCCGGTTGTACATATATTGCATATAAGTTGCAACTGAAATTTTCTCGGTTACAGGTGGACTGCACATAAATTGCAGCTAAATTCGCTGATTTTTTTTGCTAAGTGACCGGACAACTTCGTACTGTACTTCTCAATCAACGGGATAAGATGAAACAAAAAAAAACATCTAAAGATGTTTGCACGCTCATACGTTCCACGACACTGATACAACGAGGTGGGCCTATTATTGATCATTCCTTGCCATATATGGGCATACTGTTCACTCGGGGTATCCTTACTTGACAAATCCTAAAAGAGACGAGCCGGACCCATCTTCCTTGCTCTAATGTTAGAGCCTAACATGATGTGTAAGGATTCTCAGTTTCAATATACTCCCTCCGATCCGGAATTGCTGTCGCTAGTCTCTATATGTTTTGTACCAAGCTACTATTGTTTTTGTGACAGTTTTTTGTGAACAGAATGGAGTATGTATCTTCGTTCAAAAAAGGTAGAGACGAGCCGGGCCCATTTTTAGGCGCGAACATTTCAGTCCACCTCGTGGATCTGGACATTATGCAGCCCCGTAAGACGATGACGTCGGGACGTTCATTCATCCATGGGCTGTAGTCCGTTGGCACATTCACACAGAGCTTGTTATCGTGTCTTTTTTTTCTTAGGTCCCCGTCGCGGATTTGCTGCGCCGCAAACCGAGCCACTATTACGCCGCCGAGCGTGTGTTGGTGCGACGTCGACACTTTTTTTATTTGACAATGAATACCATGACATATTTATGGTAGGAAATAGTACATGGTAGAGATAATGAGCTGACTACATCGATTACAAATAAAGTCTAAAAGAAACAAACAAATCTTTAAACTCTTTCTTCTTCCATGATACAATCTTGTACTTTTCTGAAGGCAGCCGCAGAAAATTAATAAAGATATCGAACCATAGACCTATAAATACCAACGAGAGTTCTCTCATAATTTTGAGCCGCAGTGTCAAGGCTACGTGCATGCATGCAACCATTAGATTAATCAACCAACATCGGCAAGAGTAGCAACACCGATATTTCAGGGAAAAACAACCGAACAGCCTGGTTGACGTCGCCGGGAGCCGATAATACGAATCACCATTGTCGAGAACGAAACAGCCGGGACAGATATTGCGAGGACAACCCTCCTAACCATGAGAAAAAAAATCCAAAATCAATCTGGTGAAACAAGATCTGAAAAACCATACCTAGGCAAACTTAATCTTGCAAACCACCATTGACGTCGGGAAGAAGATCTTGTCATCGAACGAATTTCGAAAGATTGTTTATTGTAGATGATGTCATCTTCATTGATGAAGAAGACGGTTACTAAAACACAACACTACTTGTATTACTCTATGGTGCGACGTCTGACACTTGACAGCACTGGAGCATCTCAGCATATTTTACCCGCCGAATCACCAGGTACGTAAACTTGAGCGCGTTCAGCTGCTGGTACTGCAACTTTCGTGTCCGAACATGTCACTGTTGATGCGATATTCCGTGATCGGTTCGTGTCCACAAATGAGCAGTGCCACTCTCCCACAAAAAACAGAGGCAGGCCACACGGGCCACAGCCCTCACGAGATTGTCCCTGATCTCATCTCTGACCTCACTTCGTGCGGTGCGGCTGCTACGAGCCGCCTACATGCAGGTGTAGTGGGAGAGAGGAAAAAACATATTGTATACGCGATAGGAGGGAATCGAGCTTTTCTCACTGAAAAAGACGTCCAGGTTCGATGTACCCACACGAACAGGGGTCAATCCAGCGCACCTACTCGCGCATCTTCAGCCGCCTCGCTAGCGTTTGCTCGGCAGCCCACGGGCACGCGTCCCAGGCCTACCGACAGGTGGGTCCGAGAAGCACGGGGGCCACTTGGCAGCCGCTGCCGTGGGACGTGTGGCCGCCACGGTCGTCAGGTGTGATGCTCGCCGCAGCCGATCCCATTTTTCCTTCTCTGACTCCGCCAAGAGACACCTGCACCGCGTGCATACACCACGAGACTTATCGGCCCCACTTGCCTGTCCTGCCTATGGTGTTATCCACGATAGACACGGTGCACGCAGATACGTTGCCCTCACTTGTCCGGGTGGGCCAGGCGGCGGTGCGGCCGCTCCCCATAAAGCCCGCGGCCCGTCGTCACGCCCTCTCGACCCTGCGAAGCGCCCACGACGACAAAAATCTATCGCTCACACTCACTCCTCGCCATCGCATCTCCCTCGGCTCCGACCGATTCCTGCTCCGGCGATGTCGGCGGCGGTGGGCGGCGCCGAGTTCCACGGCTTCGGCGGCGCGGCGCAGCTGCCCAGGTCCCGGATGCTCGGGCGCCCCGTCCGGGTGGCGCCACCCGGGGCATCACCGGCTGGCGGCGGCGGGCCCTCGGCCGCCAGCATTCGCGCCGTGTCCGCGGTGAGTTATGCGGTGTGGTGGAATACTGCGCGGCTTAGAGTTTAGGGTTTAGTCATTTTTGGGGAGAAATTTTAGTGTTTCGGCGGGTTTATTGAAATTGATGCGATTAGATGTCGTTATAATATGTTTAAACTGCGGATTGTTTCTTCCAGTGGTGTCGAAACAAATAGATCAGTCCCCCTGTCCAGTGTTGATTTCAAAATCTCCATCGCTCGGGCCAACACTGATAGACGGGCGATGTCATTGATTGGAAATAAATTCATTTTAAATTAGCATGTAAACAAATCAGTTCGTCTTAGTCAATTGCCCCTGGAATGTTCATTAGAACTTGATAAATTATGTTTTACCAATAGTAGGTGCTCAATCGAAAATACTCTGTTCTGTCCTCAAACCTTTTGCCTTTCGTGCAGCCACTGAAGAAGGACGCATCAACAGTCAAGCGAAGCAAGGTTGAGATAATCAAGGAGAAGAGCAATTTCCTCCGGTACCCCTTGAACGAGGAGCTGGTCTCGGAGGCTCCAAACGTCAACGACAGTGCAGTCCAGCTGATCAAGTTCCATGGAAGCTACCAGCAGAGCGACCGAGAGGTCCGTGGACAGAAGAACTACTCGTTTATGCTCCGGACGAAGAATCCTTCTGGAAAGGTTCCTAACCAGACTTACTTGGCTATGGATACACTGGCTGATGAGTTCGGGATCGGGACGCTCCGTCTGACGACCAGGCAGACGTTTCAGCTGCATGGCGTTCTCAAGAAGAACCTGAAGCATGTCATCAGCACTGTGATCAAGAATATGGGATCGACCTTAGGTGCGTGTGGAGATCTTAATAGGAATGTGCTTGCGCCTGCGGCGCCGTACGTGAGAAAAGATGTTCTGTTTGCTCAAGAAACAGCAGATAATATTGCGGCACTTCTCGCACCACAGTCGGGGGCTTACTATGACCTGTGGGTGGATGGGGAGAAGATAATGTCAGCTGAAGAACCTCCTGAGGTCACGGCTGCCCGGAATGACAACTCACATGGAACAAACTTCCCTGATTCCCCTGAACCAATCTACGGGACCAGTATCTGCCCAGGAAGTTCAAGATTGCAGTCACAGTTGGTGGTGATAACTCGGTGGATATTCTGACCAATGACATCGGTGTTGTTGTTATTTCAGATAGTGCGGGAGAGCCTGTTGGCTTTAACATTTATGTAAGGGCCTAAGAAAATTCTGCTCTCGTCTTATAGTATGTTTAGCAAAGCCTATATTTTAATTTTGTCCCTCAATCTTTGACTATCCCTATTTTTCAGGTTGGTGGTGGCATGGGAAGGACACACCGAGTGGAAACCACATTCCCCCGATTGGCTGACCCACTTGGTTATGTTCCAAAGGAGGATATACTATATGCTATAAAGGCAATAGTTGTCACACAGAGGGAAAATGGAAGAAGAGATGACCGCAGGTATAGCAGAATGAAGTATCTGCTTGACCGCTGGGGAATTGACAAGTTTCGGGCTGAAGCTGAAAAATATTATGGAAAGAAGTTTGAAGAGTTCCGTCCACAGCCAGAGTGGCAATTCAACAGCTACCTTGGCTGGCAGGAACAGGTATAATTCTATCATAATGTATCCATGTCAAGCAGTGGCAGAATTATAATGGGGGAGAGTGCGTCTATTTTTAGTAGATTTCTTCTGGTATTCATCATTTTTTATTTTGTTTACCCTCGGTACTCCAATGTCCACATGACTTGCACATTTATTTGCTCTCTCGCTGTAATATACAGAAGAGCTTTTGATTAATCCTACCATATCTCTTATTTGCTAGTTCAATTACAATATCTAGATTTCGATTGGTTATTTCTCAAACTCCAATTTTCATTTATACTTTTCTTTGTTGTCTATTGCAGGGTGATGGTAAATTATTCTATGGGGTGCATGTTGATAATGGTCGTCTCGGTGGGCAAGTAAAGAAAACTCTGCGAGAGATAATTGAGAAGTATAACCTGGATGTTAGCATTACTCCAAACCAAAATCTTATCTTATGTGGGGTTGATCAAGCATGGAGAGAGCCCATCACTGCAGCTCTTGCTCAAGCTGGCCTGTTGGTAAGATTTCTTTTGTTCATTTCATACCCTATCCTGTAATGTAGAGCATACACTTTTATATTTGCTATTATGTCCCTGTAAATTATTTTATCTCGCAGTTCTTGTTGCTCCATCTGCTGTTCCACTTGATAATGTTGCTCTTATTGTTACTCTTTCTTATACTCCGATTATTTCTTCGGATGTTGAAAATTAAAAGGAACTGCAAGACTTTCCTGTATATATTGTCTGCAGTGCAAGACTGCAAGTAGGCAGCGTGATCTTCTTCTGCCCACTAAAAGTTTGGTATTCATGTATGTAGGAACCAAAGGATGTTGATCTGCTGAACATAACCTCCATGGCATGCCCTGCCTTACCTCTGTGCCCTCTAGCGCAAACAGAAGCTGAACGAGGGATCCTACCAATTCTTAAACGAATTAGAGCCGTTTTTGACAAGGTATTTATCTGTCTTTCTGTCAAAAATCAGTTTAACACTTGGAAATATGCTGTGCGTATTTTGTGCCTGTCTTGTCTTGAGAATTGAGATAATGTTGCCTGCAAATAGGTTGGCATCAAGGATGAGGAGTCTGTAGTGGTGAGAATAACTGGCTGCCCCAACGGATGCGCCAGACCATATATGGCAGAGGTTGGTTTTGTTGGTGATGGCCCAAACAGTTACCAGGTAAAAACTTCCGTTGAAATATTCTGTCATCATTTGTGTAACAAGATTACTTTCTTTATTGTTTGTTTTCCTAAGTGGTTTTGTGTGTATTATTTTATCTCAATTGAGCTTTTCCTTATTGTGACCTTAGATTTGGCTTGGAGGAACACCAAACCAGACCACCTTGGCAGAAACGTTCATGAATAAAGTGAAGCTTCAAGATATTGAGAAGGTGTTGGAGCCACTGTTTTCCTTTTGGAATTGCACACGCCAGGAAGGTGAATCGTTTGGGAGCTTCACAAACCGAATGGTGAGTGGATTATATCCTTTCATCAAATTCTATTGCAGTTAGTGATTTGGGAAGGAACCGTTTGGACCTCCAGGAGTAAATTGGGAAAAACCACCACAATTGTGGCAAAGTTATCAACACTTCAGGAAAAACCCACCAGAAAACATGCATTATGATGGGTGTTCGATGAATTTGCACAATTGTGTGTGTTTTTTTTTTTTTGCAATTTACTCGGCCTCCAGGAGAAATGGCCATGTACGAGGTCCAAATGTTCCTTCTTCCCTGCTGTGCACCATTCTTAGGCTGCTGCTGACTAATTGGTAGAAAACCATCAAGATTATTTAGTGTTACTTTTCATGAGGTATTTATCAGATAAAGGGATACGTGAACGTGGATACGGATTCAGTGCTTACTGCCTGATTGCACCTGCATGTTTTGTTTGAAACTGCAAACTGACATGCCTGATCAGATGTGTTGACATAGACTGTAGGTGCTAGTATGCCTAGCAGAACTGGGTTTTACTCACTGTTCTTATCCGTCTCTTGCATTTCAGGGATTTGAACAACTGAAAGAGGTGGTGAACAAGTGGGAAGAGTCAGCAGCAACCGCATGAGAGCTTTTGCTGGACAAGTCCCAGCACAATTTTGGCTGGGGTAAAACTGGTCATGGTCAAGGGCTCCTCGGATATAAGCAAGAGAAGGAGAATGAAATCTGTCAATTCCGTTGACAGGCAGAGGATGCAGACTCGGGTCTGAACCTGCTCCTTGTGTTTGTCGAGATGAGTAGTGGCCGTGTTTTTTTTTCGTGTGTGCTTGTATGGATAATAACTTTGTTGGCGGTTTTTTGTTTAACTTGAGAATAAAATCCTTGTAACAAAAAAAACTTGAGAATAAATCTGTTCAAGTCAGCGTTGGCCTTTCCTCTATCATGGCAAGTGGAAACCATGTTGAAAACTTGGTTAGAGGCAGTAGGAATTCCTGCTCCAGATTTGTTGCTGTTCTGGGCGATGGTGCTTGGTGGTTGCCTGGGCCTCCATGTCCTGCTCGGCCCGTCGGGAGTGTTGACGGGTAGCTGAACTGCGGAAGGTGAGCATTAGTACATTAGGACTGCTTGATCCCACGTTCCCAGAAGCGACCAGTGTACTGGAAAGCTGCAACGTACACGGGTAAAAAGGCGGAGCCTGACTGACGTTCTCTATGCAACGCATGCCGAGCGTGTCGGGGATCGAGAAACTGCGAGCTTCCAGTGGCCGCTGCAAAGGCTCGAAAGCCGGCTCTGGTGGCGGCAGAAAGTACGCCGGCCTCCCGTTGGGTTTGCTGCGCACGCCCCCACCGTTTCCGGCCGGCCGCGAGATCCGCCGCGATCTCTCCGTACACCGCAAGGGCAGGCAACCGTGGAAAGCACGAGCTCGTTCCAGCGCAAAGGGACGAAGGCAGCCGCTGTAGTACTCGTACGCCAGTGCACTATCGCACCGTAGCAGCGTGTGCCGGTGTGGTGGGCACCAGCACAGCAGGAGCTGATCGAGGCCGGACGCGGCCACGGGGGTGGCGACAACGGCGAGCGGCCGACAGGCGGCGCGGTGGTGGGCACGTACCGGACGTCAACAGTAGGCAGTGGCGCGAAAAGGTTAGCGGCGGGCCTCCCGTGGGAGGGCCGCTCGGCCGTCGGTCCCCGTTCCCTGTCGCGCGCGTGCCGTCCCTCCCAGTCCCGGCCACACACGCCCGTCGCGGTCTGGGCGTCGTGTGCGCGCCGGCGAGCGTGAGCACATGCACACTTTTCTCGTACGGATCTACTCCATGATGGATGCGTGTCACCTAGATTAACCGCCATGGATCTGAAAGAGAAACCAGAGCAAGCACCACAGCTCGGCTCATTGCACTTGTCACTCTGAAAGTTTCACACGGATGAACCGAGGAAGAAGCCCATTGATTAAGCAGACACGGATCGACACGTTCGTTCGATAGGCAGTTCAGTTACACGGGACACGCATCGGGTGCTGCACGTTCAGTGGAGTTATTGAGCTGCGCAAATGCGGAAGTCCCATTGAATGCCCCAGCGAGCTGATCGTGATGGACCATGCATCGAGGGAGGAAGAAGCAGCCATGGTCCATGGATAGGATCGGTCGGATATACACAAGTGGTAACTCCAGCGTTGCAGAAGAAAGATCGGAGCGGAGTTAATGTACTAGGAAAGATAAGAGATTTGCAGTTCATCACAGAGCTACCCTGGCTAGCTTAGATACAGTCTACAGATTACATCAACCATGGCAGCACAACCAAGCCTAGCCATCGATCCGATTTCAACCAGACGGCGCTGCTAACATGTACAGGCTAGGATTAATTTCACATCCGAAGGGCAAAATACCGACCGGATTACGTGGTAGTAATTGTTACTCGCTGAATGTAGCCCCTGCTGAACCTGGTTACTCCTAACTGTAACAATGGAGGAATTACCTCTGCTGGTTAGCTAGCGCTACAGGAAGATGAAGCATTCCATGGATACTAGGGGGTTCTCCAAGGACTCCTTCCCATCGCCCTCGTCGGCACCGGCCGCGGCACCGCCGCTAGAGGCAGTATCCTCCTGCGCCGGTGCCTCCGGTGTTGGTGGCGACGAGGAGTGCGTAGGCTGAGGAGGCACGTCTTGCGCACGCCGCGGCGTCGGCGCGCGCCTCGCGGGCACAGGCGGCTTCCGCTGCGCGCAAGAGGGGGCGGTGTCGCGGCGCTGGTCCTGCGACCGCTTCGCCGCCGGCGACGGCGACCTCCGGCCGGGGTCGCGCCGCGGCGAGGGTGACGCGCGCCCGCCAGGAACGGCAGGGCGGTCCCGCCTGGCGAGCCTGGGCTCGCCGGCTCCCTGCCTGCCGCTGCCGCACCTGGGTGGCTTCGATGGGGACCGCTCGGGCCCGGCAACCGTGGTGGCGGCGGACGACTCGGACGCCGCCTCCGACTTCACCTCGAGGGAACGCGCGGGCCGCGGTGCCCTGCCGGCCCTGTCGCCACGTCCGTCCTTCACCCTGGCGCCGCCGTCCTTCGCATTATTGGGCTTCTCCGCCGCCGGCGCCACTAGGGCGCCAGCGACGCGCCTGGGCTTGGGGCGCGGCTTGACGCGCGGCGTCTCCGATAGCACCTCCTTGACCTTCTCCTCCTCCGGCGGAGACAGGTCGCGGGCCTCCACGACCTTCCTCCGGTGAGCTTCCCCAGCCGTGCCCGGCGGCTCGCTGCGCTTCTTCTTGCTGATGATGCAGCCCATGCTTCCACTATCCTTCTTGCTTCTTGCGAGCTCAGCTTAGCTAGCTAGGCTGCCATGCACTTCCCACGAGCACGAGCTGGTGGTGGAGCAGACGAGCAGTGGGAGAGGAGAGACGAGGGACTGAGGGAGTGGCTTTGGGTTTCCCTCCGTTGAGCTTTGATTTGTGTGAGGACTGAGCAGTGAGCAGAGCAGAGCAGCCGAGGACGAGTTGTGGTGGGAGACCGGGAGTCAAAAGGGCTGAGCTCTTATTAGCTGTGCCTTCTGATCTGATGTGTGAGCTTAAACTACTGATCAGCTCATGTTCTTGCTCGGTGGAAACACGTAAAATAGTGATTAGAGTACAGCACTAGTGACCTGTTTGACACCGTGTGAAGTGTTTCGTGGGTCTCATGGCCTACTTGCTTCAAAGGATTTCAAAAAGAAAATCTTAATCTTTACAAGTATTTACTGCTATCCCGGTTCCAAAATATATAGCCTACCAAAACTGTTTATATTTCCGAACAAAGGTAATATGCGTGTTGTTTGAATTTGTAGGACTGTGGTTCATGTAGCTCTTGGTAAGGATGCTTCTATACAATATTTGATCGTCGACGTCTTTCGGAAGAAATTCATGCAATTTCAAAAGTCTTATAGAATCTGGAAATGCAAGTTGTTACTTTAATCCTACAGTCCAATTCCTGGATTTTTTAGCCAGCAAGAGTTCATAACTTATGCTCATCCGAGCATCCTAGATTTTCAGATCGAATATAAAAGAGCATTTAAAGGACAATGATACGGGTTATCGTGATGCAAATAAACATGAGAAATGTCGGGTGAAAACAAGTGAAATATTAAAATTTCAAAAAAGAACTCTAAAAAGGTGATATGTTTCTGTAAGATACTGCATGTTAGGGTTGTAATGTTGTGTAAACATGTAAAATCAGAAGTACAAATCAAAAGTATTCATTGACGAATGAGAAAAGAAACTCATCACTTGATAGTGACAAACAGCCAACACTATTCGGATTTGTATTAGACATACCTTCTAAGTGAACATGAGTTTGCTACTTGAAATTTTACATGTTTATGGGCATCACCTTCATTGACATGACTCTAGCCAGGTTTGATTTCGCGGCTCCACCACTTTGTTCTGCTGGGGCGTGTACGGCGCCGTGAGATGGCGTTTCACCCCTTGATCGGTGAATTACTCGCCGAGGCTCATGGGGTTGAACTTCCCCTTCACGATCGGTATGCAGAGCCTTGAGACGGTGCCCAGACTCCAGCTCCGCCGCAGCCTGAAACTGCTCCAGCGCCGTCTGCGCCTCATCCTTGGTCGTCAACAGACGCATCCACATGTACCTGCTTTTTTCATTAACCATCAGCAGGAAATACCATCTCCCTCCTAGTGGTTCAATATGAAGACGGAGCTAAGCGAGACTCTCCCATAATGGAGTATGAGAGAGTATTTGGAGAAGTCTTCATCAAACATGTGCTAGCAAGCACGATCAAGAAAGGTACGGTGTTCCAACTTGAGCGAGTCAAGATCGTCATCATCTAGCTCAAGTGGAATGCATAAGGCAAAGTTATGATTTTGATAGGTTTTCTATTTTACCGGTCTCATGCTTTTGGAGAGATGGCTCTCAAGTGAGTAACTTGATCGTATCTTTGTGGAGAGCTCAAACCATTGCATACTTAGCATATCATCTTTCTTGGTTGTTATTTGTCTTTTATCCATGTGAGATTTTATAGCTTGTGTTCATCTCCATACTAAGCTCTAGTTCATCAAAAATAAATTTCATATGAATATCTTGTTGCGTTTTTTATGTTGGAGGTTTTACCGCTTTGTCTTTTCTAGAGAGGTCAAACTCTCTTCTTTTGGTTTCCTCCTCACATGATGGACTATGATGTTTATATACATTGTAGAGCTTGTAATTATCTTCGAAAGAAGCCCAAGATCATCGAAACGGAGTCCGGATGAAAAAGTTATTGTAGTTTTTTATTGTTGTTTTTGTTAGTCTGGAAAACCGGATTATCCGGGTTTGGGGCCGGATAATCTGGCCCTCAAAGTTAATCTGAGGTTTTTTATACTAGAAAGTGCGAGCCTCTGTTAAACCAGATATTTAGGCCAAATATTTTGAAGGGGGGCCGAATATTCCAGCCCAGTGACTGCAACGGCTGTTTTTTCAGGGAGGGGCTATAAATACCACTCCCCTTCTTCAACCTCAAGCCAAACACATTTTCCCTTCTCTCTCCTGTCATTGTTGACCTTGAAAGGCTTGCCCCTCTCTCAATCCCTCCCATGATTCTTGCATATCTTTGAGGGAAAAGTAAGAGGACATCTAGGTCTACATTTCCACCAATCCATCTCTCCTTAAGTTTGGGGAACTTAGTGGATATAGATCTTGGAATTCTTGTGTGGTTCTCTTCTTTGTTCTTCCTCTCTTATTTCCCCATAAGCATTTGCTGTTGTGTTAAAATTTGAGAGTGAAGGACTTGAGCACTTGTGCTCTTGTCATTTGCATTTGGTGCATCGATTTGTGCTCTCCAAGATGATTCGTGGAAGTGAAAGTTGTGAGCTTGTTACTCTTGGGTCATTGGACCCTAGACGTCTTTGTGGTGATTCTTGGGAGCCTCCAATTCAGTTGTGGATGCGTGCCCCAAGCCTTGTGGTGTAAAGACGCCGATTTCCGCCTCAAAGGTTACAGATAGTGGAAGGTGAATCAATCCTTTGTGGTGCGGTTCATCGGAGAATAGGGTGATCCCTTTGTGGCGTTGAGAAAGCATGTTGTGGTGAAGCTCACATCCCTCCAACGAGACGTACTCCCCTCAAAAGAAGGAACTCAGGAATACATCATCGTCTCTGTGTGCCTCGGTTATTTCTATACCCGAGTTCTTAATTACGCACTTTACATTGTGATAGCTTTCGTGCTTGAAGTCTTATATCTTGTTATCACCTTGTTGCTTGTCTTGCTTAGCATAAGTTGTTGGTGCACATAGTTGAGCCTAGTATATATTTAGGTTGTGTGCTTGATAAATTAAATACTAAGTTTTATTTTCGCATTTGTCAAGCCTAAGCCGGAAAAGTTTAAATTGCCTATTCACCCCCTCTAGGCGACATCTCTTGGATGTATGCCCAAAAGGCAATAAAGTTTAACATCTGATTCATAATTATGCTTCATGATTCTATGTTATAACTGCGGTGACTCCTGAATATGTGATTCAGAGGAAAACTCACACGCACGTGTAGAGATATGAACAGAATAAAGTATACCCTAGTCTTGCCTTTTAGACTAATTCGTTGATTGCTAGAGACCACGTTTTCCTGGTCTGGGACATTGTTTATGTCAGCATCAATGAGTGGCATATTGTTGGTGGAAACAATATGGCTGGGTAGACCCAAATCGTTGATATGCTAAGTAAGATTCCAAAGTGTCTTTTTGTCCTTAGTGTAATATCACAGATGATTGTTATATGACATGTCCTTAGACCATGAGGTTATTAGGGTTGTGTACATTGGAAGAATTACTTTGGTACTGTCATAACCATTGCCGTAACTGGGTGGGAAAACGACAGTCACTGGGTGGTTCTGAAGATGTGCATATATCCTAATGTTTCAAGATGGGAAATTACTCCTCTGTCAAAAGAGAGATACTTCCAGGGCCCACTCGGTATGTATGATATCCAATACGTTCTGCAGACAATGCATGATGAAGTTACATCATGTGGGATATCAGATTACGGGAACGAGAAAAGAAAATTTACCGTTAACGAGATAGAAAGAGATATAGTGAATCAGGGATTGATTCATGGAAATATCAGGAATACTTTATCTCGGGTAATTTCTGTATCGTGGGTAATGAGAATGACGAATTAATAATCAACAGGTTCAATAGAGTGTTATTCACATAACGGTAGCAGTTATTCAGGTAGCCCATGTATCTGACCTTGGCTGGTGATTAGATGGAAACATCTAATTATAGCTACATGTTATCGAACCAGTAGGGTAACACGCTTAAGTCGGTTCTAGTTTGTTGTGTATATGGTTGATCTGGATACCGAGAGAGTATCACCGGAATAGTTTCCGTGTGGTAGATAATATCTTTATCAGAGAGATTGGATTATGCAGACACTAGGTGTCTCGGAGGGATAGAAGTTGCTATCACTAGTCGGATTTATTCCGAGGGTTTTATATAAGACGGAAATATTTATCCGGAGTATTTTTTCAGCGGACACTAGGTGTCCCGGATCATGTAAAAGTGTTTTATATGATAAGTAATTAATTTGGTGAATATTCTGTAAAAGGAAATATTCAAATAAGAATTAATTAGACAAAATATTATTTAATTAAATATTAATTAAATAATAATTTATTTAATTAATAAATAATTATTGGATAAATATAAAGGCCAATAAAAGGTGGTTGCTACATGGGACCTAGGGCCCACATAGCAACCGCACCACCACTAGGTGGTGGTGGGCCGAGCCGTGCGAGAAGGGGGAGTTTCCCCCCATGGCCGAACCCTAGTGGGCCGCATGGCCCATGGGGGCGACAGATGGCGGCGGCGGCTGCAAGGGTCGGCCGGCCAGGTGGGCCCCACCTAGGTCGGTGCGGCTATGGGCCCCACCCGGGACGGTGCGGCGGTCGGGCCCCACTTGGGGCGGTGCAAGGAAAGGAGGGGGAGGAGAGTTGGAGTCCAACTCCAACTCCTCCTCCCAAACCGAATTGGGCAAGGGGAAAACTTCCCCTTCCCCAAGTTGACTTGGACTAGGAGAAAGCTTTCCCCTTCTCCAAGTCCCTCCACCCCTTGGGCCATCTATATAAACCCCACCCCCTCCTATTTGGAGAGTGACAAGTTCTCACAAGTTTAGATCTCTTCTAGTTGGATTAGAGGATCCCCTCTCTCCGATTAGATTAGATCTAGATCTAATCTCTCTCTCCCTCCTTCTCATATGTTGAGATCTCCACCTTCATATACACCAGCGGTGAGTGCTTCAAGCATGTACGGCGAAGCCCTGCTGGACTAGATCCGATGTATGTGTGCGAAACTCAGAGGGGTGATCCGTTGTGAAACGATTGACTCTATCTCACTCTATTGGATAAAGGCGGGACGCGAGGGATCTACGATATTCTCTCAGCTAGGCTTAGCTGAGGGATTTCTTCCACAAGCTTCATCAACATCGTCATCGACATCTCTCCCGCTTCACGGTGTCGGTAACAAATTTATAGTTGGATCAAATATGCATGTCTTGTCACTTGTATCTTCATAGTAGATATTGGAGGTTATTGCGTAAGTTGTGGCGAAATTTTTGTTTTCCATGCACGCAACCCAATAGTGGTATCAGAGCTTGCTATGCGTAGATACATGATTTGATCTAGAGCACATGGTGTGCGGGCACCGCACAAGTTTGTGCGGGTATGTTATCGAATTGGTTACTTCTAACATTCAGTTTATTTATGGTTGCTTCCCAATATGCGGTCTCGTCTTGTTTCCAGTGGCATAGTTAGATCTCGAACTTCTGGCAATCCGCGGACCTGCCGGCTGCTCCTAGTATGCCCGTCGGCGCCAATGAAGTACTAACAGTAGCTTTGAATCTATCTATAGTTGGAATTTGTCGACTTGATAGCGGAAAGGGCAATGTGGACTAGGTCCACACGGGGGTCACGCGCACCTGTGATCGTTTAGATGGGGAGCCGCAACGTTTTCGTAATGTTGGGTTGTCCATCACCCTGTAATGTCAATCTAGCAACATGAATAATCATGCTTGGTCAGGGCCGTAGGTTTTTCCTTGGGATCTTTTGGGAATCCTACAGCCACGCTAAAAGATGCAAACAAACGTTAGAAGTGTCTAACTTGGTTTTGCAGGAAACAGTGATGTGGTATAGTCTCGAAATTTTATTTTGAGTTATTGCCTAACCTTGTTTTGTTGGCCGGCGTGCCGTTCATCCTTGTTCGTCGAGCTATGGTGATAGTGGAGGTTAGGAGAAGGCATGCACTTGTCGTGAACCTCGACATGGCCACACCGGTGGAGGAGCCACCGGTAGATGTAGGAACGAGACTATACTACATCACGAAGTGTTATTTACTTGTGCATGTTTTATACCTGTTTTCTTGCTTTTCCCTTGTTTGCGCAGTAGACGTGATTATTAGGGAGATTCCTTAGAAGGAGCTATGGATTTAATTATCTAAGCTTTATAAACCAATATCAAGGAGATCGTGCTCATCCAACCGTGGCACCGTCAAACCATATGCTTGTCACCGTGCGCCATGTATCCACGAGTAATGTGTGCCAAGGGTTTGGGAGGTGGGCACGAACCGTTCTAGCAGCATGATCGGTTGGTTGTCTTGACGTTCGGGCATAACTAGTTATGAGCTCGGAGCACATCCATAGAAAGATGAAACGGAAGTCACGGCAGGAAGTGATTGGTCTGTTGACCTACCCATTATAAGCTATGACATGATATGTATCCATACTTGTTTGTATGTTGGACGTGGATTTCGTATACACTAATTTGATTTTTAGGAATATCAATTTTAGTGGGAGCACACTATTAGTTTATCTTTAACAAGTGCTAGAAAAATAATTATGAACATGTCTTAGTGAACTTTAGATTGTTGTAGATCATCACACGTAACACCCGCTATTTACCTTGGTCCACTAATTGAAATAGAAACCACTTTCTACTATTAGGAGTAAATATGTTGTTTGGGTATGTTACCTAAGTTTTGTACTTAGGGGTGCCAAGAATAAGTATGTCCTCGACGCTCCTCCTTCGGGGGTTGTTGTCAAAACTACTTATGAAAGGGAAGCTCACACCTTGAAGAGTGATGAGGCTGTCTCTATCCAATGTCTTATGTTGACATGCATGGGCCATGAGTTGCAAAAGCGGTTGGATCACACATCTGCTGAGCGACATGATCGTCGTACTCACAGCCATGTTCCAGACTCAGGCAAAGACTGGGAGTTATGAGATAACAAAGTTTTTCTAGTCATGTGATGCATGTAAAATGCATACATGAACTTTGCACTTTAATTGCTTATATTCCAATCATATTTGCATCATATAAGGGTTATATCAATGTTTTATCATGATTTTGGAAATATCTTAATGATTTCCTATTTTTATGGAATTAACCCTGCACAGGTAGAAAACCCTAGTTTTGTATTTTAATGTTTCAGGGACCCAAACGTCGTCCAAATCACCTTCAAATTTAGGGGCGTCATTTTTTGGAAGGAAGAAGACCTGTGGGCGAAGGAAGCAAGCAAACGGAGGCCTGAGGCCCAAAAGGGGGTGGCCCACGCGGTCACAGTACCTGGCCGCGTGGGGCCCACTCTTTTGGCCCTCGTGGCTCCGTTGCCATCGATCTTTCGTCCACCGACTCCGTCTTGACCTAAAAACGCCTATAAAAAAGGTCCCCTGGCGTTTCGCGAAAGGGGGCGGCGGAGAAACACAGAACACCGAAACAGAGAGTCAGAAGGCTGCCGCCGGAGAAGATCGGAGGGGGGAAACGCCGCCGGAATCACCTCCGGAGGGCTCCATCCCCCTCCGGCGTGTTCATCATCAACATCTTCATCGCCGTTGCTGCCTCCCATGATGAGGAGGGAGTAGTTCTTCATCGGGGCTGAGGGCTCTACCGGTAGCTATGTGGTTCATCTCTCTCTCTCCCATGATGTGATCTTTATGTGATCATGAGCTTTGTAATCTAATTGAATTCATGGATGTTTCTCCTTCATTGTTTGTGCTACTCAAGTGGTTTTATTAATGTAATTTCCGGAGTCACCTTTGTCCATGGTGTGAAGTTGACAGTGTGCGCACCGTGTGTGACTCTTAGGCTAAAGGTTACAGAAATACTTACCATGAGTTATTCTTTGTGTTGGATGTCACTATAAAATTGTGGTGATTGTTTAGTACTATTTTGGGGCACTCATAGTGACCTTGGGGTTCCCTAGATGTGGAAGACAGACTTTAAGGTGTGCTTTTGTAGCCCTACACGATGGTCTTGGTGTTCTATGATATTGTGGTGTTTGTTCACTCAGACTTTATGGTGTGCTCTTGTAGCCCTACGCAGTAGATTGGTATTTCTATCCAACGGGAGAATAGTTCAGAGTAGCAAAGTGAAGAGGAAATATCTATGTATTCAATTGTTGGGAGTGTCCACTAGTGAAAGTATGATCCCTAGGCCTTATTTCCAAGCATCCTAGAAAACCTTTGTCTTGTCCTCTTGCATTGAAGAGCATTGGGACACTTCCACATTCTTGCCTTGTTACATCAAAACTTCCATCCATTAAATCAACCACCTTGTTCCTTAAACTTGTTTAGTGCATAATCAACTAAAACTTGTGACACTTTAGTTGTAGGGAATAGATAACTTTTCCTTCTTACTCCTGCGGATCGATACCTTACTTCCACATTGAGAGGTGCTACAGTGATCCCTTGCTCTTGGGGGTTATCATCATGTCACATGGCAGAAGGAAGCTCAGCGAGCGAGCATGTAATCAAGATGATTGATTGCGGTATTAGGCTGCAGACTCTGGGGTTTTCTAATCCTGGCTGAGCCAAATACAGATTTGATGTTGTCTTCACTTCCCCGTTTAACAACGGATGCATCATGATTCAAAATATGAGTGGGAGGAAGAAAACATTAAATGGCTCCTTGCTATGCTGAAATCTACAAAGCTAATGCGATGCGGGATAACAATCAATTTGATTGTTTCCCAACTCGCATGCTTCAAGAAGAAGAGGAAGTTTAGTTCAAGAGAATCCTGAATACCTCTTCTGAGGAAAGAAAAGATATTGGAAGTGAAACTGTAAAAGGTTTCGGGCACTAATGAGAAGAAACCTGCTAGAGGTATAAGAGTTGTACTAAAATGATATTCGTTATTCTTACTAGTAACTTTAGCACAGTTTATTGTCTTGCTTCATGTCATTGTTTTAGCACAGTTTATTGTCTTGCTTCATGTCATTGTTTTGAAAGATAAACTATGGATGAACACGTTGGTCTTAGGTACTAAAAGTTTCTGAAATATTGGAACTAGGTCCTAAGATAAAAGACAAAAAATTTCATTGTCTCTTGCCTCATGTCATTATTTTGAAAAATAAACTTTGATGGACATGGTGGATTTAGGTTCTGAGATTTTCTGAAAGATGAAACTCGATCCTAATAGTAAAAGATAATGAGTTACTTTGTAGGTTGTTCCAATAAGTTAATTGGAAGTCCTCTTATAACACCACATAAGTAACAATGTTTTGTTACTAAGATAGATGTGATTCTTAAGGAATTTATTCCTTGTTGAATTCAGTGGAGGATGGTGATTCTTGAAGAGATTATTGAATCTTCGGAAATAGTTATCAGAAGTTGTGCAGGCGGAAGCAATTCCAATTGACAATTCTTTTAGACTAATACCGAGAGTCATTGCAATATGAGCATGACTTCTTGTCAAGAAATAATCACTTAACCAGATGAAGAGCATATGAGTTTCTAGGAAACTTGAGTCAATATGCTAAGACAAAGTAATAAGATAAGGTGCTATAGTATCCAAACCTTCATGACTTAGAGTCATATTAATTAGTAATATCATCAAGTTCGAGTTGAAAGACTTGAAGGAATTCCTGTTGGAATATTGATCATAAAGCTTGTTTTGTCATAAATGGTTTTATGACAAATTCAAGAGTTGACTACTCAGGATCATATGATCTGTAGCACGGCTTTGTTGATCTAAATGGGACTAGTAGATTTGTATGAGATGTTAACAAAGTATATTCCTAAGGAAAATAATCGAGTATGTGTACGATGTACAACTCGAGGGCTTTGTTAAATGAATACAATACTAGTTATTTAATGAGTATGTTTGTATAAGATGTTAACAAAACAAATTCCTTTGAAGGAAAATTTATCGAGAATGTGTACTAGGTACAGCTCGAGGGTTTTGTTAAATGAATACACAACTTTTCATTAAAATATGTCTGTGGTGGCAGACAATGATGATATGAAGGTTGGATTAGTTTTGTAATTATGTGAAGTAAAACAAGCAATGTTTAACTTCATAGGAAATTGCAAAGTTCTTAAAAGTTAGTGGGAGATTGTTTATGGTATTCAATTAATTTTGGAAACCATTAACAATACTTCATTTGATAGAATATGTGTATTATTGAAATGTTGTTCATTGAAACGATGGAGCAAGGAATTAATATCTTGCTGCAAGATTGCACACAAATGTTTTGAATGAAAATTCGAAACATGAGAGAACTAGGTTCTCAAAAGAATAAGGAAATTCATATGCAAGAACCACGATGATATATTGGTGGTGAGCATGATCAAATGATTTTTCATATTGATCATTAAGGGAATTTCCTGGATTATGCATTCTTGGATTCGAATATCAAGTGATAAAAAAAATTGTTGGCAAGTTGACTTTGTAACAAAAGTTCAATTGACTCCAATTTTATAAAGTATTCTCTAAATGGTGTTTTGAAGAAATTCAAAAGAGAATATCGAAATGTAAGAGTTACATTGAACAAAGACTTATGAGATAAGCAAAAGGATAAACCAAGGATAAAACATGATCTTATGGTTTTGTAAATAGCAAGGGTTAGTATGCTTAATTAATTTTGAGCATAGAGTTACGTAACACTACAACAAGTCGCAGTGACAGTGGGAGCTTAATTGTTTCCAAAGGGTTATCGGTTCATTAAATGAACTAGGTGTGGTTCTTTACAAAAGAAGCAGCAATGTTGTGAAAACAGCAGAACTGTTTTCTTAGTTAGAGCACCGAGGTTACACCTTGAATAGCCCAGACTGCATGTGATCGTATGATCAAGGAGATTATGATAGAAAAGAGTTTTTCTACATAATGTATAAAGTTCACATAGCCCCGAAAGGGTCTGATGACAAATGTCTACCACAGGAAAGGAAGCATAAGAAACCATCTGTTTCACCGAGATGTTGAGTCTTGTGCAAATAGTAAATTGCCTATTGTGCAAGTGGGAGACTATTGGATGTATGCCCAAAAGGCAATAAAGTTTAACATCTGATTCATAATTATGCTTCATGATTCTATGCTATAACTGCGGTGACTCCTGAATATGTGATTCAGAGGAAAACTCACACACGTGTAGAGATATGAACAGAATAAAGTATACCCTAGTCTTGCCTTTTAGACTAATTCGTTGATTGCTAGAGACCACGTTTTCCTGGTCTGGGACATTGTTTATGTCAGCATCAATGAGTGGCATATTGTTGGTGGAAACAATATGGCTGGGTAGACCCAAATCGTTGATATGCTAAATAAGATTCCAAAGTGTCTTTTTGTCCTTAGTGTAATATCGCAGATGATTGTTATATGACATGTCCTTAGACCATGAGGTTATTAGGGTTATGTACATTGGAAGAATTACTTTGGTACTGCCATAACCATTGCCATAACTGGGTGGGAAAACGGCAGTCACTGGGTGGTTCTGAAGATGTGCATATATCCTAATGTTCCAAGATGGGAAATTACTCCTCTTTCAAAAGAGAGATACTTCCAGGGCCCACTCGGTATGTATGATATCCAATATGTTCTACAGACAATGCATGATGAAGTTACATCACGTGGGATATCGGATTACGGGAACGAGAAAAGGAAATTTACCGGTAATGAGATAGACAGAGATATAGTGAATCGGGATTGATTCATGGAAATATCAGGAATACTTTATCTCGGGTAATTTCTGTATCGTGAGTAATGGGAATGACGAATTAATAATCAACAAGTTGAACAGAGTGTTATTCGCATAACGGTAGCAGTTATTCAGGTAGCCCATGTATCTGACCCTGGCTGGTGATTAGATGGAAACATCTAATTATAGCTACACGTTATCGAACATGTAGGGTAACACACTTAAGTCAGTTCTAGTTTGTTGTGTATATGGTTGGTTTGGATACCGAGAGAGTATCACCGGAATAGTTTTCGTGTGTAGATAATATCTTTATCAGAGAGATTGGATTATGCAGATACTAGGTGTCTCATAGTGATAGAAGTTGCTATCACTAGTCGGATTTATTCCGAGGGTTTTATATAAGAGGGAAATATTTATCCGGAGTATTTTTCAGCGGACACTAGGTGTCCCGGATCATGTAAAAGTGTTTTATATGATAAGTAATTAATTCGGGTAATATTCTATAAAAGGAAATATTCAAATAAGAATTAATTAGACAAAATATTATTTAATTAAATAATAATTTATTTGCTTAAAAAATAATTATTGGATAAATATAAATGCCAATAAAAGGTGGTTGCTACATGGGCCCTAGGGCCCACATAGCAACCGTACCACCCACTAGGTGGTGGTGGGCCGAGCCATGCGAGAAGGGGGGTGTTTCCCCCCATGGCCGAACCCTAGTTGGCCGCATGGCCCATGGGGTGGGGGCGACGGACGGCGGCGACGGCTGCAAGGGCCGGCCGGCCAGGGGGGCCCCACCTAGGTCGGTTCGGCTGTGGGCCCTACCTGGGGCGGTGCGGCGGCCGGGCCCCACTTGGGGCGGTACAAGGAAAGGAGGGGGGTGAGAGTTGGAGTCCAACTCCAACTCCTCCTCCCAAACCGAATTGGGCAAGGGGAAAACTTTCCCCTTCCCCAAGTTGACTTGGACTAGGAGAAAGCTTTCCCCTTCCCCAAGTCCCTCCACCCCTTGGGCCATCTATATAAACCCCACCCCCTCCTATTTGGAGAGAGACAAGTTCTCACAAGTTTAGATCTCTTCTAGTTGGATTAGAGGATCCCCTCTCTCCGATTAGATTAGATCTAGATCTAATCTCTCTCCCTCCTTCTCATGTGTTGAGATCTCCATCTTCATATACACCAGCGGTGAGTGCTTCAAGCATGGACGACGAAGCCCTGCTAGACTAGATCCGATGTATGTGTGCGAAACTCAGAGGGGTGATCCGTTGAGAAACGGTTGACTCTATCTCACTCTGTTGGATCAAGGCGGGATGCGAGGGATCTACGATATTCTCTCGGCTAGGCTTAGCCGAGGGAGTTCTTCCACAAGCTTCATCAACGTCGTCATCGACATCTCTTCCGCTTCACGGTGTCGGTAACGAATTTACAGTTGGATCAAATATGCATGTCTTGTCAATTGTATCTTCATAGTAGATCTTGGAGGTTATTGCGTAAGTTGTGGCAAAAAATTTGTTTTCCATGCACGCAACCCAATAATATCATTGTCCTTTCAACATCGAGCTCACTAAGTTCATGTGCTTGACAATGATATCTGCGTCCGTCTGGTCCTTCCAAGTTCCAAGTGAGGCACGCGAGGTTCCAGGACACAACCTAGAATAGCATGTGCCCAGAGCCAGCAAGATCTCGCCGACCCGTATGTCCAGCATGAATGTGAAACGCTTATTGATGGCGTGAATCACACGCTCGTTGGGAGACCCCAAGAGGAAGGTATGATGCAGTTCAGCAGCAAGTTTTCCCTCAGAAAGAAAGCAAGGTAATCGAACCAGTAGGAGCAGTAGCACTTCCGAAGGTTGTCAACGGCGCCAGAAAAAGAGCTGTTGCTGGAATCTGCACACAACACAATCAAACTACTTTGCCCCAACGAAACAGTGAGGTTGTCAATCTCACCGGCTTGCTGAAAACAAAGGATTAAACATATGGTGTGGAAAATGAGTATTAAATTGCAGAGAATGAAAAAGGAACAGTTTGCAGTTTGTGGTTGTTTAATCAGTGTAAAAGAATGGACCGGGGTCCACAGTTCACTAGTGGTGTCTCTCCATAAAAGATAACTAACATGTTGGGTGAACAAATTACAGCTGGGTAATTAACAAATAGTGAGCGCATGACAATGCATAAACATGACATGTTGACTACTATGATATTTAGTTGGGCATTACGACATAATACATAGACCGTTATCCAACAGCATCTATGACTAATAATCAACCGCCGGGTTGTCATCCGAGTCCCCCGTTGGTATTAAGTTGCAAGCAACGGATAATTGGATTAAGTAAAGTGCGTAATGTAAACAAACACATATGCCCGTGGACATAGCATCGTTAGGTTATCCCTAGTGGCAACTGCACATCCACAACCTTAGAACTTTCTGTCATTGTCCCAGGTTAAACGGAGGCATGACCCACTATCTAGCATAAATACTCTCTCTTGGAGTTACAAGCATCTACTTGGCCAAAGCATCTACGAGTAATGGAAACCATGCAAGATCTTAAATAACATATGAGATAGATTGATAATCAACTTGACATAATATTCAATATTCATCGGATCCCAGCAAACAAAACATGTACCATTACAATAATATGATCTTGATCATGTAGGGCAGCTCACAAGATCTAAACATGATGGCACAAAGTGGAGAGACAACCATCTAGCTACTGCTATGGACACGTAGTCCAAGGATGAACTACTCACGCATCACTCTGGAGGCAGGCATGGCGATGTAGAAGCCTCCGGTGACGATTCCCCTCTCCGGCAGGGTGCCGGGAAGAGGTTCTGAACCCTCCCAAGCTAGGGTTGACGGCGGCGGCGTCTCTGAATTTTTTCGTAGATTTTTGCTCAGGTACTTAGGGTTTTCGTGTCGGGGGGAATAAGTAGGCGAAAGGGCGGCGGCTGGAGACCCCCGAGGGGCCCACACCACCCTAGGGCGCGACAGAGGGGGGACCCTGCGCCCTAGGTGCGTGTGGGGCCCTGGTGGCCCTCCTCTGTTGCTTCTTCGCTCCATCAGGTGAGTTCTGGAAAAATAGGGACCCCCGTGTAGTTTCGTCCAATTCTGAGAATATTTCCATACTAGCTTTTCTGGAATACAAAAACAGCAGAAAAAAGGAACTGGCACTTCGGCATCTTGTTAATAGGTTAGTCCCAAAAAATGTATAAAAGTGATATGAAGTAGATGCAAAACATGTAGCAATTGGTATAAAACAAGCATGGAACATCAAAAATTATAGATACGTTTGAGACGTATCAGCATCCCCAAGCTTAGTTCCTACTCGTCCTCGAGTAGGTAAACGATAAAAACAAAATAATTTTTGAGGTGACATGCTACCATCATAATCTTGATCATATAATATTGCAAGGCACATGTAAATGAATGAAGTGATCCAAGTCAATGATCTATAATTTGCTACCAAATAGATAATGAGTAAACAATGAATCACACAAGCTAAACGTTTTCATGAATAGTACTTTCGAGACAAGCATCAAACAATTTTGCATAAGTGTTAACTCATAAAGCAATAGTTTCTAATAAAAGGTATTCAATCAACACAAAAGAAGAATTTAGTTTCTGCATTTGCTTCAACTTTCAACATATTTATCTCATGTGAAAGGGCATGGCGCCCCCATGTGTGGTTTTGGTAATTAATGACAATCCATATGGACTAATGGTTGCATTGAGTTTTACTTGTAGTGTTTGTCCATAGACCATGCTTGAACTCCATATGTTGGATTCAAGGTGATGCCATGAATATATTGATATAATGAAGTATTTGGCATCAAGATCATCGAGTTGAGCATATTGCAAGTATGTCTTGAAGAAAAGAATTATGTGATCATTCATGGTTATCTTCAAGACATCATCTATTGAAAAGAGAAGAAAAGATACAAGGTTGATCAAGTATTGATCAACACACAAAGCTACAAGATGTACCAAGTGGGATCATGTATCTCTTGGTATGGTAAACAATTGTCCATATAGCTTTGTGAACTAACCCATGATATGTGTGTAGCATTTATGTGTGGTTAGGTATCTTTCCATGGGCTTGCATCAAATGAAGATTTCATATGGCCCATGATCGATGACGTAAAGTGGTGATCGTCATCAATGTTGAGAAGCGCAAGTTCAAGAGGAGCATCTCGAAGAAATCCTAGGCTTGAAGCTTGCCACCCATTTAGAGATAATGTTCATGTGAAGATGTGCCTAAGAGAGGCTCTCCCATAGTGGAGTATGGGGGAGCAATGTTTGGGTCTTCACCAAGCGAAGCGCAATCAAGAAAGGTTGTCCACTTGAAGAGATCAAGATCGACGTCATCTAGCTCAAGTGGAATGCGTAAGGCAAAGGTATGATAGGGTTTCTATTTTACCGGTCTCATGGTACTAGTTGGGAGACCGGGTTATAGGATAGATACCGTACTATCAAGAGGGGCTCTCGATTGAGCTTTAGCGTATCAGTTGGAGAGAGCTCAAACCTTTGCATACTTGCCTTCATCATCTTTCTTGGTTCTTATTTGGATTTTCTCCTTGTTGGGTTTTGGTGCTTGTTGTGATCTTCATGACAAGCCCAAGTTCTCCGAAAACGGATTTCGTATGGAAAACTTGTTGCGTTTTCTGGTTGGAAATATTATCGGTCCACCTTCGAGATAGGGTCCACACCTTCCCATGTGTGGTATCCCCTCTATATTTGTGACCCTTAATATTTCCACTTTTTGTAGTACAACTCTTAACGCTACCTTTCCAACAGAATTGGATTCATCTCGTTTGGAGCTTCCTTGCAAAAGTTATTGCGGTTCTCCTTTCCTGGTTCTGCAGTTTCTTCTTTGGCCGGTAGTACCGACCCTCGCCCGGTACTACCGGGTGACCCCTTGCGGAACTACCGCGGGCAGTACCGGGCCCAGTACCGCATCTCCGGATGGCTCTCTGCCTCTCGAAGTTTTAACCCGGTAGTTGCCCCGGTAGTGGCGCGGTACTACCGGGAATGGAGCACTACCGGGCCAGGTAGTCCGGTACTACCGTTGCGCGCCGAGTCAGGGTGCACTGACTGGCCTTCGTTCTTCCTCGAGTCAACGTGGCTCGGTACTACCGGGATCGGTCCGGTACTACCGCTGCGGCCTTTTTCGTCTGCAACGGGCAGATTTTTGAGAGGACCTATTTAAGGGGGTTTCTTCCCCAACGGTTCTCTCATCCTTTGAGCTAGCTTTTCCCCTCTCTCTCCTCCATTGTTGACCTTTGGAAAAGCTTGCCTTCCTCTCAATCCCTCCCATGATTTTTGCATATCTTTGAGGGAATTTGAGAGGAGATCTAGATCTACATATTCATCCAATCCATTCCTTCTCTAAGTGAGGGGAACGTAGTAGATCGTGATCTTGAAGTTCCATTTGTTGAGTTCTTCCTTGTTCTTCCTCTCTTCTCCCCCACAAGCATTAGTTGCTTTTGGTGGGATTTGGGAGTGAAGGATTTGACCACTTCTAGTGGTCTTGCCTTCTTGCATCGGTTGCATCGGTTTGAGTTCTCCACGGTGATACGTGGAAATCGAAGTTGAGAAGCTTGTTACTCTTGGGTACTTGGGGTGCCCTAGAGCTTGTCCTCTTGGGTACTTGGAGTGCCCTAGACGGTCCTTATTGATCTCGGAGTTTTGGTGGCTCGCGGGATAGTTGGGAGCCTCCAATTAAGTTGTGGAGTCGCGCCCCAACCTTGTGATTCTTGTGGCTTTGGGAGCCGCGGGAATTCGGTGAGAGCCTCCAATTAAGTTGTGGAGTGTGCCTCATCCTTATACGGGTTCGGTGACCACCCTCAAGTGTCCCATAGTGGTTCGTGGCACTCCGCATTGGTGGAGGCACGAAGGAGATTACGGTGTGCCATTTGACGGCTATTCGGGGATCACTTTGTGACTCCGCACCGCTCCAACGGAGACGTAGCTTCCATTGGGAAGTGAACTTCGGGATAAATCATCGTCTCCAAGTGCCTCGGTATTTCTACACCCGAGCTTCTTACTTATGCTATTAACTTTGTGATAGCCATCGAGCTTGAAGTAATATATCTTGCTATCACATATTTGCTTATCTTGTTTAGCATAAGTTGTTGGTGCACATAGGTTAACCTAGCTTGTTTAGGTTTCGTGCTTGATAAATTAAACGCTAGTTTTATTCCGCATTTATTCAAGCCTAAACCGCAAAGAATTTTAATCGCCTATTCACCCCCTCTAGGCGACATCCGTGTCCTTACATCATGGATATTGTCAACACAAAGTAGTATAACAAGTCCAATATGTAGCATATAAAGCATGTTGTAACAAAGTTGACACTAGTGTTTGCTTGTGGAAGACAGAAAGAATGGGAAAACTGACTTAACATAAAAGTAAAAGAAAGGCCCTTCGCAGAGTGAAGCAGGGATAAAATCATGTGCTAGAGCTTTTAAGTTTTTGAAAGCATATAGAGATTGCATAAAATATTTGATACTCCTCCCAACCTTGCTAACACAAGCCATGGCTAACCGAATCCTCGGGTGCCTTCCATCAATCACATACCATGGAGGAGTATCTATTTTTGAGAGGTGTTTTGTTAATTGTCAACGAATGGTAACGGGTGAGAACAATATTCTACCTGTCAAACGGACTTTTAAGAGCGGCTCCCATGAATGACGTTATTTCTACCAGCAAGGCAGATCATCCCTCTTTCTCTTTGGTTTACACACATTCAGGTATTTCACTGTTTGTCATTACTTACTGATGAATCAGGGCAAAAGTGTGAAGATAATTAATTGGTTACAGTTGTAATTAATTGGAACTGGGCACCCCGTTGCCAGCTCTTTTTGCAAGTTATTGGATAAGCGGATGTATATGCCACTAGTCCAGGTGTAAAAGTCCATTCAACAAATAGAATAAAGAATAACCACACTAATTCCTCATGAGCTAGTAAACATTGACACAAAAAAGAATAATAACATTTTGAATAATTTAAAGGTAGCACATGAAAAATTTACTTGGAGTGGCAAGAAAATACCACATATAGGTAGCTATGGTGGACACAAATGACATGGATTTTGGCTCAAGGATTTGGATGCACGAGAAGCATTTCCTCTCAGTACAGAGTTTAGGCTAGCAAGGTTATGTAAGAAAACAAGAATATCAACCCGTACACCAAGTTTTATATGACAAACATATTGCAAACGTTATAAGACTTCATACCGTCTTCTTTGTTAACCAAACCCTGTTATTAGAAAATATCTAGACCTTAGAGATACCACCGATGCAAACCAAATTTTCAACAAGTTTTACGATAGTTCTTCACTAATAGGATTAATTCATATGATGCACAATTTAATCATGATCTACTTGTTAACTCAAAACAATTGACAAGCATCAAGTTATCCATTTTAGTGATCTACAAGATTAAGCAAATTTTTCCTTATACCAATTACCACATGCAACATTTTCTGAATCAACCAAACACCAATCAATTTATTTAATCAACTCTCCAAACAAATATAAGTGAAGTAAGAGAGTACTTTCTACAAAAGAAAGCTAATAGGTCTGAGAAGAGATACATGAAAACAAGAGCTAAAAGCCGAACATCGTTAGATATGAATAATTCAACAAATATAAGTGAAGAATAGGAGTATTCTCATGAAAAAAAAGCGGAGCGTGTCTCTCTCCTAATCAAGAATGGTAGGGTCCAGTCAAGATTTATTGAAAATAAAAGTGTAATACTGAAAATAAAAGCACACAGACGCTCCAAGAAAAACACATATGATGTGAAAGAATTAAAATATAGTTTCATTAGAAATGACCTGATCCGAAATTAAATGGTTATTACTGAAACCGAACCGTATTCTCGTACAAAACCATATTTACTAAATTATATAAACCATATAAACCAAAAACTGTATAAACCAAATCGAATTAATCATATTAACCGAACGGGCAGCCGGAGCTAGAGCCGTGTTTTCGTCCAGCGCGCTAAATTAACGGTTTTTTGTGTGCGCGCGGCTTATATAGCGCATTTGTTTTGAGATAACCTGCGATCCCAGTTTGTTCGCGACCGAAAGCGACACCACACCAACACAGCACCGCACCGTACGGCCAGGCTAGCGGCCCACCCCGCATCCCTCAACGACCCCACCTGTCATCGACTACCTCGCGCGCAGCCACCAGCCCACCACGTTCCGCTTTCCCCGTACCAGTAGAAAGCAACGCGAGTAGAGAGAACGGCAGCAACCCAAGCACCGGTTGGTCGCCACCACGTCCACCGCCACCACCGCCGCCGCCGTCGGAGAAGGGAACCAACCGGCCGCACCATGGCGGGGAAGGGCCGCAACGGCTTCGAGGACGACGACGTCAACCCCTTCGCGGTGAGCTGCTCCCTACTCGCTCTACCCGCCCCCCGCCGCCGCCACCACCACCCTGTCCGTCTCGCGCCGTTCGTGTAGCTTCCGCCGTTCGCGTAGATCTCGGGCCGTGCTTTTCCGTTTCGATCCGCGTAGGTTTTCGCTTGTGGTCTGGGATCCGTCATTGGTTGGGTACTGGCGTGCTGGATCTGAGCGTGGGAGCGGGATGCGATGCGGAGATGCGGATTTGCGCGGTTCGAGTTGGGGATAGATAACTATGTGTAGGTAGATTGCTCTCGGCGCGGTTTGTTTGCTCTGGATCTGTGTTCGTGTGATCGGATGAACTGAGCCGCGTACTAATGATGGGAAGCGAGATGCATGGAGCCCAAAATGTAGCATGGTTGCTGGAACTTGGGGTTTGATGTCATAGCATACTAGCGCAATGTGGTGCCTTGGATGCGTGTGATACAAGTTGATCTCGCGCTTTTACTAGTGTAGCCACGCCTCATTTGCCTAGCCTCGGTCCCTGCTTTTGATTGAATTGTTATTGCATACTGGAGTGGAATTGTTGGAGCTCGGTTACTATCGTATGCTATATTGGATGTTTGCGAGTTCAACAGTATGTATGGAACATATCCAGCTTTGCCATCTTAGTTTATTTATGCTGCGAGTGTTTGTCAGTTGGGGGATGAGCCACTTGCTGCTGGTTCGGGAAATGCAATATGATGATGCTTACTTTACTTCTTTGCTGTTATTTTAAGGCAGTACTAATTTTAGTCCAACTGATCACTGGGTATATAAAACCAAAATCTCCATCTAGTTCTCATTAGGTATGCAGCAATTCTTGCATCCATCTCCAGTAAATTGTTTTTTTTGGTGTTTTTGTATTGTTAGATTCTGTCACCAGCTTTTCATTTTGTGCTATATTACGTCGATAGTTCATACATATAGAATATTGTTGTTGACCAGCAGGGTAGTGTTTTTGGAAAAAGATGATCATGCTATTATTAAGTTGCTCAGATGCTTCTTGGTATGTATCATTCTGTTCCTAATATCTTCCAAATGCTTCCTATTCTACAGGGAGGGAGTGTTCCCGCCGCTTCCAACTCTCGACTCTCACCTCTCTCCCATGAACCAGCAGGTTTTTATAATGTGGACATTCCTATGGATTCAGCTAAGGTATTTCTACTTCTTAGAAGTTTTATTCACTCAAGTCCTTGTGATAAGTCCTTCTTGTGATAATTATTATAACCAGTTTTGGTGAAAATTATAAGGCATCCAGGCATAACTAATATTGTTTTATTTTTGCCTTTATTTTTTCATTATCTTACTTAAAAGAATCTAAGCATGACCAACCACACGGTACTTTAGTCAATTCTGTTTGTCCACTTCCTCAGTGTTAGAGGTTTCTTAATTGATGTGCCAGATCAAAATACACCTCATAAAATTTAATGTATGGAGTAAAACTGCATAACGCATGTGACATGTTACTCCTTTATTTACAGTGTTCATGTGCAAAGTTAGTTTTGGTTATCCCTTGAGTATTTTGTTTATGTATGGTTCCTTACGTCATGCATGCTTTTATCTCCTTTTAGGATAAGAAAAAGGAGAAAGAGCTCCAGGCTATGGAAGCTGAGTTAAACAAAAGAGAAAAGGTATGCATTGCTGAGTTATTCAGCAGTTCTGCTGCTCTTAGCCAGTTACATGAATATAGATATGCTAACTTTTCTAGTTATATCATAAGTGGTGCCAAAGCATATGTATAGCTAAAACCTACAACTTCACCGGGATTATGGATTTCCATTTGCTACCTGCTGAATTACTTTATTTAAGGTTACAATCATTGAACTAATCAAACTGTATTTATTTTGATTTCGGATTTCCAGATCATTACTACTGCATAGGGTAGCTATCCTAACCCTTAACTATTGATAGTTTTTAGTTGTATATATTAATAATCTGCTGACCTGGCAATGACAATGTGGTAAATTTGTAGTGGTATACTAATATGGGTGTATAGAAGTTGTGTGTCCTCAACTTGCCAAAACTGATCAAGCAGTTGGTCGTTACCATCCACAGAATAATGGGGTTACTGGACACGTACTGTGCATTGACCTGAGTATTAGGATATCTATGGGGTACGAGAACTGTCTACTTGCCAGTGATGCATATTTGAGTCCGAAAGTAATGTGGACAGAAACAGGCATCGTCCTGTAGGGTTGGGCATATAACAGCTCCGCTAGAAAATAAAGAGTGCTTTTGCAGGGTAATTCAAACATGCATATAAATTCTAATGGAAAAATATATTTTTTGCACCGTCGATTTTCTATTCGTCCCAAGAGCAGGTGCTTCCAAGAGCCATTTCGTTTCACCCTGCTTTTACCCCTTTGTTCTCATAATTATTTTAACCAGTCTCATCATCCAGATAGGGGAATCTATGTCTCAACCTCTTGCTAATTGGGGTGGCTATCACGTTGTCTATACAATTTTCTTTCCACAGTCAAAAGGGTTCATCTGGGAGTAACATGTTTCTAGAGGTTGATATTTGGCTTGTTGAATTTTGACAGTGTTATGTTAGAGCATTTTAAATAAAAAAAGACGGTCTGTTTCTAGTGCATTCCATGTATGTGGATACATGTTTTAGTTACCATATGCGATGTTCCTTCTCCAAATGCTCATCTGGTTCCTCATTTTTTGTCTCCTTGCCATAGGAATTGAAAAGGAGAGAAGAGGCTGCATCACGAGGTACAAATCACATTCTTTCCGTTTGCGGAATAGCTTTAATAGTTTTGTTTTGGTCACTTCACTAGCATAAAATATTGAAGACATAAGCAGCATTTATATACACAATTTATTCCCAAAAGTGTACCAAGAAACTGATGCTTGCACTCATTTTTAGTAGAGTGCAGTGTTTCAGAATTGTTCACAGAAAAAACAACATAGATAACCATTTCAGTCTTTGAAACATGGAATGGGACATCAGGTCTATTATCAGTTTATCACACTGCATGGTTATTGGTAATATTTGCTGATGATGTTCCTTTTCTTGGATTGATAATTTAGAATTGGGCTTTTCATTGCTCCAACTTTTTATGTCTGACAATAGCGATTGTCATTTCTTCTGGCAAGACCAAATTAAGTTTCATACTTATTCTGGTTTTCCTATTGGCAGTATGTTCTGACAATTCATTTCTCCTAATCACATATTTGTTTCATTTTCAGCTGGCATTGTCATTGAAGAGAAAAACTGGCCACCCCTTTTTCCTCTCATTCACCACAATATTTCTAATGAGATACCCATCCATCTACAAAAAATGCAGTACCTTGCATTTTCATCATTTTTGGGTAAGTTCTGGTAATTTAAAAAATGTAATGTTCGGTATGATTTGAGTTTCTGCTAGCGTATCAACTGTCAAGGACTTATGAAAACTAGATCACCACCTCAAGCTGTGTGCATATAATGCAGAAGCCGGGAGTGTTTTCTCTTGTATTATCTAGACTAGAAACCACGTCAAGCACCTTTAACAGCATGATCATGTCTCGCACTTAACGACACACTCCAAACCCTGGCCTCCACCACCTCTCCCTCAAAACCCCAATTACCCCGTCTGGTCCTCTACCACCTCCACCCACATGCCCCAAGCCTCGGCCTCCATGACTTCCTCAATCTCTTAGCACTCACTGTACCATTATCAAGCCTCCACAGCAGACAGCCTAGTAATTGGACAAGCATGGTCAACAACCAACTAAAAGTCTAAAAGTACCAGCGTAGAGAGCAGCACCACAAGTATTTCAATTGCGATTTCTTCTCATATTTGTTGCACAAGTGACATGATTATCAAATGTGAAATGAAAACAATAAGTTTGGATTCCTTGGCATATTGCAAAGGGATCTACCTGTGCAGGTCGCTGCTGACAGATAGCGCTCCTTTATGGATTTTGTGTAATTTTTGTTAAATTTGGATGTCATGCAGGAATTGCCGCCTGCCTCTTCTTCAATATCATAGCGACCACAACAGCATGGATTAAAGGGGAAGGTATATCTGAAGTGTACCTTATTGTCTATATTTGATATCTTAGTTGCTATCGCACTACTGAACATGTGAACTAATAATACATCTCTGCTTTAACAGGTGTTATGATTTGGCTGCTTGCCATTATCTACTTCATATCTGGTGTCCCTGGGGCTTATGTGTTATGGTATCGCCCTCTTTATAACGCAATGAGGTAGGGCATATGCATTGATATTTTATTATCTGTACAAAAGAAATTCACCTTTCCAAATATTTCATGTGACCATATCTTGTTTTATTTTAATGCCTGTCACAGAACTGAGAGTGCTTTGAAGTTTGGGTGGTTTTTTCTGTTTTACATGGTAAGATATGCTTACTAGGTTCTATGCGGCCGCATTTAGCATCAAATGAAAGGCTCTATTCTCAACTGCGGGCCCTACTGATCTTCTTTGTCCATTTCCAGATTCATATAATCTTCTGCGTGTGGTCAGCAGTGTCTCCCCCATTTCCTTTCAAAGGAAATTCTTTGACGTAAGTCTTGTTTTCGTTTTCTTGTGCATCTACTTCTGAGATGCTGTGGAGGTTATAAGTTGTAAATGCATCTAGATGAGAGGGTTATGCATTTCCTTGGTCACAGTTTGTGAAAGGAAATTCTTTGACGTAAGTCTTGTTTTCGTTTTCTTGTGCATCTACTTCTGAGATGCTGTGGAGGTTATAAGTTGTAAATGCATCTAGATGAGAGGGTTATGCATTTCCTTGGTCACAGTTTGTGTTTTGTCCGTGAATGACTATGTCATCACTTCATAAAGAAATAGTTATTTCATTGAATGGTTTGTGAGAAACGCACAACAAATAACAAAGATAATCCACGAACTAGAGTATTGATTTAATGTGGAAAACCCAAATCGAGAAAGAAATGGGCACGCACAATGAGGTGAATTGCAAGCATGGAAGTTAACAATGTGGCGTCAACAAATCCGTGCAGCTATAAAGGGTATATATACAAGGGGTACATTAAGAAATCCACGACGAATGCGTGAAAACTATACACATCAGCAGCTGTTACATGCTTGTGGTCAAGTAACAAGTTCCGCCCAGTGTCACCTTTTTCCTTGAGTTGTGGTCAAGGTTGACTTCTGGAAGGGATTATGGAAGAAACATAGTTTCTGATCCTGGAACTGAACTTATAGGAATAAAATGTTATACCAGGAGCATGCTAAGGCAGACTGCAATGTCATGTTTCTTGTCAATCATGCCACTCAAAGTAGTGCTTTCAGTAAATTCTGACTATCCATGATATCATATTCAGATTTAGACCTTTTTATCTTAACATTTTCTTTCTGTTTAGAATGCGTAAACACTTCTTTTGACCCAAATGACTAAATTTCTTTTCTTTCTAATGCTGCAGTGGGATTTTGCCTGCCATTGATGTCATAACCAAGAGTGCTATTGTTGGAGTAAGTCTTCATTACAAGTTTGTCCAATTTGTCAGATGACTAATTTGTTTCATGAGATTTCTCGAAAAAAAATTAAACTGCTTTATGCTGACCTAGTGTGAGGCTCAGCAGAGCCCACTGCCTAGACAAAAAAATAATCCTTGCATTTTGAAACAGACATCGTGCACTATACCTCTCACACATATGAGCATCAGGGCTTTGCTTGGTAGATTGAACATCAATGCATTTGGAAGTGATGTACTGGATCTGCAAGTCTTATTTAACCCCTTCCTGATGTATACACTTTCGTGGCATTTTTCTTTGGCAGATATTTTACTTTGTTGGATTTGGATTGTTCTGTCTTGAATCTCTGCTGAGCATAGCCGTCATTCAGGTGGGTCTGATTTCCCTCTTTTTTGGGGTGATTATCCTTGTTATTTGAAGATCTTAGTCTCCATGGTCTATTATGTATGTACTATTATATCTCTATTCCAATCAAGATAATGGGTCGACAGCTTGACTTATTAGCTGCCAAAGGCAAATGAATGTTTCAGTTTGTCAGTAGTTTATGATTATGTAATGTTGGCCACCTTGCTCCTTACCAATGAGTAACTTCACACAGAATGCACTGTTGCATTTTTCATAGGTATCCATAGGATGAAATGTTCAGTTCGTTTTAGACAGTCATAGCCTAGAGATACTTACAGTGCAACTCATGTTGTTCCCATCTCTTGATCACCAAACTCTCTTACTCAACATGCAGCAAGTATACATGTACTTCCGTGGAAGTGGAAAAGCCCAGGAGATGAAGCAACAGGCAGCACGGGGCGCTCTGAGTTCTGCGTTCTGAGAAGCAGCCAGATTCATACCCAGGGTAGTGAGTGGAAGGAGACGGGATGTGTGCTGATTGGGCATGGTAGTCTTGTACATCGCTGCACCGTGCCGACTTGGATCAACAAAGGCATACTATACCTTCTTGCTCTTCTGTTAATACAAATATAACGAGCCTTCTTGTTTTGGTGCTTGTGATGTTGTTTCCATTTGTTGACATGGTTTTAGATGTGGTTGATAGCAAGACTCGATTAACATTCTTGATGGAATATATCTGCTGATATGCCTGTTCATTTCCTAGCAATGTTGATGCAGCCTGCTGCTTTGTTTGTCAGCTAAGACGATTCACTTGCAATTATTACAGAATCATTTCTGGATTCTGTTTTTTAATGCCTCTGATTGGGCAGCCCAATGCATTTGGAGATTTGAGCTGCATTTTCCTGTAAAATCTACACATTCCTCCTAACGTTGAAGGAACCGATTTCATAGTTCCCTCTTTGTGTCGTGGTTTCTTGTGAACCTCCTCCGGACACACGGGCTTTCTTTGCATTCATCTGCTTCTCTAGCCCTAGGCGGCCATCCTCAAATGCTAGTTTACCTACCAGAGTTCAACTCATGTTCCCATCTCTTGATCCTCAAATGTTTTGGGCCTAGAGATCCTTACAGTGCAACTCATGTTCCCATCTCTTGATCACCAAACTCTCGTACTCAACATGCAGCAAGTATACATGTACTTCCGTGGAAGTGGAAAAGCCCAGGAGATGAAGCAACAGGCAGCTCGGGGCGCTCTGAGTTCTGCGTTCTGAGAAGCAGCCAGATTTATACCCAGGGTAGTGAGTGGAAGGAGACGGGATGTGTGCTGATTGGGCATGGTAGTCTTGTACATCGCTGCGCTGTGCTGACTTGGATCAACAAAGGCATACAACTATACCTTCTTGCTCTTCTGTTAATACAAATATAACGAGCCTTCTTTGTTTTGGTGCATGTGATGTTGTTTCCATTTGTTGACATGGTTTTAGATGTGGTTGATAGCAAGACTCGATTAACATTCTTGGTGGAATATATCTGCTGATATGCCTGTTCATTTCCTAGCAATGTTGATGCAGCCTGCTGCTTTGTTTGTCAGCTAACACGATTCACTTGCATGATTACAGAATCATTTCTGGATTCTGATTTTTTTTCCGCCTCTGATTGGGCAGCCCAATGCATTCGGAGATTTGAGCTGCATTTTCCTGTAAAATTTACACATTCCTCCTAACGTTTAAGGAACGGATGTCATGGTTCCTCTTTGCGTCACGGTTTCTCGTGAACCTCCTCCGGACACACGAGCTTTCTTTGCATTCATCTGCTCCTCTAGCCCTAGGCGGTCACCCTCAAATGCTAGTTAACCTACCAGAGTTCAGCATATGCATGGTGACATAATATGCTTCAACGATCGTATTCCCCATCCGAACCATATCCATGGCTTTGACTGCCTATAGCCGAATGACTTTACCAGCCCCTGGTAATTCTGGTAGTGTTAAGGGTGTCTGAACATAAATGGTGCCTTCCAGAAATTCTCACAGGTCTCCACCGTTTTGGGCCTAGCAGCAACCTAATTTCCATCAGCTCCCTCTCTATCATTTCTGCGTCGCAGCTTTGTTGGCACACTTTCCTCTCTCCGTCGAGGAAGGACTGGGAGTTGCGTGGGCGCATGGAAAGTACGCAGGTCAAGCCTTCAAGCTTCTTCATGGCTACTCCCTCCCGTCCTTGGACGATGGTCGTCGCTTGCTCTGGTGCACGTATGGTGTTCGAAGAAATGGCCGTGAGGCTAATACTTCCCGGCCTGCCGCACCAATGAGGTCAGCATACTGTTCACCATCAGTACTGACTTGCTGAGCAGATCGAAGACTCGGTCACCATGATTTATTGATTTATGCGTGGCGCACGAAAAGACCAGCTAAGTCCATTGCCTGTCATAGTTGAATCAGACTACACCCATGTCATCCGTGCAGCTACAGAAAAGACCATTGACCGCTCGCCGTTCTTGAACATCATATCTGATGTTAGGCTTCTTTCTATTCAGGATAGAGTAATTAAGTTTGTAAAAGTGGACCGTTCAGAGGTTAGGATTACCCACTGCCTCACAAATTTTGCGAGATCAGAAGAGAACTGATGTTTGACTAGGATCAGGCCCTGATATTGTCATTCAGGTGCTTGAGCTCGAGCTATCTGTAATTCCTACTTCTTAATAAAGGTCCGTTTTACCCGCAAAAAAAAAAAGGGTGCAGTTTCAGGAATCTAGATCAGCGTGGAGTGGTAAGCACAAGCTAGAGGTGTAGTAGTCCACACAAAGAGTAATTCTTCAGCACGCCCCTTTCCCTGTTGTCTATAAAAGGCCACTCTGAGAACGCAACATACGACCATTCACGAGGTAGGCAGCAAGCACTAGCAGTCTGGAATTTCCTCCTGCCTTCTCGGTTGGAGTAGTTCAAAAAGCAAATAGTGATATTTTTTGACTACTTTGCAAATAGTGATATTTTGCAGGATGTGCCCTTCTCTGTTGGCTATTGACGTGCTAGGCAAGGAACATTGACAATCTGCAATTTCCTCCTGCCTTCTCTTGGACTCCCTGATTAGTTAGTACTCTGAGGTATTCAGATTGGTGGTATTGAAGATGGAGCTTGTCATATCTGCAATAACAGGTGAGCTTGTGAATCGATTCACCTCCTTCCTCATCAACAAGTATCTGTCAGGTTGCGCATTCTCTGAAGATAAGCAGCTGGAAAGGCTACAGACACTGCTCCTGAGAGCCTGCACAATCGTCGAAGAGGCCGACGGGCGATACATCACAAACTCTGGGATGCTGGCACAGCTCAAGATGCTCACAGAGGCCATGTACCGAGGCTACTGGGCACTAGGGGCGTTCAGGTACAGGTCACTTCAAGAGTCTCCAACGGAGGAGGAGCAGGTCAGCTACTCATCTCCTCCAAAACGATCTCACACGGTCCACGGCAGTTCTAGAAAGAACAAGGGCACATACCTTGTCGACTTGCAAGGTGCGTTAGAGAGCTTAGAGTATGTGGTTTCTAGCATGACAGAGTTTGTTATCCTCTTGGCTGGATGCGACCGTATGCTTCGTCGACCATACGACAAGTACCTTTACAACGACAACATCATGTTCGGACGCCATGCAGAAAAGCAAAGGCTCTTGAACTTTGTGTTGCAGCACGGCGCGCCTGATGGTGCCCCGGCTGTCCTCCCGATCATCGGTGGTCCTGCGGTCGGGAAGAGGACCCTGGTCGCCCATGTATGCAAGGATGAAAGGGTTAACTCACACTTCTCTTCAATTTTGCACCTGAATGGGGATTCATTTTGTAGAATCGCAGACCATGGCAGTCTCTTGTCAGGAAAAGTATTGGTAGTTGTTGAGCTTGTTTCAGATGTTGACGAGGAGGCCTGGGCCAAGTTTTGTTCTGCCCTGGCAAGCATGGACAGAGGAAGCAAGGTGATCATCGTCAGCCGATGTAAAAATTTAGAGAAACTGGGAACAGTCAAGCCAATCTTCCTCAATACCCTATCATATGAGGAGTTCAGCTACCTCTTCAAGACACTCGCATTCGGGAGCGTGAACCCAGCACAGCACCCGCGGTTAGCACGTATAGCAGACGAAATAGCCAGGGAGCTGCAGTCGGATTGGTCGCTCATTGCTGCAAACTTGCTCGCTGATGTGATGAGAAGGAATCCGAATCTCCATTTCTGGCTCTCCATGTTGAGCAGCATGAGAAGATTTGTTGAGAGGAACTTCTCCATGTTTGGGGTGCACCCACAGTTCCTTGTCCTGAGAAGCCATCAGATAGATGTTACAGACATCTTCTTGTATCGTGCTTCTCCTCCACTCCGCATCTTACCATCTTGTACCACTTGCACCAGCCAAACCGAGATTACAGAGGAAAGGCGACTGCTACCGAATGTGAGGCTTGGGGATCTGATGGCGAATCCGGGAGTTAGGCCACAAGGGAATTTCAACGTCGTTTCTTGGGAATCAAGGCTTCCACCTTACACTTCATTTGTTCATTTCGTTTCAAGTGGTGCTGCAGGTGTGGCTGAAGATACTCCTCTGCCTGGGAGAAAGCGTAAGTCCGGGATTTTGTAGAGTTGGAATCTTATTTCTCCATTCATTTGTAAATAGACAAAGTTTTAAATACGAAACTTCTGTGTGTACGGCACCATGTGTCCGATTTCTGTACGACGTGCCATCTAGCGCTCTGATTTAATTTGCCTCAGAAATGAATGGTTCGATGGTGCTAGTCGTACGCAAATCGTACAAAAATCGTCGTACTTATAGCATCTCTCTTTTAAATATTAACAAAGTATCCTGTATGGATCTGTAAAACTGTCCTCTTAGTACGTAGTATATGTCACAAAAAATCATGAAATTATAGATTATGAAAGGAATTATGACAAGTTTAATTTTCAAAACTCCAATAGTGTGTATTTTTGTGGGTATTCGGCTTACCAGTTTCTTCACTAAATGGATAATTAGTTCAATCAAACATAACACCATCCATGTATATTTGGCGTGCGAAAGATCAATGTCAACCTTTTTTATGACCAAATTGGTCAAAGGACAAGGAAGTTTGGCACGCCACAAGACTGAGACATTCTTTTCCTACTCTTCACGGCTCACTTCCAACACCTCATCGTCTAAACATATGGATTGGTTTTTCTATTTCGCCCCTAAAAGTATTGTCCAAGACAAAAGGAAGGGGAAGGAGTACCTAAAAACGATAGGAATAGGAGGCATCGGGAAAACAAAGAGCAAATCTCTACCTCCATTAGTGTAGGAGAATATCGAGCTCAGACTTTCCTCCATGTTCCTATTCCAACTGCTCTTAGAGACCCTCCCTTCCTCTTCCCTACTCACTCTCGAGCCTTTAAATTCTCAACTTTAACCATAGAAAGCTCATACTATTGAACATGGTTGCAATGTTCTGAGGTATATATAGATGCCTTTAGACTACATAAACCCGGTGAGCAAAGCAAAATTTGAATGAACACACCTACTACATGGTACACAATAATGCAAAGTAGTCAATGGCAGTGTGTACGCAAAATAGTTACTCCCTCCATTTTTTAATATAAGATGTTTTAGCTTTTGCCCATATTCACATGCACACAAATGTATGTAGACACATTTTACTTTATATGTTCACTCATTTTAGTATGCATGTAGACAACATATGTAACATCTTATATTAAAAAACGGAGTGAGTAATATGTAATAGTCTAACCCAAGGTGGTGCGCTTATAAAAAGGTAAGAGCATCTCCAATATGTGATGTAAAATACCTTTTAACCTTTTTACATCACCTGGGGGCAAAAACATGTTTCCAACAGCTAACCACGATGTATATTTTGGCCAAAATTTTGTACAACGCGATCGCGATGTATATTTTGCCTCTCGTGATGCAAATATACATCACTTGGGGCGGTGGTGTAAAACGCATGCAGCTGCGCGCGTGTAACCGCCATTCTGAAACTTCCAGATCGCGGCTCCCCGTCGCTGCGCCACCCGTGATTGCCCGCCCATCGGTGATCCGCTGCCATGTGCCGCGCCCCTCCCTAGCCCCATTCCTGCCATCGGCGCGACCCCTCTTGTCCCTCCTGCTGCCGCTATTGCCATCGCCCGGTAGTGGTAGGCGTGGTGGGTTTGAGCCTCCATGGCCAACTACCGTGGCTGGGTGGAGCAGTAAAATGGTCCCTGCGTTGAAGGCATGAGGCGGCGCCACCCCCAAGGCCGAGCGCAACTCGTAGGCACCGGCGGCGGCCTCGGCGTTGTCGAAGAAAGCGACCCAGGCAGCGGCTGCCCAATTTTAGGCAGTTGTTGGACCACTCGTGCCCAAAAATCTGATGTATTTTAGGGCAGCTATTGAAGTTGGACCTTTTAGGTGATGTAAAAGTCACATTATTTTACATCAAGTAGTTTTTGGGCTGCTATTTTACATCAAGTAGTTTTTGGGCTGCTATTTTACATCACCTATTGGAGATAATCTAAGAAACTGGATAAGGGAACCCTGTGCTCTCTCGGATTCTTGTCAAGAGTGAGACGAGGGAGTGTGGAGAACATGCTATACTACATTTTGTTTCCGAAATGGGGATGAAAGCCCCCGGAATGATGCACACAACTTTTTATTGCACAATTGAGGTATCTCAGTTTTACAAATCACGGGTCACACAAGATTGGCACATAAATCAACCAACGAAAAAGAGACAACATAAAGCAACTAGGCATCCTAATGCGTTTAATATGCTACCGCGAAGCTCGGCTGAAGATATCGTGAGTAACCGCCAAAAGCCAGGTACGCCCAGTAGACATGAGGTCCCGCTCATCCGGTGGGAGCAAGAATGCCCATAGCTAAATCCAATGAGCCGCCATATTGATAACCTATAAAACATGAAAGTTTTTTGTTCTGTTAAAAACAAGATTGTTCCGACAGTTCCATATAGACCAACAAAGCGCCGGAACGCCAATACAAATACGCGCCTTTGTCTTGCTGTCAATATCGTTTAGCCCTAATACATATGTCATGGAGGGAGTGAGAGGACCCTGGGTCGCCCATGTATGCAAGGATGAGAAGGTTAGCTCACATTCCTTTTCGATTTTGGACCTGAATGTGGATTCATTTTGTAGAATCGCAGACCATGGCAGTCTCTTGTCAAGAAAAGTATTGGTAGTTGTTGAGCTTGTTTCAGATGTTGACGAGGAGGCCTGGGTCAAGTTTTGTTCAACCCTAGCAGGCATGGACAGAGGAAACAAGGTGATCATCGTCAGCCGGTGTAAAACTTAAGAGATACTGGGAACAGTCAAGCCAATCTTCCTCAATAGTCAATACCCTATCATAGTCGAGAGGAACTTCTCCATGTTTTGGGAGTACCCAAAGTTCCTCGTCCAGAGAGGTCATCAAGTAGATGTTTCAGACTTCTTCCATCCTTCTCCACTCCACATTGTGTCATCTGTTGCGGCTGGCAGCAGCTGAACTGAGGTTACAGTGGAAAGGGAATCACTACCGAGGTGAGGCTTGGGGATCTGGTAGTGGATCTTGGAGTAAGGCCACGAGGGGATTTCAATGTGGCGACATGGGAATCAAGGGTGCCACCATACACTTCATTTGTACATTTCGTTGCAAGTGGTGCTTCAGGTGTGGCGGAAGATATTCCTCTGTCTGGGCGGAAGCGCCCAACAATGCATGTGTGAGGCCTTTTGATTCAAAAGATATATGCATAGTTTGTAAATAGACAAAGTTTTAGCTATGGACATAGTTTCCAGTATGGATCTTTAACCATCATCTTAATACACATATGTCAGCAGAAACCATTATATTATGAAAAATTAATCTCCATTTTATTTTTCTGTGTGGATTCAGCTAACTAATTTCTGCACTAAATGCATGGTTAGTTGAATCAAAGATAATATTGTCCCGATATGTTTGACATGCCAAAAATCAACGTCAACAATTTTTCAGAAAAAGTGTGGAGCCAATCTTCCAGATATTGAATCAATTCTTGACTAGAGACATCAACATATAATCATCTCCTAGCCTGATACCATATGTTTTGAGCGTTTTGAGTCCGCAAAGTGCCTTGTGATCTAACATAAAAACATGTGATATTTTGGGTTCGTCACGTGAGGCGATTGACTTGCTTTCAAAGTTCAAAGCTATAAGCATAAAAAAAAAGTTCAAAGCTATAGCGATGCTAAGCCATTTAACGTTATTCCCCCCCAAATAAGGAACTTACAGTAAAATTAGGCATCATCTATTCATATCATCTAAAAAATATGATAAAAAAATTAATGATTCAATGATACAAACTTTTACTGAGCAACCATGATGATTATAGCAATAAAAGCAGTGCATAAGTGCATATTACATAACAAGGTCCAACTTCCAAATTCAAATAAGCAATGCAGCAGTCTTAGCGGGAGAAATAGCGCTATTTTTTGGGATTAATTTAGCGTTGTAACGAGCTAATAGCGGCCGTTTCTATTTAGCATTAAAAGTGCATAGCTTTAGTGGGACCTCACTAGATCCGGTATAGGGCTGAAATAGCGAGTGGAGATTTCGTGCTCTCGAGGTCTAGTAAAAATATTTAGAAGTTTCAAAAAATATATAAAAATACATGCATGTTTTCAATGATATATCCTACAAGCATACAAGATCTCAATGCAAAATATTTTGCGTTTTATGCTACACAAAAACGACAAATGTACAGATCTGAGAACAGTGAACAATGTACTATTTAGCATATATTTTTCATTCAAATAGATCCAGTTAGTTCAAACCAAGATGTCACACCTTTATGAGGTGATGTTTTAACTCATAGCGCTAGATACTCCCATTACAAAAAAATATATTTTAAAAACATTTCAAATGTCAATGTACATTCAGATATTTTATGTTCACGCACCACATGTTTCGTGGAAAAAAGAGGTTTTGTATGGCTTGTGTGGAAAAGACAAATTTCGGTGTTCCACAATAACTTTTCATGTGTAAAACAGCCTGACCTGGTGCTGCTATCAAGTTCCAAACATAGTCCTAGGTAGACCCTCTTCCGGAGCACTAGTCACACCGTTAGCACACTGCAATGCGTGCTGGAGACATGATGTAGCGGCCGATCAGGTGCACGACTAGCTCCTGCGGTTCCGCGCTGAAATGAGAGATGTTCCTCCTGACAGTATCTCTGACCCTGTTTAATCTGTACAGCCAAAAACGGGCACTTAGATTTTTCCTCAGCGCGTCCGTGAGCACATTTGCTGAGACGAGGACCCTCCTAGCACCATGGCTAAAGTATTCCACCATCGACGCTAGCCGCATATTGTTGGCCGGGTTCGTGCTTCCGAACAGATAGGTGTACTCTTGTAAGGGGCAGGGAATTCAGAGAGATAGGCCTTAACGTTTCCAAGATTCCTCAAGTATTGAGGAGATTCCGAGTGCATCCTATTCCTGATTTTGTGTTATCCGGTACCACATAAAGTTTATCACCACCACCCACTCAATCAAGCCTCTTCTCACATATATCTGCATTAAGATTCTATGGTTTCAAATTAGTCGAAATCTTGTAATCTCTAGACGAACCACAAGCGAGCGGCCACGGACATATATAGAAACAGACGGCTCAACCACCCGAGTCTCTTGGACTTGAGTGGTTCACCAGTTACTCTCATGTTGTTTATTGTGTGAAACGTATATCTCATACAAAAACATGCCAAGTTTGAATATGAAAATTAATACAATCTACACTTGTAATTAAGTTCAATTTTCAATTTTTAGGGTTTAAACATAAGAAAATCATAAAAACTATGAAAAATGAAGCAAGATTACACAATATACACCTTATAATGTGATATGTTTTAGGTTCAAATTTGATTTACACATTTAGAAGTGAGAAACAAAAGCCTATTGTGAACAATACATATGATACCATTTGTTGCAGGACTAGATAAATCTACCTCGGGGTTGGCCTACGTGACATAGTCAACAGGGTACAAGTCTGAGGCCATGGTCAAACAAGTCAAAAAATGGAGGAGCGGAAAATAAAAAACAAAATGGGTAAGCCGATGGTTTTTCCTCGGTTTCTCGATTCATTAGGTGAAGGAGGTGAAATCCACTATGGCCCCCGGGTGCATATGCACATGATGTGTAGAAAACACATTTTGAATTATCGAAAAAAATGAAATAAAAGTTCGCGGATACATCTTCACAAAGTCGTCTCGCGAGGAAAATTGACTTTTTTTGGCTAGTGTGAAGAAGACAATAAAACATAAGTTCAAAAGGCTTATTTTAGCACCAAATTTTTTTATTTTTTACACAGACCACAAAAATGTTAGTTTTTCGTGAAACGACTTCGTGAACACATAGAATGTTAAAATCTACGCAGCCAATTTCTTTTTTTTGCATTTTTTTGACATTTCGAAATGGGTTTAAAATACATTTTAAATACCTAGTGCATATGCACATAAAATCTATACCACGAGGGAGCGTTTCGTCATGTGTTACGATAGTTAGCGCCATGCAAGATCATAGACGACACCGATGCACGATGTTTGATAACGTAGTTCAGCGATTAACGACTACATCTGTGGGGCATGACTACGGGCGCTCCTCCCCAAGATACTGCAACGGCCGCCCTAGGCGCCAGCACAAGCCGCCGGCTCCCCCTACGTACCAATTGCTATCAAGTCGTCATGGGTTACATCGTGTGGTGCCCCCACATTATATGGGAGACCCAGGCTACAAGAGTTCGACTCCAATACTACTCGTATCCTATCCACACCTAATACAATTCCAAGTCACCCAACTCGTACATAATATTCGACACAAACACAACAAACTCCACCTTGGCGAATATTCTCCATCACCTTGAATTTTGCCAAGTGTCAAACTTCCATATATTCCGGACTTGAGTTGTCTACTTTGTAGCTCACAGAACGCTACCCGACGAGTCTTCCTCAAACTTGCCGCCTCCGTGGAACACAGCTGCTACTCCTGCAACCTCATCCTTCATGACTTCACCTGCAGCTAAGAGAACGTTTGCGTCCAAGTCACCACTATGAGCTGCAATATTAGCACTTGACCCACCATTGAGAACTGGACAATCCCTTTTATAATGTCCCCACTGCTTACACTTGTAACATTGCACCTTCTTCTTTTTCTTCCCTGCCTCATGTCCTTTCCTGCCTAGCTCACTCTTGACCAGCAAACCATCACCCTGAGCGACTTCCTCCGTGACCTTCTTCCTCATATCATAGGATAATAAGGCCGCAGTGATATCCTCAAGCTCGACAGTCTCCTTGCCGTACGTCAAAGTAGTGATCAAATGCTCATAGGACGGTAGCAATGAACAAAGAAGAAGAATCGCCCTATCCTCATCGTCAACCTTCACACTCAGACGTGCTAGATCCGTGACAATCTGATTAAAGGCATTCATGTGCTCCACAAGATCCGACCCCTCTGCATTGACAGCTTATATAACTTTTTGCTTCAAATACACCTTGGTCATCGCAGTCTTGGACATAAACTGACTCTCCAGCTTCTCCCAAATCTTTTTCGGCACATTCTCATCCATCACATGATACATGACCTGGTCCGACAGACACAACCGTATGGTCCCGGTTGCTTGCATCTGCAACTCCTCCCAGTCATCAATGTCCATCTTAGCTGGCTTGACATCCCGCAATGCCTTCAAACATTCTTGTTGCGCCAACAAATTCTTCACTCTTGTCTGCCATAGCACGAAGTTTCCAGTCCCTTCGAACTTTTGCACTTCAAACTTGGTAGTCGGTGCCATGATCGCTGACTGGTGAAGAAAATCTTCTGCTCAACCTTCGATGTCTTGGCTCGCCTTAATCGTCAATGCCACCCTGATGAACTGCCGCTCTATCACTATCCAATGTTTTCGCCGAATTTTTTTGCCACGATCTATCAAGAAGCCTCACGCCGCACTCGTCCGCCCTTCAGAAGACGTGGAATTTTTTATCATAACATGCAGGTCTTGCTCCACCATTTCCTGAACTTGCGAAACGATTTGTTTATGTATCTGCTGCCTCGGTCGCCCAGCCTTTTATTTCCGGTCGACACACCCAGCCTTTCTTTTCCTTGTCTCGCACGGAAACCGAGTACACCTCGTGTTACAGCCCTTGTAGTCTCCGAACTCGCAACCACGACTCCACGTATTGCCTTGCATGCCAATGGAATCCCTTTTCATATCCAACTCGTACACGCAAGCAACGTGGTTCACCACATGGACACTAGTCCTTCTACACGGCACGCAACTTTTTTTTTCTTTTGCCTTGCGCGCCGCACGCCGCCAGCGGTGACCAGACGCCCCACGTTCTGAGAGGCCAATCACGTGCGCGGTATACTACCGTAACCTTGCCTTCCTCGATTCGTGCCCTTTGAAAAAAAGACCCGCTGATAATTTCGACCGCAAGCTTCTCGTCTCTTGATTCTCGCCAGCGATTTGCCATCTGCCCTGCCGCGCATACTCTTGATGCCGACCCTGCCGCTGCAGTCGCCACCTCGTGCATCATCCGTGCACGAGCCGTGTGCACCATGACCACCCGCATCATCGACACAACTCGTCCGCAGTGCCACGACGCCGCCCTTGTGCAACACCGAGCGCACCATCTTGATGCCCTCACACTCCGATCTATTCCGTCGTCCCCCACGTCTGGTCGCCAATCTGGTCGCGAGCTGAAGCGCCGCCTCCACGACGTCTTCAACAGCCACTATGTCGGTACGATTGCCACGTCTAACCAATCCCTACCGATTGCAGCCCATCGGACGGTCCAGGCCTCCTGCTCGAAGTGTCCGACTCCACCGACCGCATCCGCGATCGCCGCCATGCTCCACCTTGCGCCTATCGGACGTTTCCAGGCGCCCGCCGAGCATGATCCTCGTACCTCCAGATGATCTTCCGCATAGCCTCGACCAGTCTCTGATACCACTTGTTACGATAGTTAGCGCCATGCAAGATCATAGACGACACCGAGTCACGATGTTTGGTAACGCAGTTCAGCGATCAACGCCTACATCTGCGGGCATGACTACGGGTGCTCCTCCCCAAGATACAACAACGGCCGCCCTAGGCGCCGGCACAAGCCGCCGGCTCCCCCTGCGTGCCAATTGCTATCAAGTCGTCATGGGTTACATCGTGTGGTGCCCCCACATTATATGAGAGGCCCAGATTACAAGAGTTCGACTCCAATACTACTCGTATCCTATCCACACCTAATACAACTCCAAGTCGTAGCATAACTCAACTCATACATAATATTCGACACAAACACAACATCATATGTGTAGAAAAGACAAAAATTCGGTGTTCAAAAATGTTTTTGACACAAATGGTTAAAAATGTCGGTTTTCCGTGAGATTTGGTCTAGGCGCATGTCCAGATGTATCGCCAAATTCTGGTCGAAATTTTTAGACATTCAAAATGTTTTTTATTAAAGGATACTAGTGAACGTGCACGTGCGACGCACGACATCCACTATTATTTAATATATTTACAATACACAGAAATACAACAATATTTACTTTTATTACTCCATACTTGATACATGATTCTTTTTTAAGTCAAATTTATTTGTGAATTTTATTTTCACTTATTCATCTTCACTTATTCAGTTTGTCCATCAAATCAATTCAATTTGTATGTGTGAAGATGAACTTATCAACAATTCAATTCAACTCCGATTTAGCTCAAAATCTTACAGTATGTCAACAATCGATATACACATTGGTGTATGCTCGTTTGCTTGACCAATTAAATTATAAACACAAAGCAGTTTCTGAAAAACAGAGAGCAGTTTCAATGCGCTTTGCGTGGGATTTACCTCTGCAGATCCTTGCCTCAAGTATACATGTCTTGACCACGTATGCTCTCGCTCAAGAGGACTTGCACAGTACGGTACAAACCAAAATTTACAAATAATTCTCTGAACTAAACAAAATATTGTACTCTACCTTATTTAATCTCCATGGAAAATAAAGGCAGAAGCTTCCCAAAACCGGATGGAACATAGACATTCACCTAAACAATCACGAAAGAAAGTTCAATTTATACTATTAAATAGTACGTGGCCTACAAATAACCTAGCCATTCATGCATTGCAATGCATGCACCGCAGCTTGGTGCTTTTTAATCAGACCCATTGTCATCCAAAAGTTTTTCATTGATTAACCATTGCTTCACGACACTTCTTTGAACCGACTCCCTGGTATAGATTAATGCAGGTAACTAAAGTACTGATTAATAGGCAGAGGAAGAGACATCGAACCTGAAACAAATGCTACAAGTCGCAAGCAGTTGTCGAAATGCCGGCAACCAGTGGCCGGACTACCGGCAGATGCAGGGGACGTGCTGCCGGCGCGGGTGTCGGTGTGTCCCATGCAGGCTATCGCTGAAGCTCGCATTCTGCTTTTCCTGCGTTGGTTAAAAAGAGCAGATTAAATAGAGAACAGAGAGCAAGGGGGCTGGGCCGCGGTGGCCATGTCGCCGACGGCCGTTGCAGGGCCTTGCACATGCTCGAGAATGAACGGATCGTCCTGGAACCAGCAGCAGATGCAGGGCCTGCAAACTTAGATCGATTCAGGCGGCCGTCGGCTAACACAACGCCCTGCACATCGACGGGCAGGGAGATCAGACGCCAGACGCTCGCTTGTTCCTCTTTCGACCGGTACGCGAGAGAACGTCGGGGGAAGGGGAAGGGCTTGAAACGGGGAGCCACAACGACAGTTCCTTCGCTGGCCGGACGGAGCAGAAGCGGGGAACACGGGTAATTTGGACCCGAGGTCGCGGTGGCGGCCGGGACTTGGGGGCGGCTCGTAGAAGAACCGGCGGTGGCGCGCAGGAACTGGTGGCGGCGTATAGGGGAGCTCGGGAAGGCGCGTTGGGAGCTAGCGGCGGCGCGCTGGGAGCTCACGTTGTTGCAGGGGAGCGTTCCCGATGGTCCCGTCGTCCACCTCCACCTTCTGGCGTCCAGCGGCACGAAGCTATCCTCGAGGCCGCCGCACGGCGTAGTGAGTACTGAGCAGACAAGGATTCCATGTTCGGCAGTGCATCCTTGTTCGTATCATATGACAACTCGTGTTGGAGTAAGATTTCCGTCCGTGACTCGATATTGACGACCTGGACGGACTTGTGCTTCTTCTCCGGCGGTGGTAGCTTCTTGACGGTGACGGTGAGCACGCTGTTCTTACAGCACACGGTGATGATGAGGACTGCCCGTGTCCGCCGGCAGCCGGAACATGCGCACGAACGATGGCGAGGAGGCGTTCGTTGGACAGGAGAGACCCTTGGGACGGGCTACTGAGGACGCATATCCCGTCCTGCACCTCCTTCTTCTGGCGTCCAAGCGGCACGGAGCTGTCCTCGAGGACGCCGTAGCGGCTAGCTGGGTGACTGCGGGTTTATTTTAAACTTCTATAAGGGGCAAAACGGAAAAGGGTCCGCATCCTCCGGCAGAAACGATCCGAGAGGAGAACAAAAGAAAACGAAAGGGTACGCTGGCAATTTGATTGTATTATGTGATTTGGTGGGAGGGTAAAACGGTCTAAACTAGACAATGTTGAGTTGTCAAACATTAGGACGATCTGGGCTGTTTGATCTGATATTGAACGGTACAGATTTAAAGTATCCCAACAAGACAAGTTTGCTCTTTTAATAATAGTATAGATAGACAGACCGGGCACCTCGAGTCTTCGACGTCACGACGAGAGAGCTCCTCAACATTGAGGCGTCCGGCCGGTCATCCAAAAAGATCCTACTCGCCGGTGCTCTACACACGAGAGGAACTGACTTCACAAGTTTCTCACATGTCTTCACCCGTGTTGTCGCTCTGCGTCGCAGCTTCTTGTCAGAGTTTCCCCGGCAAATCTCTCCCTCTGTCGAGGAAGGACCTCGATTCTCCACATGGTAGCATTCCTCACCTCGATTCTCTCTAAGTGCACAGCTCAAGCCTTCTTCAAGCTTCGCCATGGCTACTCTCTCCTATCCTCCGACGATTCTGCGTCGCTTGTTCTGGTGCACGCGTGGTGTTTGACGAAATGGCCGTGAGGCTAACACTTCCCGGCCTGCCACACCAATGAGGTCAGCATACTGTTCACCATCTTGTATGAATGTGACAAGTAGTAACACCACAATATTTTGTTGTTTGACTTGGTTAGCACGTATGCTCTAACTTGGTTAGCTTGTAATCAAGGTCATTTAGTTGGATGACTAGAAAAATATGACCCTCCTCCACATGCTTATGACAGCTGTCCCATCCTATGGCATACGTTTTTTTGGACAAGGAGATTCCAAGTTTTTCCATACTGTCGACTTGCTGAGCAGATCGAAGACACCCAGTCACCATAATTTATGCCTGGTGCATGAAAAGACCAGCTAAGATGCACTTTCATGACCAGTCTAGAATCTAGATCAGCGTGGAATGGTAAGCACAAGCTGGAGGTGTACTAGTCCACCAAATATTGATATTCTTCAGCACGTCCCTTTCCCTGTTGTCTGGAAAAAGCCACTCTGAGTGCCATCTGGAAATTTCCTCCTGCCTTGTCGGGTGTATTAGTTCAAACGCAAATAGTGATATTTGTCCTTCCCTGTGGGCAATACAAATTCATTCTGTCCAACATCCAGCTATTAACGTGCTAGGAAGGAAGCATCGCCAGTCTGCAATTCCCTCCTGCTTTCTCTTGGACTCCTTGATTTGTCAGAACTCTGAGGTAATCAGATTGGAGGTATTGAAGATGGAGCTTGTCATATCTGCAGTAACAGGTGAGCTCGTGAGCCGATTCATCTCCTTCCTCGTCAACAAGTATCACTCAGACCGCCCATTCTCTGAAGATAAGCAACTGGAGAGGCTACAGCAACTGCTCCTGAGAGCCTGCACAGTCGTCGAAGAGGCAGACCAGCGATACATCACAAACTCTGGGATGCTGGCACAACTCAACATGCTCTCAAAGGCCATGTACCGAGGCTACTGGGCACTAGGGGCTTTCAGGTACAGGTCACTTAAAGAGACTACTCCCATGGGGGAGGGGGAGCTGGTTTGCTACTCATCTCTTAAACGTTTTCGCACGGTTCATGGCAGTGCTAGAAAGGACAAGTCCACGTACCTTGTCGACTTGCAAGGTGCGTTGGAGAGCTTAGAGTATGTAGTTTCTAGCATGACAGAGTTTGTTGTTCTCTTGGCTGGATGCGACCGTATGCTGCGTCGACCATATGACGCATATCTTTATAATGACAACATCATGTTCGGACGGCATGCTGAAAAGCAAAAGCTCCTGAACTTTGTGTTGCAGCACGGCGCTCCCGGTGGTGCGCCGGCTGTCCTCCCGATCATCGGTGGTCCTGCGGTTGGGAAGAGGACCCTGGTGGCCCATGTATGCAAGGATGAGAGGGTTAGCTCACAGTTCTCTTCAATTTTGCACCTGAATGGGGATTCATTTTGTAGAATCGCAGACCAGGGTAGTCTCTTGTCAGGAAAAGTAATGGTAGTTGTTGAGCTTGTTTCAGATGTTGACGAGGAGGCCTGGGTCAAGTTTCGTTCCGCCCTGGCAAGCATGGACATAGGAAGCAAGGTGATCATCGTCAGCCGGTGTACAACTTCAGAGAAACTGGGAACAGTCAAGCCAATCCTCCTCAATAAACTGTCATACGAGGAGTTCAGCTACCTCTTCAAGACACTCGCATTCGGGAGCGCAGACCCGGCACAACACCCGCAGTTAGAACGGATAGCTGACGAACTGGCCAGGGCATTGCAGTCGGATTGGTCGCTCCTCGCCGCAAACTGGCTCGCTGATGTGATGAGAACGAATATGAATCTCCATTTCTGGCTCGGAATGTTGAGCAGGATGAGAAGAGTAGTCGAGAGGAACTTCTCCATGTTTCGGGAGCACCCAAAGTTGCTCGTCCAGAGAGGTCATCAGGTAGATGTTTCAGACTTCTTGCATCCTTCTTCTCCACTCCACATCGTGCCATCTTTTGCCGCTGGCAGCAGCCGGACTGAGGTTACAGTGGAAAGGGAATCACTACCCAAGGTGAGGCTTGGGGATCTGGTAGTGAATCCTCGAGTTAGGCCACGAGGGGATTTTAATGTGGTTACATGGGAATCAAGGGTGCCACCATACACTTCATTTGTTCATTTCGTTCCAAGTGGTGCTCCAGCGGTGGCGGAAAATACTTATTTGTCTGGGCGGAAGCGCCCAGCAGTGCATTTGTGAGGCCCTTTGATTCAAAAGATTTTTGTATCGTAAATAAACAAAGTTTTAGATACGGACACAGTTTCCAGTATGGATCTTTAACCGTCATCTTAATACATATATGTCAAAAGAAACCATTCTATTATGAAAATTATGATTTTTATATCTCCATTTTGTTTTTCTGTGTGGATTCAGCTTACCAATTTATTCACTAAACCCATGGTTAGTTGAATCGGAGATAATATTGTCCCTATATGTTTGACATGCCAAAAATCAAACTATTATTTCAGAAAAAGTGTGGAGCCAATCTTTCAGATATTGAATCAATTCTTGACTAGAAACACCAACATACAATGCGATCCTAGCCTCATACCATATGTTTTGAGCGTTTGGGCAGATAGTCATAGCCTAGAGGTCTTTATGGTGCGACTCATGTTGTTCCTATCTCTTGATCACCAAACTCTCTTACTCAACATGCAACAAGTATACATGTACTTCCGTGGAAGTGGAAAAGCCCAGGAGATGAAGCAACAGGCAGCACGGGGCGCTCTGAGTTCTGCGTTCTGAGAAGCAGCCAGATTAGATTCATACCCAGGGTAGTGAGTGGAAGGAGACGAGATGTGTGCTGATTGGGCATGGTAGGTAGTCTTGTACATCGCTGCATCGTGCCGATTTGGATCAACAAAGGCATACAGCTATACCTTCTTGCTCTTCTGTTAATACAAATATAACGAGGCTTCTTGTTTTGTACGTGTCGTGTGTTGTTTCCATTTGTTGACATGGTTTTAGATGTGGTTGATAGCTGACACTCGATTAACATTCTTGGTGGAATATATCTGCTGATATGCCTGTTCATTTCCTAGCAATGTTGATGCAGCTTGCTGCTGTGTTTGTCAGCTAAGACGATTCACTTGCATGATTACAGAATCATTTCTTGATTCTGATTTCTTTTTGCCCAATGCATTCGGTGTAGTGGAGCAGATCGAAGAAACCCATTCACCATAGTTTATGCCTGGTGCATGAAAAGACCGGCTAAGGTGCACTTTCAGTAATCTAGATCAGCGTGGAATGGTAAACACAAGCTAGAGGTGTAGTAGTCCACTGTCCACATAAAGAGTAATTCATCAGAACGTCCCTTTCCCTCCCTTTCCCTGTTGTCTACCATTCACGAGGTAGGCAGCAAGCATTAGCAGTCTGGAATTTCCTCCTGCCTTCTCGGATGGAGTAGTTCAAAACACAAATAGTGATATTCTTTTGACCATTTTGACAGTGTGCAATTTCTTCCTGCCTTCTCTGTTGGCTATTGACGTGCTAGGCAGGAAACATTGACAGTCTGCAATTTCTTCCTGCCTTCTCTTCATCTCTTGGACTCCCTGATTATTTAGTACTATGAGGTAATCAGATTGGAGGTATTGAAGATGGAGCTTGTCATATCTGCAATAACAGGTGAGCTTGTGAATCGATTCATCTCCTTCCTCATCAACAAGTATCCGTCAGGTCGCGCATTCTCTGAAGATAAGCAGCTGGAAAGGCTACAGACACTGCTCCTGAAAGCCTGCACAATCGTCGAAGAGGCCGACGGGAGATACATCACAAACTCTGGGATGCTGGCACAGCTCAAGATGCTCACAGAGGCCATGTACCGAGGCTACTGGGCACTAGGGGCGTTCAGGTACAGGTCACTTCAAGAGTCTCCAATGGAGGAGGAGCAGGTCAGCTACTCATCTCCTCCCAAACGATCTCGCACGGTCCACGGCAGTTCTAGAAAGAACAAGGGCACGTACCCTGTCGACTTGCAAGGTGCGTTAGAGAGCTTAGAGTATGTGGTTTCTAGCATGACAGAGTTTGTTATCCTCTTGGCTGGATGCGACCGTATGCTTCGTCGACCATACGACAAGTACCTTTACAACGACAACATCATGTTCGGACGCCATGCAGAAAAGCAAAGGCTCTTGAACTTTGTGTTGCAGCACGGCGCGCCTGATGGTGCCCCGGCTGTCCTCCCGATCATCGGTGGTCCTGCGGTCGGGAAGAGGACCCTGGTCGCCCATGTATGCAAAGATGAAAGGGTTAACTCACACTTCTCTTCAATTTTGCACCTGAATGGGGATTCATTTTGTAGAATCGCAGACCAAGGCAGTCTCTTGTCAGGGAAAATATTGGTAGTTGTTGAGCTTGTTTCAGATGTTGACGAGGAGGCCTGGGCCAAGTTTTGTTCTGCCCTGTCAAGCATGGACAGAGGAAGCAAGGTGATCATCGTCAGCCGATGTAAAAATTTAGAGAAACTGGGAACAGTCAAGCCAATCTTCCTCAATACCCTATCATATGAGGAGTTCAGCTACCTCTTCAAGACACTCGCATTCGGGAGCATGAACCCAGCACAGAACCCGCGGTTAGCACGGATAGCAGACGAAATGGCCAGGGAGCTGCAGTCGGATTGGTCGCTCATTGCTGCAAACTTGCTCGCTGATGTGATGAGATGGAATCTGAATCTCCATTTCTGGCTCTCCTTGTTGAGCAGCATGAGAAGATTTGTTGAGAGGAACTTCTCCATGTTTGGGGAGCACCCACAGTTCCTTGTCCTGAGAAGCCATCAGATAGATGTTACAGACATCTTCTTGTATCGTGCTTCTCCTCCACTCCGCATCTTACCATCTTGTACCACTTGCACCAGCCAAACCGAGATTACAGAGGAAAGGCGACTGCTACCGAATGTGAGGCTTGGGGATCTGATGGCGAATCCGGGAGTTAGGCCACAATGGAATTTCAACGTCGTTTCTTGGGAATCAAGGGTTCCACCTTACACTTCATTTGTTCATTTCGTTTCAAGTGGTGCTGCAGGTGTGGCCGAAGATACTCCTCTGCCTGGGAGAAAGCGTAAGTCCATTTGATTCAAAGGGTTTTCTGTAGGGATTTTGTAGAGTTGGAATCTTATTTCTCCATTCATTTGTAAATAGACAATGTTTTAAATATTAACAAAGTATCCAGTATGGGTCTGTAAAACTGTCCTCTTAGTACGTAGTATATGTCAACAAAAACTCATAAAATTGTAGATTATGAAAGGAATTCAGAAATTCACTTTGGCACCCGAGCTCATATGCTCCTAGTATATTAAACGATGACAAGTTTAATTTTCAAAACTCCAATAGTTTGTATTTTTGTGGGTATTCGGCTTACCAGTTTCTTCACTAAATGGATAATTAGTTCAATCAAACATAACACCATCCATGTATATTTGGCGTGCGAAAGATCAATGCCAACTTTTTTATGACCAAATTGGTCAAAGGACAAGGAAGTGTGGCACGCCACAAGACTGAGACATTCTTTTCCTACTCTTCACGGCTCACTTCCAACACCTCATCGTCTAAACATATGGATTGGTTTTTCTATTTCGCCCCTAAAAGTATTGTCAAGACAAAAGGAAGGGGAAGGAGTACCTAAAACGATAGAAATAGGAGGCATCGGGAAAACAAAGAGCAAATCTCTACCTCCATTAGTGTAGGAGAATATCGAGCTCAGACTTTCCTCCATGTTCCTATTCCAACTGCTCTTAGAGACCCTCCCTTCCTCTTCCCTACTCACTCTCGAGCCTTTAAATCCTCAACTTTAACCATAGAAAGCTCATACTATTGAACATGGTTGCAATGTTCTGAGGTATATATAGGCCTTTAGACTACATAAACCCGGTGAGCAAAGCAAAATTTGAATGAACACACCTACTGCATGGTACACAATAATGCAAAGTAGTCAATGGCAGTGTGTACGCAAAATAGTTAATATGTCATAGCCTAACCCAAGGTGGTGCGCTTATAAGAAGGTAAGAGCATCTCCAATATGTGATTTAAAATACCTTTTAACCTTTTTTACATCACCTGGGGCAAAAACAGGTTTCCAACAGCTACCCGCGATGTACTCCATTTTAGCCAAAATTTTGTACAGCGATCGTGATGTATATTTTGCCTCTCCTGATGCAAATATACATCACTTGGGGCGGTGATGTAAAAGACATCCAGCTGCGCGTGTGTAGCCGCCGGTCTAAAACTTCTAGATCGCACTCCCCGTCGCCGCGCCACCCGTGATTGCCCACCCATCGGTGATCCGCTGCTATGTCGACCCTGACCACCCTCCCGACCGATGTCGCGCCCCTCCCTAGCCCCATTCCCGCCGTTGGCGTGACCCCTATCGTCCCTCCCGTTGCCGCCGTTGCCATCGCCGACAGTGGTAGGAATGGTGGGTTTGAGCCTCCACAGCCAACTACCGCGGCTGGGCGGAGCAGCAAAATGGTCCCTGCGTTGAAGGCATGAGGTGGCGCCATGCCCAAGACTGAGCGCAACTCGTCGGCGGCCTCAGCGCTGTCGAAGAAAGCGACCCAGGCAGCGGCTGCCGCGCGGATGCCCAATTTTAGGCAGTTGTTGGACCCTCGTGCCCAAAAATCTGATGTATTTTAGGCAGCTATTAAAGTTGGACCTTTTAGGTGATGTAAAAATCACGTTTTTGGTGATATATATTTTACATCAAGTAGTATTTTTTGGCTGCTATTTTACATCACCTATTGGAGATGATCTAAGAAACTAGATAAGGGAACCTGTGCTCTCTCGGATTCTTGTCAAGAGTGAGAGGAGGGAGTGTGGAGAACATGCCATACTACATATTTTTTTTGAAATGGGGATGAAAGCCCCTGGAGCGATGCACACAACTTTTTGTTGCAAAGTTTAGGTATCTCAATTTTACAAATCACGGATCACACATGATTGACACATGAATCAACCAACGAAAAAGAGACAACATAAAGCAACTAGGCATCCTAATGCGTTTAATATGCTACCGGGAAGCTCGGCTGAAGATATCATGAGTAACCGCCAAAAGCCAGGTACGACCAAGCCATGAGGTCCCGCTGATCCGGCGGGAGCAAGAATTCCCATAGCTAAATCCCATGGGCCGCCATATTGATCACCTATAAAACATGAAAGTTTTTTGTTCTGTTAAAAACAAGATTGTTCCGACAGTTCCATATGGACCAACAAAGCGCCGAAAGGCCAATACGAATACGCGTCTTTGTCTTGCCGTCAATATCTTTATCCATATTACATATGTCATGGAGGGAGTGAGAGGACCCTGGGTCACCCAAGTATGCAAGGATGAGAAGGTTAGCTCACATTTCTTTTCGATTTTGCACCTGAATGTGGATTCATTTTGTAGAATCGCAGACCATGGCAGTCTCTTGTCAGGAAAGTATTGGTAGTTTTTGAGCTTGTTTCCGATGTTGACGAGGAGGCCTGTGTCAAGTTTCATTCAACCCTGGCAGGCATGGACAGATGAAGCAAGGTGATCATCGTCAGCCGGTGTAAAACTTAAGAGAAACTTGCAACAGTCAAGCCAATCTTCCATTTTGTTTTTCTGTGTGGATTCAGCTAACTAATTTCTGCACTAAATGCATGTTTAGTTGAATCAAAGATAATATTGTCACTATATGTTTGACATGCGAAAAATCAACAATTTTTTCAGAAAAAGTGTGGAGCCAATCTTCCAGATATTGAATCAATTCTTGTCTAGAAACATCAACATAGAATCAGCTCCTAGCCTGATACCATACGTTTTAATCGTTTTGAGTCCGCAAATTGCCTTGTAATCGAACATAAAAACATGTGATATTTTGGGTTTGTCACCTAAGGCGATTGACTTGCTTTCAAAGTTCAAAGCTATAGCGGCGCTAAGCCATTTAGCGTTATTCCCCCAAAATAAGAAACTTACAGTAAAATTAGGCATCATCTATTCATATCATCTAAAAAATATGATAAAATATTAATGATTCAATGATACAAACTTCTACTGAGCAACCATGATGATTATAGCAATAAAAGAGTGCATAAGTGCATATTACATAACAAGGTCCAACTTCCAAATTCAAATCAGCAATGCAGCAGTCTTAGCGGGATAAATATCGCAATTTCGCTGGGATCAATTGAGCGTTTTAGCGAGCTAATAGCGGTAGTTTCTATTTATCAATTTAGCGTTAAAAGTGCATAGCTTTAGCGGGACCTCTCTAGATCCCCTATAGGCCGAAATAGCGAGTGGAGATTTCGTGCTCCCGAGGTCTAGTAAAAATATTTAAAAGTTTCAAAAAATATATAAGAAAACATGCATGTTTTCAATGATATATCCTACGAGCATACAAGATCTCAATGCAAAATATTTTGCATTTTGAGCTACACAAAAACGACAAATGTACAGATCTGAGAATAGTAAACAATGTATAGTTTCAAATCTCCAACTTTTGTCATTTTTGTGTAGGTCATAATAGAAAATATTTTGCCCTGCAAAATTTGCACGCTTATAGTATACATCATTAAAAACATGCGGAATTTGTTTAAGATTTTTTTTTGAAAATTTCAATTTTTTAATTTTATAAAATAGTGGGATCACTAGAACTCAGGAGCCAAAATGACTTTCCTTGAAATAGCGTGCTATTTAGAACTTTTCTTGCTTTCCTTTCGCCTTTGATGGGCAGAGCCTACGTGTTATTATACGAGCATTCGCATCTTCTTTTTTCATTCAAATAGATCCAGTTAGTTCAAACCAAGATGTCACAACAATTGCCTTTATGAGGTGATGTTTTAACTCATAGCGCTAGATACTCCCATCATAAAAAAAATATATTTTAAAAACATTTCAAATGTCAATGTACATCCAGATATTTTATGTTCACGCACCACATGTTTCGCGGGAAAAAGATGTTTTGTATGGCTTGTGTAGAAAATTTCGGTGTTCCAGAATAACTTTTCATGTGTAAAACAGCTTGACCTGGTGCTGCTATCAGGTTCCAAACATAGTCCTAGGTAGACCTTCTTCTGGAGCACTAGTCACACTGATAGCACACTGGAATGCGTGCTGGAGACAGGATGTAGCGGTCGATCAGGTGCACCGCACTACGTCACAGTCTTTAATTAGAGGCACTTTGAAGTGCCCCTAATAATCAGAAAAGTGGCTCTAAGTATTTTTAGAGGCACTTTTAATAGTGTTGCATTTAATCGTGTTGCTAAAAAATATAGAGGCATTTTAAGGAAAGTGCCCCAAAAAATAGGTATTTTTAGAGGCATTTCTAAAATGCCTCTATATTTTTTAGTGGCACGGTATTTGAAATGCCTCTAACTATTTTTAGAGGCATTTCTAGAATGCCTCTATATTTTTTAGTGGCACTATTTTTGAAATGTGTCTACCTATTTTTAGAGGCATTTGTAGGAATGCTTCTAATCAATATAAGTACCAATTATATTTATGGCACTGTAAAAAGTAGTTGCATTCGCAGCAAACATTCAATTGTCAAGAACATAATTCATAACATACATTCAGGAATTCATAAAATACTTCATAACATACATTCAGGAATCAAATGCCTCTGTCAGTAATTGCATAGACATCTATTCTCCAATCTGAATTCAGGAAAGTGGACAGAAATTGGACAACATTCATAACATCTTATTCAGGAAAGTTGACAGGAAACGTCTATTCTACAATCTGACAGAAATTGGACAAACATCAACATTAACTACTTGGTACCAACTGCATTCCCAGTCTGCTTCTTTGATTCACCACTTGTTCTCCCAGTCTGCACTACTGTAGATTCAGCAGTTGATTCTTCCACCTATATATAGGGAAGAAATAAATATTTCAATGAGCAAGAACAGTAGAAAGAAGCAGTAAATATTTCAACCAGGTGAGCCCATAGACAAAAACAGAGTACCAAGACAATGATGCAATTATACAAAAACATAGTATCAATACAAAAACAGAGTACCAAGACTTGTTAGTCAGCTACCAGTAATTGCACTATTGATCATGAAAGGGCCAAGAACTCCCAGTGTCTAGACATACAGACTAAAGTCTTATCATCATCAATCAGTCAATCTAATTGTATGATGGTATAATACTAATCAGATAAGAAAAGCATCCGAGAATTACTATAAACCAGGAAGACTACTTTATACTAAACAAGGAGCGTGCAATAGGGGTTGCGATATCAAATTTCCACAATACCTACTAAACGTACAACTACCACAATAGATCGTCACACAAAATTGTATCAACTGTACCAAATCAGTAGCTATGCGTGTGATGAGCAAGAATGCTAGAAGAAAGGCATCCTCCATTTCAAGGATAGTGTATCTACGATCACAAATATGTCACCGTAGACCTTATGTCTGTTTTTTGTCCTTCATTATTTCTCAAGTTGAGAAATTCGAAAAAGAAACACCAAAAACTTCAGCAAGATAATCATTTTACCTAGATGTTGTCAAATCTAATACGACACCAAAAGACATTCAGAGTGGAATGATGAATATTGCATGGAATAAGTGTGTCAGCTAGCCATAAACCATAACTCTGTGGACAGGAAATCAAAACCTCAAGCGTGTGAGATCTGTTCAGCAAAAGCAATATCCACCTAAATAAAAACATGCTAACCTCGAGAGTATGATCTTTCAATGTATGCATGCTACTATAGTTTCCCTCCTCACTCCCTTGCCAAATCCGAATAGTCTGCAGTGTTTGCAAACATGTCAGCGAAGACTTAACTACCAAAACTGATATCATCACTGGAACCCCCAATATCTTTCTCGATGGCTGAAAAGACTGATCAGGTCCCGTGTTTCTGCCATGAATTTTTTCAGTGCAACAATGTGAAGCAGTCCCTTAATAAAAGGAGTATTTTATCCCCGCAGCCAGGTATAACATGTTAACATAAGGTACGAATCTATGACTAACTTATTTCAATGTCTAGTCACAATGTTAAATATGAAGCTACTACTAATTTTTTAAATCATATGAAGTATTTTTTTTCTCGGTTAAAAAGGCTATGTGTTATCAAAATCAAATCAGGCAAACCAACACAAATAAATTCTCAGATTCCGGGAGAATATGGTTAATCAATCCAAGTTTACACATAAAAGGTGCTTACAATAGAGATAAAAAAGCAAGATATATAGCTAATCCATCCAAGTTTTAAACAGAAACAGAGCTGATGCCATTTTGTACCAACAACGTGGTACAAACTCTATCACTAAAGATTGGGATGCCATAGCATACAAAACAAGTGCAGAAACCTGATTCTTTCAGAGGTATCAGGGACATCGGAAAGGACGAGAACATTATTACAACATGCATCAACGGACATGAAGACCTTCCATCTAACAAAAGGAACTCAAGATATGAATAGGAAAGTGGAGTCTTACCTTTCCTTGGCAAAAAGAGAGGAGGGAAACCAACTACAAACAATTTATGCCAAAATTCAGATTTACATGTAACTGGTTATCTAAGAGAAGGCTTACCAAATTAAGGATGATGTCACAACTCACAAATGATCTGTCCTCAAACACTTTGCTCGTATCAGATTGACCCGACATCTCCATCGGACAAACATTTGAAGAGCTGCATACAACAAGGAAATATACACATAAGAGTGTGTAACTATTTTCAGTCTGAGATTTATTTTGCAACTTTCCTTGACACTTAAGTACACCAAAGCATATTGCTAAGATCATGGTGACTACATGCTCATATCAACATGAAATTTAAGTTCCAGCTCGTTGCCAGGCTAACCAACGCTAATATTGTACTTGAGTAAATTCCACTTAGCTCATGGTGACAAATAAACTCCTTCACAGGCTGGTGTTAGTGTACTTAGTTATTATGCATATAACGGATGCAATGACAGAAAGGCCAAGTGAATCAAAACATGACATGAAAATTCGAGCAGAAAGACATACATTCAGTAACCATATTCACCTGTACCCATTGATATTAAGATGATCTTGGGTTGCAACTAAAAAATATCAAGGCTACACATTTGTTAATCTAAAATGTGCTCGAATTGAGCAGCGTATGCATCATTAAGCATATGTGTTTTTCATTCAGAGCAACTAAAACACATGGCACTAGCTCGCTAGATTTAAGTTCTCCTAGAGACCACCGTTTCCCCCAAGAGGGGTGTACAGATCTTGCTGATTTCATTGATACGAGCAATGACATATCTAGGCACACAATTCAGGGACAACCAATACTGACTACTTAGTGAATTGTTTGCGGGGAAAACTGACAGCAACTGCCGATATCACTCGCTAGCTGCTACTAGAGGAATTTGAACTCAAGTATGCTCGCGAAGAAAAATGGTTGTAGCCTTGTAGGTAGTCAGCAAGTGAACTAGTAACAACATGAGTAATGACAATTGAGCGAATCCAGTAAGAGAGAGGGGTACCTATTCCACCGCACCACAACAGCAGCACCACCACATCAGCACCATACCACCATAACATCGGAGAGGCCAATCGGCGCCATGCATCTAGGTGAGGCCGAGACGGCGAGGTTGCGTAGGGCCCCGAGGTAGAAGCTTCTCACCACCTTCACCTGGGCGCCACATTTGCTCGAACACCGAGCGCGCAAGGATGGCACATGGTAGGGAGCCTCGAACAACAGAGTCACTAGAGCGTCGGCTCGAAGGCTGAGCTGTAGGAGGGAGCTGTATACAACGAGGAGCAGCAGCCGACGGCGCGGTGGCGCGGGAATCGCGCCGGCGGCTGAGCCGAGCCCCCACGGCTAGGGTTAGCCGCGGCGTCGCACTCGGGAGCGGAGCGGCTTGTCGGCGGCAGGGAGTCGGCGGAGATATGCGAGGAGAGTCCAGGCCGGATAGCGGCGGCGCCAGGGCCGGCCGCCGACGGCCGAAGCCATGGGCGGCGGCGCGGGCGGTGTGAGGGGAACGGGAGAGAGCTGCGCGGGAGGAACAGAGTTGTGAGAGAGAGAGAGAAATGAGAATAAAAGGTAAACTTGAGGGTATGCTAGTCATGTATAAATGTATGTATGACATCACCATTACATCATCATGATGTATGCATACATGTTACAGATCGTATAAGTTCGAAGGTTTGCATAAATGGATAGCTGAATCGATCCACGTCGCGTACGATATCCACATGGTATTGCTGGGTGTCGGTATTGTATACTTTTAAGTAAAGTCTATAGTGTTTATAAAGACATTTTGAAAAAGTGCCCCTAAAAATGGCATCTTTAGAGGCGCATCTTAGAAATGCCTCTAAAGATATTATTTATAGAGGCAATTTTAAAAAGTGCCAAAAAAATGCTATTTTTAGCATCATTTTGTGAAAAGTGCCCCAAAAAATGGCATTATTAGAGGCATTTGGAGAAATATGCCCCTAAAATATATTTTTAGAGGCACTTCAAAAAAGTGCCACAACCAAAATGCCCCTATAAATAGGTTCTCTTATAGTGCCGGCGGTTGACCTCGGTCCTCGACTAGCTCCTGCGGTTCCGCGCTGAAACGAGATATGTTCCTCCTGACAGTACCTCTGGCCCTGTTTAATCTGTACAGCCAAAAACGGGCACTCAGATTTTTCCTCAGCGCGTCCGCGAGCACATTTGCTGAGACCACACATTTGCACATTTTTCCTCAGATGGCTAAAGTATTCCACCATCGACGCTAGCCGCGGATAGTTGTCCGGGTTCGTGCTTCCGAACAGATAGGTGTACTCTTGTGAGGGTCAGGAAATTCAGAGAGATAGGCCTTAACGTTTCCAAGATTCCTATCAAGTATCGAGGACATTCCGAATGCATCCTATTCCCGTGATTTTGTGTTATCCGGTACCACATAAAGTTTATCACCACCACCCACTCAATCAAGCCTCTTCTCACATATATCTGCATTAATATTCTAGACGAACCACGAGCGAGCGGCCACGGACAATATATAGAAACACACGGCTCAACCACCCGAGTCTCTTGGACTTGAGTGTTTCACCAGTCACTCACATGTTGTTTATTGTGTGAAACGTATATCTCATACAAAAACATGCCAAGTTTGAATATGAAAATTAACACAATGTACACTTTTAATTAAGTTCAAATTTCAATTTTTAGGGTTCAAACATAAGAAAATCATAAACAACTATGAAAAATGAAGCAAGATTACACAATATACACCTATAATGTGACATATTTTAGGTAAAATTTGATTTACACATTTAGAAGTGAGAAACAAAAGCCTATTGTGAACAATACATATGATACTATTTGTTGCAGGACTAGATAAATCTACCTCGGGGTTCTTAACTAGGCCTACGTGACATAGTCAAGAAGGTACAAGTCTGAGGCCATGGTCAAACAAGTCAAAAAATGGAGGAGAGGAAAATAAGAAATCAAAAACAAAATGGGTAAGCCGATGGTTTTTGCCCGGTTTCTTGATTCATTAGGCGAAGTAGGTGAAATCCACTATGGCACCCGGGTGCATATGCACCTGATATTTAGAAAACACATTTTGACTTATCGAAAAAATTGAAATAGAATTTCGCGGATACATCTTCACAAAGTCGTCTCGCGAGGAAAATCGACTTTTTTTGGCCAGTGTGAAGAAGACAATAAAACATAAGGTGAAAAGGATTATTTTAGCACCTTTTTTTCTTTTTTACACATACCACAAAAATGTTAGTTTTTCGTGAAACGACTTCCTGAACACATAGAATGTTAAAATCTACGCAGCCACTTTTTTTTTGCATTTTTTTGACATTTCGAAATGGGTTTAAAATACATTTTAAATACCAAGTGCATATGCACATAAAATCTATACCACGAGGGAGCGTTTCGTCATGTGTGTAGAAAAGACAAAAATTCGGTGTTCAAAAATGTTTTTGACACAAATCGTTAAAATGTCGGTTTTCCGTGAGATTTGGCCTAGGCGCATAGATGTCCAGATGTATCGCCAAATTCTGGTCGAAATTTTTAGACATTCAAAATGTTTTTTTATTAAAGGATAGACCGCGGCTCCGGGCACCTCCACGTCACGACGAGAGAGCGCCTCAACATTGAGGCCGTGGCGTCCGGCCAGTCAACCAAACCTGGCCACCTGGGCCTGTGCTCGCGGGCCAACCCGTGAGCACGCGTGCCCGGCCCGTCAGGGGCCCAGCACGGCACACGACTAAACGGGCCGTGCCTGGCCCGCGGCACGCCAGGGGCCGTGCTTGGGCCTGCAGGCAAGGCCCGCGTGCCGGCACGGCACGGCCGTTTAACAGGCCAGACGCGCAAAATGTAAAATATTCCGTAGCTCCCATGGATCGAACTCGTGACCACTAGCGCACGCGAGGACTAGACCTCTTATCCACTCGTGTCTTTTAGATAGATATGGATGGTATTATTCAGTTAGCAAAATATACAGTACAAATCTTACGTACTTGTGCAAATCTTGTGCACTTGTGCGCACATGCACGTATGCATTTTACTTATCTAGCATGTACGATAGAACCCCACAGCCACTTTTATGTTTTTATATATTTAATTCTGATTTTTCAGATATTTTAGCATTTATTTTAGCCAAAAACAAGTCAAAAAGGTACGTGGGCCAAATCCGGCCCGTCGGGCTTAAACGTGCCCGTGCCGGCACGTATAGCTTATGTGCCGTGCCCGGGCCTTAAGGCCTGGCCCGCGTGCTGGCACGGCACGGCCCACCTAGTAGACGGGCCTTCACGGGCCGTGCCATGCCAGACCCGCGAAGCTATAATCGTGCCCGTGCCGGGCCGGCCCGTTGGCCAGGTTTGCGGTCAACCAAAAAGATCCTACTCACCGGTGCTCTACACACGAGAGCAACTGACTTCACAAGTATCTAACACACAGGTCTCCACCCGTGTTGTCGCTCTGCGTCGCAGCTTCTTGTTACAGTTTCCCCGGCAAACCTCTCCCTCTGTCGAGGAAGGACGGGGAGTGGCGTGGGCGCATGGTAGCATTCCTCACCTGGATTCTCTCTATAAAGTGCGCAGCTCAAGCCTTCAAGCTTCGCCATGGCTACTCTCTCCTATCCTCCGACGATTCTGCGTCGCTTGCTCTGGTGCAGGCGTGGTGTTGACGAAATGGCCGTGAGGCTAACACTTCCGGCCTGCCACACCAATGAGGTCAGCATACTGTTCACCATCTTGTATGAATGTGACAAGTAGTAACACCACAATATTTTGTTGTTTGACTTGGTTAGCACGTATGCTCTAACTTGGTTAGCTTGTAATCAAGGTCATTTAGTTGGATGACTAGAAAAATATGACCCTCCTCCACATGCTTATGACAGCTGTCCCATCCTATGGCATACGTTTTTTTTGGACAAGGAGATTCCAAGTTTTTCCATACTGTCGACTTGCTGAGCAGATCGAAGACACCCAGTCACCATAATTTATGCCTGGTGCATGAAAATACCAGCTAAGATGCACTTTCATGACCAGTCTAGAATCTAGATCAGCGTGGAATGGTAAGCACAAGCTGGAGGTGTACTAGTCCACCAAATATTGATATTCTTCAGCACTGTCCCTTTCCCTGTTGTCTGGAAAAAGCCACTCTGAGTGCCATCTGGAAATTTCCTCCTGCCTTCTCGGGTGTAGTAGTTCAAACGCAAATAGTGATATTTGTCCTTCCCCGAGGGCAATAAGAAGTCATTCTGTCCAACATCCAGATATTAACGTGCTAGGAAGGAAGCATCGCCAGTCTGCAATTCCCTCCTGCCTTCTCTTGGACTCCCTGATTAGTTAGAACTCTGAGAGAATCAGATTGGAGATATGAAGATGGAGCTTGCCATATCTGCAGTAACAGGTGAACTCGTCAGCCGATTCGTCTCCCTGCTCGTCAACAAGTATCACTCAGGCCGCGCATACTCTGAAGAGAAGCAGCTGGAGAGGCTACAACAACTGCTCCTGAGAGCCCGCACAGTCGTCGAAGAGGCGGACGGGCGATACATCACAAATTCTGGGATGCTGGCACAGCTCAACGTGCTCGCAGAGGCCATGTACCGAGGCTACTGGGCACTAGGGGCGTTCAGGTACAGGTCAATTCAAGAGACTACTTCGATGGGAGAGGAGGAGCTGGTTTGCTACTCATCTCCTAAACGTTTTCGCACGGTTCATGGCAGTGCTAGAAAGGACAAGGCCACGTACCTTGTCGACTTGCAAGGTGCGTTGGAGAGCTTAGAGTATGTAGTTTCTAGCATGACAGAGTTTGTTGTTCTCTTGGCTGCATGCGACCGTATGTTGCGTCGACCATATGACGTGTATCTTTATAACGACAACATCATGTTCGGACGCCATGCCGAAAAGCAAAAGCTCCTGAACTTCGTGTTGCAGCACGGCGCTCCCGGTGGTGCGCCGGCTGTCCTCCCGATCATCGGTGGTCCTGAGGTTGGGAAGAGGACCCTGGTGGCCCATGTATGCAAGGATGAGAGGGTTACCTCACACTTCTCTTCAATTTTGCACCTGAATGGGGATTCATTTTGTAGAATCGCAGACCATGGTAGTCTCTTGTCAGGGAAAGTAATGGTAGTTGTTGAGCTTGTTTCACATGTTGACGAGGAGGCCTTGGTCAAGTTTCATTCAGTCCTGGCAAGCATGGACAGAGGAAGCAAGGTGATCATCGTCAGCCGGTGTAAAACTTCAGAGAAACTGGGAACAGTCAAGCCAATCCTCCTCAATGCCCTGTCATACGAGGAGTTCAGCTACCTCTTCAAGACACTCGCATTCGGGAGCGCGGATCCGGCACAGCACCCACGGTTAGAACGGATAGCTGACGAACTGGCCAGGGCATTGCAGTCGGATTGGTCGCTCCTCGCCGCAAACTGGCTCGCTGATGTGATGAGAACGAATATGAATATCCATTTCTGGCTCGGAATGTTGAGCAGGATGGGAAGAGTAGTCGAGAGGAACTTCTCCATGTTTCGGGAGCACCCAAAGTTGCTCGTCCAGAGAGGTCATCAGGTAGATGTTTCAGACTTCTTGCATCCTTCTTCTCCACTCCACATCGTGCCATCTTTTGCCGCTGGCAGCAGCCGTACTGAGGTTACAGTGGAAAGGGAATCACTACTGAAGGTGAGGCTTGGGGATCTGGTAGTGGATCCTCGTGTTAGGCCACGAGGGGATTTTAATGTGGTTACATGGGAATCAAGGGTGCCACCATACACTTCATTTGTTCATTTCGTTCGAAATGGTGCTCCAGTGGTGGCGGAAGATACTCATTTGTCTGGGCGGAAGCGCCCAGCAGTGCATTTGTGAGGCCCTTTGATTCAAAAGATTTCTGTATCGTAAGTAGACAAAGTTTTAGGTATGGACACAGTTTCCAGTATGGATCTTTAACTGTCATCTTAATACATATATGTCAATAGAAACCATTATATTATGAAAATTATGATTTTTAGATCTCCATTTTGTTTTTCTGTGTGGATTCAGCTTACCAATCTATTCACTAAATCCATGGTTAGTTGAATCGGAGATAATATTGTCCCTATATGTTTGACATGCCAAAAATCAACGTCAACTATTTTTTCAGAAAAAGTGTGGAGCCAATCTTCCAGATATTACTAACTATATAAAAGGAGGCCGATTTCACGGCCTCGCAACGCCTCACGCACTGTACTATCTACAGTGTTGAGCAGTGAAACAATCCTGGCCGTCGCCCGGCGATCGGACGATCCACGCAACACAACCATGCCGTTTTTACAAAAAAGTCCCTCTTAACAGTATAAATTAACCCGCAATCCACGAAAACGCGAAGCGAAGGACCTGTTCGAAAATTATGAAAACGTGACGGACTAATTTGCAAAACCGCCCTCACAGCTCTCCCTCTCCTTTCTCCTCCCACGCGACGCGGAGGTCGCCGCGCCGCCGCCGACGCGCCTCTCGGCCGCTCCGGCCCTCCCCGTCCAAATCGATGGACACGGCGGCCTCCGCCGTCCTCACCTCCACCTCCCTGCCGAGTTTCGCATCCCGAAACGGCGCGACCTCGCCGGAATCGCCGCCGTGGTCCGCTGCTTCCTCCGCCGCATCCGCGGGCCGCCGCGGCCGCTCCGGCGACCCAGGAGAGGCGGCGCCGCCAGCTGCGGGCACCTCGCGTCCGCGCGCGTCGGGCGCGCCCAGTCGCACGTCCCAGAACGCGGTGGCGCGCCGCCGGCGAGCTCGCCACCGCCGCGGCAGCGCCCAGCCACTGCTGTCGTCACCATGACGTCGTCGTGGGCCTGGGCTCGCTGGGCCGCCCAACTGGGCTGCGTGCTGGGCTCGGCCCTTTCTTCTTTTTTCCCTCCGTTTTTTTTCCTTTTCCCTCTGTTTTTTCCCCACTTTTCTTTTCAAAAAAAGACTTTTTGTTACTTCTCAAATACAAATTTAATATTTGAACAAACATTAAACAAATTCGAATATGCATGCCTTACCAATTTGCACAACTCTCAAATTTAAATAAATTTTAAGTGCTAACGAATTTCAATATATTCGAAACTAAACAAATTTTGATGCGTGCATTTCCAAACCTGAACTTTCCAGACCACCCTGTTCACACTGAAATTTAAACAAATTTTAAATTACGCAAGGCGTAAACAATTTTCTAAATTTAAGTACACTGCAACCCACACAAGTTTTAATGCGGAAACTACCAAATTTGAATTTTTTAAGCCACGGTTTTCACAAATATTACAAATATATCAACATGCCTACAAAATCTGGCCATTTACTAGCTGGGCATTTACTAAACGTGCAAACAATTCAAACATAAATGACTCGACAATTTGACCACTTCAACAAAATCAAAAGACTTCTCAACACCCAAATTTTGTGAATTTCAATTTTTTTGCAATCTAAACAACTTCCGAAAGTACACATTTCAAACTTTGAATATCTCAAAATTTCCATCTGCCTTTCAAATCGACCTATTTTACTAACGTTAAAATATTTCAAATCTACATAGCTTTCCAATTTGACAAATTTTTGAAATTTAGGCAATTTCCAAACCCAAACACTCTTTGCATTCCAACGATTCTCAAATATACACAGTTTAAAATGTCGACATTTTCAAATTTGCATTCTACCACACAGATGCAGCGGAGAACTTATTTTAAACCGAATTTAATAAATATCCATACAATGTACTTGGTCTGATTAATGAGATAAGTTAGACATTTAAGACAAAACACAACCATATCCCATCAATTCGAAAAAGATTAATAATTACAAATAATATAGCTGAACTCCCTCAAATTATACAATTCAACTTAATAAATGTTGAAACAGAACTTAACTCCCTCTAAGTATATGTAGTTAAATCTTTTTTTTTTGATTACACACACATTCTAAAAAATTACAATTTCATTTTCATCTAAAGATGGATTGAATATAATAGATGCTAACGCAACATATTCCATCTAATCAGAAATTTACAGTACACATTTAAGACGAAATACAAACATAAATTTTCGACACAAACATAATATATTTTCTCTGCTTATGTTGGTCAATAAGAAAAATATGGCAAAATAAAACTATATTTAATTATTTCAATTCATCTAACCTATTTGGAAGTAATACACCTTACATCTCTCTAGCTCCGTAGTTACATTAAAAAATAGGTTCATTACATATATATTCCGACAAAAAACAGATTAATTTCCTCTAACTATGGATTGATTTCAAACTGAATTTAATAAATGTTCATACAACGTATTTCCTCCGCTTATTAAATTAAATTACATATGATGATCACCATCAAGCAAAAAAAATTGAGCACATTTTAGCTTACAAAGCAACTATAATTTCCCTTTTTGAATTCCAATTTGTTGTCGCAAAGTTGAAATAAACATTGAAATTAAATATTTGTATTCGTCGAAACAAACAAATTCTAATTCAGCACATATATATTCTATCACCTTTTTCTAAATATATTATTCGAGTCGTTCCCAAATATATTTTACGTTGAACCTCTAAAATAAAATTTCGATTCAAAACTTAATCAAAACAATTATTTCACACAATGACACGACAGTAATTTATAACAACAAAGTCATCTCTCTAAAAAAATAAAAAATTGCAGTATTATTCGAGCAAAAGAAAAAGATAAAAGAAACGTTAAATGTGAACAAATTTTAAAAATTCAAACAAATTGTTAATGAACATCCCTGAATATATCCACTACAAAACTACAAATATATATCAAAACAATCCGAAAAAATACGTACAAACTACTTAGGCTGATTTTTTTAAAAATATTAAAGTTTTGCCACCATTTGGAAGTATTTCATATGCATTTTTTTCCTAATTTCAATGAAATATAAACACCGAAATACAAACATGTACGAACATTTCAAACTACTAAATATTTGAATATTCCACAAAATATATAAAAAATGCAGATTACTATCTACTCATAACAAAATAAAAAACATGTTTGCAAACTGCAATTTCGCCAACATTTAAGCGAATATTTCAATCCCGACGAATGCGCCATGCCACCACGCCAAGTTGCCTAAATTTTTTAAAATTAACAGATGTTTAAAGATAATTCAAATACATTTTCTCTAATTACGGTACAAAAAATTATGTCAACTTAGAAACATATTTAAACACTTCAATTTGCCCAATATTTGGATATTCTTTAAACTATACAAAAAATGCTCATAAAAAATCAACACTACATACGTACGGCAAAACACAAAACATAATTAAACAATTCAAAATAGTCAATATTCCAATGCAATATAAGTAAACTTTCCCGAATTGTGAACTCTAATAAAAAATGCATTACCACTACCTACATATTTAAATTAAATATCATTTACAAAATAGAAGCATAACTAAACGTTTCAAACCACTACAATATTAGAAATACTCCAAAACATATCGACATGCTAAAAAAAAAAGGTACTTATTAGTGCCAAAATACAAACATATTTAAACAATTCAAATTGGCTAATATTTACATACAATCTACATGAACTTCAACTGATTATAAAGTAATTTAAATTTAACAAATGCTCATAGAATACATATTCTTTAATTACGGACTTATCTTACAAATTTATAAAAAAACAAAATAACAAAATCGCGGCGTGACGCCGCGTTAAATTCCACTAGTTGAATCAATTCTTGACTAGAAACACCAACTTACAATGCGATCCTAGCCTCATACCATATGTTTTGAGCGTTTTGAGTCCACAAAGTGCCTTGATCTAACATAAAAACATGTGATATTTTGGGTTTGTCGGCTAAGGCGATTGACTTGCTTTCCTTTCGCCTTTGATTGGCCAGAGTCTACCTGTTATTATCAGAACATTTGCATCTTTTTTTCATTCAAATCTTTAAAAAAAAAATTCAAATCTAAAAAAAATCCAGGTGTACATCCAGACATTTTATGTTCACGCACCAAGTTTCGCCAAAAAGGACATTTTTTATGGCTTGTGTAGAAAAGACAAATTTCGGTGTTCCAAAATAACTATTCATCAGACAATTTTTTCTTTAACACAAGTCACAAAAAATATCTTTTTTCTGTAAAACTTTGTGTGCAAACATAGAATGTCCGGATGTACACACTGACTTTTTTTTCTAGAATTTTTTGAGATTTCAAAATGCGTTTTTTGGCGGTGGGAGCATATGCTCCTATGACCCGAAATGAAATTCTCTGTCTTTTTCTTATGGTGGAGACTAGTTAAGTTTCTGTAAAAGGAAAGATTTATTTGTTTGGATCAAATAAACTGCACGGGCTTTACTTATTTGCCCAAATGAAGCACGATTACGATAGATCATATTTGTTTTACAAAAGGAGAGACTGTAGCGAGATAAACACTTCTATAGCACAGAACAGCTCATAATGTCTGAAAATGCTACCCAAAATCCCAAATACATTGTGGCGTAAGACTAGGAAAATAGACCCGGACGCTTCTTCCCCGACAAGGGTGTTTTGGGCTTATCTTTTTTTTTTTGAAACGAAGGCAAAAGCTTTGCCTTTTATATTAATATAGAAGGAGCAAACAACACATGGCCGAGGCCAAAGTAAAAACTAGAAAGCGGTAAAAAGGGGACAACACCGTATCAGCCTATACCATCCACTCTCTCAGAAAGAAAGATAGTCATTTTTCAAACAGTCGTTAGCTCCGCCAGCTTCCTTGCGCCTGCAAGGATCCAGTTCTTTCCCTCGTCTTTGATGCGCTGCCAAAGCATCGTTGGCATAGTAAATTTGTTGTTGAAAATTCTTGCATTACGCTCCTTCCAAATCTCCCAAGTGATGAGGATGATCGCCGTCTTGACACCCTTGCGAGAAACCGAAGTCGTCTCGGAGATGGCCTGCCAGTATTCGCGCACCGTAGTCCTTGTCGTGCCCAAGTCATGCAGAAGGTCCGGACACTGCAACCAAGCCGCGGCGTCGCACCAAATTCGTCTGGAGTAGCGACACTCAAATAGGAGGTGCCTAGCCGTCTCCGGTTGGCACCTGCACAGTTGGCAAGTGGGTTGGTGGGGCCACCCCCTAAGAGCGAGGCGATCAGAGGTCCAAAGTCTGTTCTGCACCGCCAGCCAGGCGAAGAAGGTACACTTGGGAGGGGCCCAAGTCTTCCAAACGATGTTCACAAAAGAACATGGGTTGGCGCCAATGAACTGGGCCATATAGGCAGACTTCGCCGTGTAGTTCCCATTGCTTGTCAAGGTCCATGTGATAGTGTCAGCTGTTCCCGGCGTGAGGGTCACCTCCAGAATCAGGTCCCAGAGGTGGAGATACTGGGAGATATGCTCAGCCGTGAAGTTGTCCACCGATAGGTCAGAAATCCAGTTGTAGTTCAGAAGGGCATCATGCACGCGCCTATTCTTACGGCGAGAAGCCGCAAAGAGTTCGGGAGCAATGGACTTCGGAGAGAGGCCATCCAACCAAGACGATCCCCAGAAAGAAGCCTTGTGGCCATCCCCCACAGTGACCTTAGTAGCCGCATTGAACAGACACCTATCCATATCATCGTTTGGCGTTTCCGATCCCACCCAAGGTTTGTCTTCAGCAGTCCATTCGTACCATAGCCAACGAAGCCTGAGCGCCCTAGAGAACTTCTCCAAGTTTAGGATCCCCAGACCGCCAAACTGTTTGGGGCGGCAAACCTTGTCCCAGCTGACCTTGCATTTTCCTCCCTCACAGTTTCACTGTTGTTCCAGAGCATGCCTCGGCATAGCTTATCAAAAGCCTTGAGCGTGCGCTTGTCCGCCCGGATGGCCGTCAGCAAGAAAATAGGGAGTGAAGACAATACAGATTTGACCAATGCCGAGCAACCCGCCCTGTTTAAGAACTTTCCTTTCCAAGGCTGAAGGCGGTAGGCGATCTTGTCGATGTACGGTTGCAGATCAGCGCGGCGAAGCCTACCCAGGGATAGCGGCAGTCCCAAGTACTGATGGGAAACTGCGTGACCGAGGCAGGGAAATCGGCAAGAATCTCCTGGAGGTTTAGCTCTGAGCAGCAAATCGGGGAGATGGAGCTCTTGGCAACATTTGTGGACAGACCCGTGACCACGCCAAAATTTTGCAGGGTAGTGGCGAGGTTGGAGATATCATTTGCCGCGGGGACCAAGAAAATAGCAGCATCGTCGGCGTAGAGGGAGACACGCAGCGTCGCCATTCTGTCTGGGATGGGCTGCAGTAACCCAGCTTCAGTGGCCAACTCGAGGGTTCTGTTCAGAGGATCAATGCCGATGTCGAAGAGTAGGGGGGACAGAGGGTCTCCCTGCCTAAGTCCCCGACCATGAAGAATATTCAACCCTGGGGTGCCATTAAGAAGAATACGCGAGGAAGCCGTTGAGAAAAGGATAACCATCCAGGCCCGCCACCTAGGCGGAAAACCCCGACGCTGCATGATGTCGAGGAGGTAGTCCCAGCGCATAGAATCGAAAGCTTTTGCAATGTCCAGCTTCAGGAGTAGCATAGGAGTGTGGTTTCTGTGTAACCGCCTAGCCGTGTTCCGCACGTACATGAAGTTGTCATGTATGCTTCTAGTCTTGATGAAAGCACTCTGACAGTGGGAGACAAGGTCATTCATCTTGGGAGCTAGACGGCGAGCCATTGCCTTGGCGATGATCTTGGGAATCACGTGGATCAAGCTGATAGGGCGAAAATCAGAGAGGGAGTCGGCCCCATCCTTTTTTGGCAGAAGAGCCACATTTGCAGAGTTGATGATATGGAAGTTGTTGATCGTTAGCTCCGAGAAGGCATCCATAACGCGCATAAGATCATGACTAATGATATCCCAGCAAGACGTGAAGAAGGCCGTAGTGTAACCGTCTGGGCCCGGAGCTTTGTCAGCCGGCATATCCTCAATTGCGTCTTTGATCTCGTCGAGAGAGAAAGGAAGAGCAAGGTCCTCCAGCTCGGCAATCTGTGGGTTAATTGCAGCCCAGTTGAGATCCAAATTTCGCGGGGCGGCCGTCCCAGAGTCTGGGAGAAATGCTCAAAGATTAAGTTGGCCTTGTCCTCATGCGATGTGATCCATCCACCATTATGCTTGAGCTTCTGAATATGGTTCTTCCTGCGGCGCGAGTTGACGCGAATATGGAAAAACTTGGTGTTGGCGTCCCCCTCCCTCAGATTATTGATTCTCGATGCTTGTCTCTTGCGAGTTCTTTCCAGAACTGCAAGACCCATCACCCTTCGTTTAAGCCCAGCACGAAGAGCCTTCTCTTCAGCTGAAAGGGCCCTGGATTCCTGGGCCACGTCCAACTGGAGGATCACATCAAGAGCCATGATGAACTGTAACTTATGGTCAGAGAACAGACTCCTACTCCAGGCGCGCAGCTTTCTGGCGGTGTGCTTCAGCTTGTGATTCAACACATGAACAGGCTGGGTGTGCGAGGTCGGCTCCTCCCAAGCAGCCTTGACAATATCTTGAAACCCTGGCATTTTAGTCCAGAAATTCTCAAACCGAAACGAAGGAGGGCGGCGCGGACCGCTCTGGTTTGAAAGCATCAGCGGACAGTGGTCAGACAGATTAGACGACAGCGCATTCAGAATATGGTTTCCGAAGGCGAGATCCCAGCTGGCATTACAGAAAGCACGATCCAGCTTTACCAAGGTTGGGGAGTCACGCTCGTTACTCCAAGTGTATTTTCTGTTCTGGAGCTTGATCTCTTTGAGGTGACAAGTGTTAATGGCCTGGCGAAATTGGCCCATCAGACGCAAGTCCAGATTAGAGTTGTTCTTGTCCGCCGCTTGGTATATGAGGTTAAAATCTCCCAAGATCAACCATTTTGTGTCGCTCGAGGGATTGGAGGCAATGGCTTCATCCAGAAAAGCTCTTTTCTCAGCATCATAAGCAGGGCCGTAGACATTGGTGAGTTTGAAGGACGTGGCGCTAGCTCTAATGCAGACATCCGCGGAGATCATGTGCGTACCAATAATGATGTTTGTCATGGAGACAAAATCATCATCCCAAAGGAGCAGAATCCCTCCTCTGGTGCCCGTGGCCGGTCGATGCGCGAAGGAGCGAAGTCGATTACCCCCAATGTAAGCCGCAGTGGCTTGGTCGATGAAGTCTAATTTTGTTTCTTGCAGGCAGGCGATGTGGCAAGGCGTGTTTGCGAAGGTGATGTGAACAGTGTCCTTTCTTGCTTGGTCGTTTAGGCCGCGGACGTTCCAGCTCGCGATGTCGAGGATGAGATCACTCATGATGAAAAGAGGCTTGTGACGACGAAGCGTAGAGGTTGCCGAAAAGTTTGAAGTTGTGGCACAGCAGCAGGAGTTGACAAGCCCACCTCATAAAAAGCTGAAACAACTAAAAAGTTCTCCGAAGGCGACATAATGAAGAAAACGGTAAACTTTAGCGATCTTTGGTGCGACACACTAAGCATTGGCCTCCAACTCAGCTGCAGGGGCGATCTCAGCTCCCCCTGGGCCTGCCATAGCCACCAAGGCGTCATCAAGAGCAGCAATCTGAGGCATCTTCAGCTTGAACAACGTCGTCAGTGCCCCCACATTGGATGTGGTGAGTTGGTTCTTGTATGCGTCGGCATGCATCTTGTGGGCAGTCATCAGAGGAGTTTCATCAGGAACTATCACTCCCATCTTCAGGTTCAGCACACGAATGGCCCTGTCCATGATCGGCATCTGCGGCTTAGACACGAGGCGCACGCTGCGGCGCGCCGGAGCAGGGAGCAGGGGCCCAGCAGGAACCGACACAGGCAGAGGCAGTGGCAGCACCGGCACTGCCGGGACGGCAAAGAGTGGCTGCATCACAGGCGGCAGCAAAACATCAGGAACCGCTGCCTCTTCCAACAGGGCTTCAATGCCGGCGATGTGGAGAGCATCATCAAGCGCAACAACTCCATTCAGCAACTCCTCTTCCCCTGCATCATGCAAAACTGCAGAATCTAGTAGCAGATCATCATGCACCTCATCAGGGACCTCATCATCCCATTCAGCTGGCGGGATCGTGTTGTTGTCGCGATCACCAGCACGCAGGAAATAGGCCGGCAGAATGCGCGGCTCAGTTAGCTCGACTTCCTCCTTCTCAGCAATCTCGTTTTCCTCCTTCTCAGTGGGCTCGTCATCCATTGAGCCCCAAGCGTCTGTTGCGTCGATGGTTGGCCGCAGCGGAGTGCGCATCGGACCAGGTTCAGTCCCCCCGGCGCAGAGACGGGCGTCCATGCCGGCAACACCGTAGAGCTGGACAGACCAAGCTGCAGCGGCGTGGCGGTGCCGGTGTCGATGGCGTGCTTGACGTCGGCGATCCAGGTGGCGCAGACCTCCCCGAAAGAGGTCGTGTCGGGGCGCAGCGGCTCCATCGCGCTCGTGTCCTCGTTGGCAAGGAGCAGCTTCATCCCGTCGCATAGCCACCCATGTAGAAGTGGAACATGCAGCGGAGCTGCGTGTCCGTTTCCGCTTGTGAGAGTTGTCCATCAAGGACTAGCGGTGGCACCACGGCGGCGTCGTGGCGGCGGCCCTGGTAGCCGGAGTTGCCATGGTGACGGTGAGGGGAGCGCTCGCGCGTGCGGTCCCGTTTGCGGTAGGCTTGATCACGATTGTTGCGTAGCGGTCGCCGCGGGAGCCCCGTCCATCCCGGCGATCATCTTCATCATCCTCATCACGGCGACGCGGCTGGTAGCGAGTGCAGTGCTCGTCAAGCTCATAGGCACGTCGCGCATTTTCATCGGCTTCCCGAGCTCCTACATCCTCTTCGGCTCCACGGCAAAGATCACCGCGACTCTGGCTCCTAGCCCCAGAGCGCGCACGCGAGGGGCTGCGGCGTCGAACAACCCCCACGTCTCGGCCTTCACGCAATCCATCCTCCAGCGCGTCGCGGCGCAGGAAACGGGCGGCACCCCGACTCTGGCTCCTTGCAGCAGAGCGATGCCGCAATGGACTACGGCGGGAGGAGCTGGCAGCCCGATCATGGTGCAAGCGGTGACGGCGATCATCAGACCTTGCCGGCGCCCTGTCCAGCCTGTCGCGACCAATAGGCGGGATGGTAGCAGTGGCCGCCTCTTTGCCCGGCTTACACCCGTCGATGGTGGTGGTGACGACGGACCGCAGACGAGGTGTTGTAGGCGCCGTCGCGAGCCGGTCGGGGCTGATGATGATAGACCGGAGGCGAGCAGGCACAGGCGTGGTGGCGAGCTTGGTGGTGACGATGGACCGCAGGCGAGGTGTTGGAGGCGCCGTCGCGAGCCGGTCGGGGTTGATGATGATGGACCGGAGGCGAGCAGGCACGGGCGTGGTGGCGAGCTTGGTGGTGACGATGGACCGCAGGCGATGTGTTGTAGGCGCCGTCGCGAGCTGGTCAGGGTTGATGATGATGGACCGGAGGCGAGCAGGCACAGGCGTGGTGGCGCGCTTGGCGGAGTCGGCTGTTTTGGGCTTATCAACGACGCAATTTCGAGTAGACTGCACCAAGTGAACAAATGAAGTATAAGGCGGTAGCCTTGATTCCCACGAAATCAGCCTAAAATCTCCTCTGGGTAAAACAGCATGACCTGCTGTTGCTATCAAGTCCCCATACATAACCCTAGGCAGACCCTCTTCCGGGACACTGGTCACACCGTTAGCAGACTCTACAATGCGTGCTGGAGCATCTGGAGACAAGATGTAGTGGCCCATCAGGTGTACAGGGAGACCTCGGCTAAAAAGCTTGTTAACAACCTAGTCCTTAGATTCTCTCAATCACACACAGATACATGAGTTTGGTAGTTGGATACAAGAACAATCAAGAAGGGGAATGGGGAATCAGAGCCGAGGTAGGTAGGTAGGGTAGTGCTGCCGCCGCCGCCTCTGGGTTCGTGATCCAACTTCTTCGATGGCCTCTTGTCGTGTATAAGTAGTAGCACTAGAACCTGGGCTCGGCCCATCGGTGCCAGCCCACCATAGAAGCCCAACAGCAGGTAGGCAGGCGAGGGTGCTAACACCCCTCCCCCCTTGAAAATGGGCTTGTCCTCAAGCCGGGGCTTCCGATGTCGAAGGACTAACTTGCCTGGATCCCATGGCACATGAAGTTCTTTGCTCTTGCCGGAGTCGCCATGACTGTCTTCACGGTAGTAGATGAGGTCGGTGCCACCTGTGTCGAAGTAGAGTGCTTGGTTGAGATAGTTGTAGGAGTTGGCCGGAATCTGGTTGATGAAGGCAATGTAGTAGTCAAGGTTGAGATGGACTTGGTCGGAGAAGGCTGCTCAGATGACATCCCTCCCTCCTTGAAAAGGAGCTTGTCCGCCACCAAATGCCACCCTAAACATCACTTCTGAACTGGCAGCTACCAAGGCATACATTATTGTCTCTGTATTTGGAAGGCACTTCAAGTTGCCAGAAGCAAAACTGTGAGCGAGCTGAACCAATTGCTCCCTGCCGAGGTTACTATGTCGATATGCATGAGTTATCAGCAAAATTGACAGGACTAAACAAGCAATAACCAACTGCCTAGAAAACGCAATGCTGATCATGCTCACGATTTCAGTCAAGAAAGCAGTCGTAAACCACCATAGTTCCATGTTTTTCAGAGCAATAGGCTGACTAGTAATGAGGAAAGTTGGTCGATCAATTGCAGAATGTGCAAAATTCCAGTTCGGACAGAGGTCTCCAAGATGAATTAGCCTACAGCTTAGCACTGGAACTATATTATCCCATTGCTGCTGAGCATAGATAGAGGCAGCCTGCAATTCCTTAACGTGAATTGACATAGCACTGAACCTTTGGCTGCTAGCTGTCTTGCCGTGAGAAGTAGCCCACACGAACTGAATCAATTCCCAAGTAGTGACATGCAAACAGTAATCCTCGCTGCCTTCATACCTTCTACTTCCAACATCTCCTAGAAATAGCTCCATAGGCTTGACCTTTTGATGAGTAGCAACAGCTAGGTGGACTAGGATCATGTAACTGATACACTGCATAACTAGCACAGCCAATCTCGTAGGCACTTGCTCCTGTGGTAGCCCATATGTATTTGTTGATGGGCAAGGTTTCATAGCATACCAACAGAAATTGTTGCACTTCAGAAAAACACCAGATATGATCTCCCTAGCCTGCCGCTGGTTTCCATACATGAGTGTAGAATTTTGTAATACTGCTGCAGTGGTACAGTGGAGTACAGTATACCAAGACAATGAATTCAGAAGACTGTAATTCCTGTACAGAAGCGGTACCATTGCTATATATGCTGATGGCCATCCTTCAGAATCATTGCCATGACAATAATGAACTCCTGAATAGGACTCATGTGGAGATACAATTGCTATAACAGTCTGCATCGAGTACATGGGTGTAACAGAGATGGACAATACCCAAGCAACATGCCGTTGGAAATAATAAAAACACTTTGCATCAAGTTGCCAGGCTATTTCCCATTGATATAATGTCAGGTCATCGCAAGAATTCCAGTGCTGCAAGTTGTAAGTTGACCAATGCCGAAGCTCACCTAGAGACTCCCTAGTCAGGTTAAGGAAGATGAAACTGAACCTTGTAGAGAATACAGACCAATAACCGACACAAGCAGCCCAATAGCAGATAATCATGAAATTGGTTTGAATGATCTCCTCAACCACGTCAACACTAGCAATTACGGAGCGCTGCAATTGACTTGGCCATGTGATCAGAACTTCCTTGCCCTCGAGTGTGAGATTGTTACTTGCATAAGTTGCACTTCCCACGAGTTGCAAAGCAATTCCCCATTGGAATAATTCAAAACTGAATTGGTGCACACCATAAGGCACTGAATCATTGAAGTGTGGTACTGAAGGATGGCTGTCTTCAAATAACCAGTGAGCTGCCTCTTCACTAGTCGCATCAAGGAATAGGAACTTAAATCTAAGATTGGCCCATAGCTCAGAAACACTTGTAACTCTGCTGATCAGACCACTCGGTATACCTTCCTCAGATTCTTGAAGCGGTGGCCTTGGTTCAGTTAGGTGCATGCCTCCCGTTAGGTCAGCAAACGATGGCCACGGTGCTGGTCGTGACTTACTGCTATCACACCAGCTCGAGTACAGATAAGGAGGTGGCCAAGGTGTGTGATAGTGTATGTTCTCCTGGACTGTAGGCACTTGGTTTGACAAATGAAGGACATCCAGGCATGTCGTCGAACAGGTGACGGGCATGAATGTGCTGAGCACTTGGACAGAGGACGGCGACACGGAGACGCCTCTGTGCGGGCTTCCTGACGAGGGGCGCTGGTCGTGGATGCAGGCATGGGCGACGGCGTGGTGACCACTTCTGCCGAACAGAGCTCATGCACCACTACGGTGGTGTCGTTGGGAACAACACCAGTGACCAGGGACCGCTCAGCCGTGGACGCAGCACCATTGACGGACTTGCAGTCGAGCGTTCCGTGGCCTGCAGCAGCAGCGGGCACAGAGGTGAAGTCGACGGTGGCTGTGGGCGATGTCGGTGCCGCTGCTAGGGTGAGACCAGCCGTGTCGCAGCTTGGACATTCCGTCAAACAGGTCGAGGGCGGCACAGAGATGGTGGTGATAGGAAGAACAGGATCGACCACGAGTGGCTCCTCGGTGGTGGGAATCGGCGTTGTGCACTTGTGCTGGCCTGCAGCATCGACGGATCGAGTGGATTCGCCGGGGACGCCTCCTTCGCGCCGTCGCACTTGTCGCGGCAGGCATGCTGCTCAAGCAAGTCCACCGCCACTTGCAGACCCAAGGCTTGCGCTTTGAACGCCGGCTTCCAGGTACCCAAAGCCTCGGCAATCGACTGCCTTATCTCACTGCGAAACTCCGCGAGTAGATCCTTGAGATCGGACTTGGTTAGGGGTTCCATGATGGATCGAAGGTGTGGATGGGAGGAAAAATTGGTGAGAAAAATTGGGGAAAATTTCAGGAAGGTGATGGGCTGGCTCTGATTGGAGGATCTGATACCAGATGTTAACAACCTAGTCCTCAGATTCTCTCAATCACACACAGATACATGAATTTGGTAGTTGGATACAAGAACAATCAAGAAGGGGAATGGGGAATCAGAGCCGAGGTAGGTAGGTAGGGTAGTGCTGCCGCCGCCGCCGCTGGGTTCGTGATCCAACTTGGATAGTTCTTCGATGGCCTCTTGTCGTGTATAAGTAGTAGCACTAGAAGCTGGGCTCGGCCCATCGGTGCCAGCCCAACAGCAGGTAGGCAGGCGAGGGTGCTAACAAAGCTCCTGCGGATGAGCACCGAAACGAGAGATGTTCTTCCTAACAGTATCTCTGACCGCGTTCAATCTGTACAGCCAAAAATGGGTACTCAGGTTTTTCCTCATCGCGTCCGCGAGCACATTTGCTGAGATGAGCGACCCTCCCAGCATCATGGCGAAGTCTTCCACCATTGCTGCTTGCCACGGATAGTCGGTTGGGTTTGCGCTACCGAACGCGAGCGTCTTGAACAGGTAGGTGTACTCCTGCAATTCCAGGAAATTCAGAGAGATAGGCTTCACGGTTCCAAGCTTCTCCAAGTTAGCATTTCTTCCTACGATTATCACCTTGCTTCCTCTGTCCATGTTCACGAGAGAATGACAAAGTGTTATCCAGACATCTTCTACTTCTGAATCAAACTCAATAACTACCAATGTCCTTCCTGGCGGCCTTTTATGGTCTTTCATTCTGTAGAACGATAGAGAGGAGAGGTTTGGCGGAATATGATGGATGTATTATTGAGCCTTATGGGCGAGTATATATAGGAGTACAGGGATCATCTTGGAGTACAAGTCAAGTCAGGACCGTATGGATATGTATCCTATCTCTATCCTATACTACCATAACAACACGTACACATATACTCTAACATCCCCCGCAGTCGTAGCGGGAGCGCCGTGAACAACTGGAACGTCGCGGACGGTCAGACTGGAGAGAAACCGAAGTAGATCCAGACCCGAGCGGGAGTGTCGTGGACGGTGTTGCGGCGCGAAGCTTGGACTATAGAGGACACTGATGATGCTCAAGCGAGGTGGTAGCCCTTGTGCCGATGTCGAGGGAGCCGAGAGCGTTGGGCGGTGCCGTGGTCGGGGTAGCCGCGCGAGGGGTCGCCGTGGTCGATGTCGTGGTCGGGGCTGCCGGTGTCGAGGTAGACGCAGAAGAAGCCGCTTGCGCATAGTACGCGAGGAGAGTGACGGGGACGCGTCGAGGCAGTCGTCGAGGATGCCGATGCCGGGGACGACGTAGTACGAGCCGTCGAGGACGAGGTGCGGCCATAGTTTTGCCAGAACCAGGCGCACGTCGGGGACGAAGGCATACTCCGGTTTTGCCAGAACGGAGTACGCATAGAAGAAATTGGTGACGTGGTCGAGACAGTCGTAGAGGAGGAAGTTGATGCCGAAGACATTGTCGAGGCCGATGTAGACGAGGCGCCGATCCGAGTTTGCCAGACTCGGGAACGCGTTGGGGACGAAGGCACGCACCGGTGTTGCCAGTACCGTGCATGCGGGGGCAGGGACCACCGTGAACCATACGCCAGCGTCGGAGGGGCCAGCAGAGGAGGACTCGACGACGATTGCGGCGCCAATCGGCGGGGGGTAGAAGGTGCCGATGTCGTCCGCGGTTGTCGGAGTAGACGTAGTCGGGGTCGAGGATGATGACGTTGGCGACGTGGTCGTGGTGGACGAAGATGTAGAAGGCGGCGAAGGCAGCGGTGACCTGGGGTGGTCATGCGGGACGCCTAGATCGATGATGGGGTAGTCGGCGGGACCTGCGACAACGAGAAGTCGCCCTGCAGGTTACCTTGTGAAGCGCGGCGGCGGTGCTCGAGGGAGGTGAGGAAGAACCCGGCGGCGTCACGAAGACCGTGCGCAGACGGCGGCGATCCGCGCCGTGGGAGATGGCACGGTGGAAGCCGAGGCCGTCGATGCGCGGGGACGGCGAAGAAGACTGCGTGCAGCGACGCTACGACCCGAGGGGCGGCATAGCTACAAGGCGCGAGTCGGTGCAGCGGCTGGAGGCCACCAACATGTACATGCTTGGGAGGCGCGTTGGCCGCCGGTAGGCGCTGACCAAGGCGGCGGCGCTGCGGCCCGTAGGGGCGACGCAGCGGCAGCCCATAGCTCGATCGGTGGTTGGCGCGTGATCGGGGACGTGCTTGGCGTAGACGGGCGCGAGATCGGTTGATCTGACCGACGGTGCGCCGTATGCGCCATGGCGGGGACTACGCGTAGATCGGAGTCGATGGCGGCGTTGTCGGTGAAGTCCCGGGCGATGACGACGAAGATGATCCGAGGGGGACAGCCGCAGTACCCTCTCGAGGAAGGCGCAGCAGCCGGCCGCGGTGCGCGGCAGCCTGCCGTGAGGCCGCGACGGCCTACCGAGGCAGGCACGGCGGCGCAGGTGGCAGGCGCACAGGCGCGGTGTAGATCGTCTATGCCGATGGTCGGAGTGGACGCGCGGCGATGACGACGGCGGTGGGCGACTCAATCCGATCTAAAATCGGTAAACCAAAAAAGAAAACCGATCAAGAGATCGGAAAAAAAGACTTACAGGGCAGCCGATCACGGATCGGCGGACGAACCCTGCGTACGGGTTGCGCGGCCCCCAGCGGAGATCATGGAGATCGACCTCCCCAGGGGCGGCGCGGTGCGGAAGCGCGGCGGCGGCGGCTAGGTCAGATCGTGCCGCTCTGATACCATGTAGAATGATAGAGAGGAGAGGTTTGGCGGAATATGATTGATGTATTATTGAGCCTCATGGACGAGTATATATAGGAGTACAGAGATCATCTTGGAGTACAAGTCAAGTCAGGACCGTATGGATACGTATCCTATCTCTATCCTATACTACCATAACAACACGTACACATATACTCTAACACATTCTGAAAAGATCGTCTCCATTAAGGTGTAAAATTATATGGAAGTGAGAGCGCACCCTCTCGTCATCGCATACATGGGCGACAAGAGTTTTCTTCCCAACTCCGATGCCACCAATGACTGGGAGCACGGCCAGAGGACCAAGGGTGTTGTGCTGCAGCAAGAACCTGACGATGTGCTGCTTCTCGACATGCCGACCAAACATGAAGTTGTTGATGTAAAGATATGCGTCATATGGTCTGCGGGAGATGCGCTCGCATCCGCCCAAAAGCACGACAAACTCCGCCATGTTAGCAACACCGGCCTTTAGGTTTTGCATAGCACTCTGTAAATCCGAGCTGAAAACCTTGTTTGTTGCTCTACTACTACCGATCGTGCGAGAACGCTTGTAAGGATCATGAACAGATAAGGTGGACGAGTCGCATACCAATTCCTCTGAAAATTCCTTGTGTTTCCTGTAGTTGATGGTGTCAAGCACATGGTGGCCTTGGTACATGGCTGCCGCTAGCGTCTTCAGCTGTATGAGCATACAGGAGTTGGTGATGTACCGTGAGTCCGCCTCCTCGATGACCATGCGAACTCTCAGCAAGAGTTCTTGTAGCCTCTCCACCTTCTCCTCCGAGGTTACGTGATCTGTGTACTTGTTCATCAGAAAAGAGATGAGTCGATTCAGGAGATCACCTGTGACAGCGGATATGGCAAGATCCATCCTGAGACCCCCTGAGCTATATAGGCGGCGTGTGAGGGAAACATGGAAGTTTATCTTACACGGTATTGATATTCTGGACATCAAACTCCCCTGGGACATGAACCTGTTTTATAGAGAGAGGGCAGGATACATCTTTCCTTTGGTGTGAACAACAAAATGACTATGACATGCGAGGTGGCATCAATAAACCTTCCAGTTTGATCTTACTGCAGAGTACAACGAAGATTCCAAGTCAACCTCCTGAACTTTCAGCAAGCTAGTGCCTAGATGCACGAAGGGAGGGTCTTCTTGGCCAAGCACTTGTACAGTTGTACCAGGAAGAACTGACCATTGTTTGAATGGAAGGGTGGTTGTATTGTACCCAGTCTATCAGGGATTAACCTCACGTTTTGTGTGTATTACTAAAGCAGATTATTTGTTCGATGTGAAGTACTGAAGTGATAAACCCTTCGGTAGTAAGACTTATGTGCCCGGTGGTGGAGCAAGGCGAGTCTTCGTCGTTTTTTTCCCGTCGTTGGTTGTTGTGGATTTGTGTTGTAAGCAATGCAGCCTTTCTTCTATGAGCATGATACGTCTCCCAAGGTTTACACTTTAAAAAAATCTGGAAGCTCCACGTCTCCGGTCTTCAAAGTCTCTAAAAACACTTACGGTACATGTGACATGCATATTTTCCAAACTGCCGTCTAGCTAAGGTAATACATCCAATTGTCCTATCTTAATTTCCAACTTGCTTAGTTTGATTCCCTCTAAGGTAGGGTTAGCGTCATTTCATTTCTGTCCCTAGTAGCGACCTTTTGACTTGGTTAGCACATATCCTCTAAGTTTGTTAGCTGGTAAGTAAAGGGCATTTGGTTGGATAACTTGACCTTTTCTGATGGACTTTTATGCCCTGCTATTTTATTTACGTGTAGCCGTTATTTATGTAGGACATATTTCCACTTGACAGCCTTCCCGTAGAGAGAAGAACGTGGTCTAGACAAGTATGACCCTCCTCCACATGCTTCTGGATGGCTGCTGTAGGCTGTTCCATCGAATATGTTTTCTGGACAAGGAGTCTCCAAGTTTGTCAATACTACTGAACACTGACTTGTCTTGTGAGCAAATAGAAATTTCGAAGTCACCATCATTTTTCTGAAAATATCAGCTGAAGTGCGCTTCCAGAACAAATCTGGATCAGCGTGGAATGGTAAGCACAAGCTATAAGTGGAGACAGTGACATTTTCCTGCCCGTGCCCATTCCCTGTTGGCAATAAAAAGTCGCTTTATGTGCAAACATCCGGCTGATGCCTTGTTAGGCAGGAAAAGTCAGCAATCTGCTATTTCTTCCTGCCTCCTGCCCTCTATTGGACTCCATGATTAGTTAGAAATTCGAATTCCAGGAAAAGTCAGCACTCTGCTATTTCTTCCTGTCTCCTGCGGTCCTGCCCTCTACTGGACTCCATGATTAGTTAGATCGGAGGAACTGAAGATGGAGCTTGCCATATCCGCAGTAACAGGCGAACTTGTGAGCCGATTCGTCTCCTTCCTCGTCAACAAGTATCACTTAGATTGCTCATACTCTGAAGAGAAGCAGCTGGATAGGCTGCAGCAACTGCTCCTGAGAGCCCGCACAGTCGTCGAAGAGGCAGACGGGCGATACATCACGAACTCTGGGATGCTGGCACAGCTCTACGTGCTCGCACAGGCCATGTACAGAGGCTACTGGGCACTAGGGGCGTTCAGGTACAGGTCAATTCAAGAGACTAATCCCATGGGAGAGGAGGAGGAGGTTAGCTACTCATCCCCTAAACGTTTTCGCACGGTTCATGGCAGTGCTAGAAAGATTAAGGCCACATACCTTGTCGACTTGCAAGGTGCGTTGGATAGCTTAGACTGTGTGGTTTCTAGCATGACGGAGTTTGTTGTTCTCTTGGGTGGATGCGACCGTATGCTGCGACGACCATATGACGCATATCTTTACAATGACAACATCATGTTCGGACGCCACGCCGAAAAGCAAAAGCTCCTGAACTTTGTGTTGCATCACGGCGGTCCCTGTGGTGCACCAGCTGTCCTCCCGATCATCGGTGGTCGTGCGGTCGGGAAGAGGACCCTGGTCGCCCATGTATGCAAGGACGAGAGGGTTAGCTCACACTTCTCTTCGGTTTTGCACCTGAATGTGGATTCATTTTTGAGAATCGCAGACCATGGCAGTCTCTTGTCAGGGAAAGTATTGGTAGTTATTGAGCTTGTTTCAGATGTTGAGGAGGATGCCTGGGACAAGTTTTGTTCAGCCCTGGCAAGCATGGAAAAAGGAAGCAAGGTGATCTTTTTTTTTGAAACGGGGCAAAAGTTTTGCCTTTTATATTGATATAGTAGGAGCAAACATAACGCGGCCTAGGCCAAAGTAAAACTTGAATGAAAGGTACAAATACAATCAACCAACACCGTCCAGTCTCTCAGAGAGAAAGATCGTCATATCTTGGGGTAGCGGTCGCCTCTAGGCAATGATCTCAGCAAGAGGCTTATCTCTAGCCAGAATCCAGTTCTTGCTCTCATCTTTAATCTTCTGAATGAGGCGCAAAGGCATCGTGAAGGTGTTGTTGAAGACTCTAGCGTTTCTTTCCTTCCAAATTTCCCAAGTGATCAGCGTAACTGTTGACTTGAGACCTTTGGGATGCGCCGTGGGGGACTTGGTGGCCGCCTGCCAATAGTCCAGGACAGTAGGGCGACCCGTTCCCAGGTCTTGGACCAGGGATGGGCAAGAGAGCCAGGAGGTAGCCGCCTGCCAAATGCGCCTCGAATATCTGCACTCGAAGAGGATGTGTCTTGCAGTTTCGTTATGACATCTACAGAGCTGGCAGAGGGGGGGGTGTGAGGCCATCCCCTCTTAGCGAGCCGATCGGAAGTCCAAAGCCTGTTCTGCACCACCAGCCAGGCGAAGAATCTGCATTTGGGCGGAGCCCAAGTCTTCCAGACCAGGTTGTTGAAGGAGCAAGTGTTGGATCCGATGAATTGTGCTTTGTAAGCCGACCCTGTCGAGTATTTTCCATTCGGTGTGAGCGTCCAGGTAATGGAGTCCGTGATGCCTGGGTCCAGCGTGATACCTAGGAGGAGATCCCAAAGGTTGACGAACTCCGTAATGTGCTCCAAGGTGAACTCATGAACTGCGATATCGGACACCCAGTTTAGGTTTGCAAGGGCGTCCTTAACACATCTCTTCTTTTCTTTGATGCCTGGAAGATCTTGGGGGCAAGCGCTCTAGGGGTAGTCCCATTGAGCCAGGAAGAGGACCAGAAGCTCGCAGTCAGCCCATCCCCGATGGTCACATTGGTGGCGGCATTAAACAACTCCCTATCAGTGTCGTCATTCGGTGTTTCGAGTCCCACCCAAGGTTTTTCCGGAGCCGTCCACTCAAACCACAACCAGCGCAGCCGAAGTGCCCGGGCAAATTTTTCGAGGTCAAGAATCCCTAAACCTCCCAGCGTCTTTGGGCGGCACACCTTGGTCCAGCTCACTTTGCATTTCCCTCCAGTCACGGTGTCGCTTGCAGCCCACAGCATGGCCCATCGAAGTCTATCGAAAGCTTTCAGAGTTGCTTTGTCGGCCTTAATAGCCGTGAGGAGGAAGATTGGCAGGGCAGTGAGGACTGACTTGACCAAAGCATCACAACCTGCTCTATTGAGGAATTTGGTTTTGTAGGGGTTTAATCTTGACGCCACTTTGTCGATGTAGGGTTGCAGGTCCACCCTCCTCAGCCGGCCCAGAGAGAGGGGAGACCGAGATACTTGACTGGAACTGGCTGAGCGTAGCCTGAAAGTTTAGCAGCGTGGCATTTAGGTCGACCTCCTCGCAGCGGATTGGGGCCACCGAACTTTTCTCGATGTTCGTCATGAGTCCCGTGACCAACCCAAAATTTTGGAGCAGTGCTGTGAGGTTGTTGATGTCCTGAGCCTCGGCTTCAGAAAGATGACCGCGTCGTCAGCGTACAGGGAAATGCGCGATTTGATGAAGTTGCCAGGCAGGGGTTGGAGCATCCCAGTGTCGGTTGCCAGCTTAAGGATCTTCGGGAGCGTGTGATAGCGATGTCGAAAAGCAGCGGGGAGCGGATCTCCTTGTCTCAGACACGGCCGTGAATAATCTCTTTGCCAGGGGCGCCATTAAGTAGCACCCGGGAAGTGGACGTGGAGAAGATTAACGAAATCCAGGCACGCCACCGAGGAGGGAAGCCCATGCGATGCATTAGGTCCAGCAAGTAATCCCAGCGGACAGTGTCAAAAGCTTTGGCGATGTCAGCTTGATCAGCAGAGCCGGAGTGTGCTTCTGATGAAGGCGGCGTGCCACATTTCTGACATACATAAAGTTGTCGTGTATACTCCTATTCTTGATGAAAGCGCTCTGGCAAGGCGAGACAATGTCATTCATTTTAGGGCGCAGTCTTGAAGCCATTGCCTTGGCAATAATCTTGGGAACGATGTGAATGAGGCTGATGGGGCGACAATCCTTGAGACAGTCGGCTCCCTCTTTCTTCGGAAGAAGAGCAATGTTGGCGTTGTTGATGACTTCAAAGTTGTTGATGGAGAGCTCAGAGAAGGCATCGATCACCTTCATGAGGTCATCTTTGACAATAGGCCAGCAAGAGCGGAAGAAGTTGGAGGTGAAACCATCAGGCCAGGAGCCTTGTCCACCGGAAGTCGAAGATGGCCCCCTTAATTTCCCCTTCAGAGAAAGGAAGACCTAGGTCGTCCAGGTCTTCAATGGATGGGTCGATGGCATCCCAGTTGAAGTCAAGCAGACGAGTGGTCAGGGGACCCAGAGTGGCAGAGAAGTGGTCGTGAATGAGTTGCTCCTTCTCAGCGTGGTTGACGACCCAGCCCCCATTTCGCCGCAGCCTCTGAATGATATTCTTCCGGCGGCGAGATTCATCCGTAGGTGGAAAAACTTAGTGTTAGCGTCTCCCTCACGAAGATAGTTGATCCTAGAAGCTTGGCGTTTGCGAGTTCGCTCAAGAACAGACAGACCCAGAACACGTCGTTTCAGCGCAGTCCTGAGAGTAGCCTCAGCAGCAGAAAGAGCTCTAGAGTCTTGAGCAGTGTCAAGCTGGAGGATGCGTCCAGCGCGATAATGAGCTGTTGCTTGTGGTTAGAGAAGAGACCCTTGCTCCATAAGCGGAGCCTTTTTGCAACAGTCTTGAGCTTGTGGTTGAGAATGTGCACCGGTTGGGTATGCGTGGAGACTTGGTTCCAAGCAGAAGTCACCACCTCGAGGAACCCCGGCATCTTCGTCCAGAAATTCTCAAAACGGAACGATGGAGGCTTGCGAGGGCCACTGTGGTTGGAAAGCAGCAGAGGGCAGTGATCTGATAGAGCTGAGGAGAGAGCCTGCAGGGTGTGCGAGTCGAAAGCAAGGTCCCAGCCTGCGTTGCAGAAAGCCCGGTCCAGCCTGACAAGAGTTGGGTCGATTCTCTCATTGCTCCAAGTGTATTTCTGGTTCAGCAATCTGATCTCCTTGAGATGGCAAGTGTTAATAGCGTGCCTGAACTGACCCATGAGACGGAGGTTCAAATTGTCGTTGTTCTTGTCCGCAGCCTGATAGATGAGGTTGAAGTCTCCAAGAATCAGCCATTTGGAGTCATCCGTAGGGGCAGCATCAATTGCTTCATCCAGAAAAGCTCTCTTTTCAGGGTCCGTAGAAGGCCCATAAACAGTGGTCAGCTTGAAAGCAGTCCCACAAGCGCGGACAGTGATGTCAGCCGAGATCAGGTGCGTGCCGATATGAATGTTTGAAATGGTGACAAAATCTTCGTTCCATAGCAGAAGGATGCCCCCTCTAGTTCCGATGGCAGGGCGGTGCGCAAAAGAGCGCAGCCTATGACCCCCAATATAGGCAGCCGTCTGGGGATCGATGAAATCCAGCTTAGTCTCCTGGAAGCAGGCAATGTGACATGTGGTTTGAGCAATGATTGCGTTGATGGCGTCCTTTCGCGCTTGATCATTTAGCCCGCGCACATTCCAACAGATGATATCCAGAATGAGGCCCAACATTTTGAAGAGCTCGGGAAGTCTTGGTCGAGGGTGTGAGACGGCTAGAAGATGCGTTTAGCGACGATAGAAGCCGCAAATCTGATCGCAGAGCTCGTGGAGGTCGAGGCCGCAGGAGTAGGCGAAAAATTGCTTCGCGAAGTTGTTGGCGAGGAGTTGCTTCGCATAGTAGTTGTAGTCACTTTAGGGCGTAGCATAGTGCAGTGCATGGTCTTAGCAGGCTTACAAGTAGATGACAGTACAGAAGACTGAAGATAAATCGTAGAGTGATGATCAGACATTAGCGGTCAGCTCCACTCCCCTGCTCCCGCCATGACGATGAGCGCTTCATCCGCCGCAAGGACCGATGGCAAGTTCAGCTTGAGCAGGGTCCCTACCGCACCAACAGCAGCATCTGGCATGCTTGTCTTGTACAAGTCGACGAACTCCTTCGTGGCCTTGATCAGCGGCATCTCCTGCACCTTTATTCCCAGCTTGGAGAACAGCACATTTCGCGCCTTGTCTTCGGCGGGCATCTGCGGCTTCCCGGCGAGCCTGTCGCTGCGGCGAGCCGAAGAAGGATTCATCTCCTGGCGAGGAATCCTCGCAGCTGGCGTCTGCAGCAGCGGTATCTCTGGCTGGCGGAACAGGGCAGCCACGGCCCTCTGTGCCATCGCAAGCGCGGCCATGTCCGCATCGGCCGAAGGGGAGAGTAGGTCCCCGATCGCCGCCTCTTCATCGCACGCATCAATCACAATGGCAGGCGTCGCCGTGTTCTCCTCCACGGCAACCTCGACCTCCGCGTCGAACCAAGCCTCACTCCCACCTTCACGCTCCAGCTCTTCATCCCACTCGAGCGGCACCCTTCTCACTGTTTGAAGCACGGGATCATCAACTCTGGTATCTTGCTCCACCACCACTTCCTCATCTCCCCAAGCGCTCATCTTTTCTTGTAGTTCAGCACCGTTGGCCTCAACCCATGCCTTGTGCTTGCCGATGGTGATGCATGGCGTAGCAAGCTTGGACGAAGAGGCCGTGAACCCTGGCGGCGGCGATCGGAGGCCCGCAAGCCAGTCACGGCACACCGAGCTGAATGGCGAGGGAGTCGATGCAGTGCGGGGCGCGGGCCGCGGCGATGGCGCTACGAGGAAGGCCGGCATGGCGTCGCGAGCCGTGTCGAGGCCGGCCTGCATCAAAGCTTGTAATTCGGCCGTGACCTCATCGACGGTAGGGGCTGGAGCCGGTGTGAGAATCGGGAAGGGGGCGATGATGAGCGAGGGGAGGCGAGGCGCCGGTGGCGGTGTAGGCTCCGTAGCATGACGGCGGCCGACGTGTCCCCGGCTAGGAGAGCGGCGCCGTGGCGAACGCTCCCGGACGCGCTCCTCATGGCGCGAGTGCGCGCGGCCAGAGCTTGGCCTACGCGACTGGCTGCGGCGGTTGCCGTCTCCTCCGCGCCCCACGTCGTCTTGGTCGTCATCATCGTGGCGGTGGCTGCGCGGTGGGCGATCATCACAGCGCGCGCCGGGCCTGGAACGGCTGCGCACTTGGTTGCCGTGGGAGCAGCTCTGGTCATGGTCGCCACGAGAGCGGCTGTGACCCTCTCCCCGGCGTTCCGAGCGGCTTCCCGCGTCGCGCGCGTCTCTGTCTTCGTGCCTCCTGCTCCGGGAGGCCTGCGGGCGGTCCAGGCGGTCCCGCCCCAGCGCTGGAATGGTGGCCTCCAAGATGCCAGAAGAGCCACCCAAGGGGCCACCGTCAATGACCCCCTGCACCCACTCCGGCAGCTCGCGCGTCGAAGGCAGGAAAGCAGAGATGGCTGCATCTCCGTCCAGCATCGGCGCGCCCGTGTAGTCCTCAATGGTCTCAACATGCAGCAGAACTCGAAAAGTGATACCTCTTTTCCATTGATCGGGCCTGTCCTCCGAGACGCGCACCAAGGAAGACAGTCCGCCCGGCGCCTTGTTTGCGAAGGTGCACCACAACACCTTTGGGATCAGTTGCGGGTCTGCCGTCCACGCCCAGAGGCCGAAGACGGACGTGTTCTCCATGCTCGTGAAGCCGTCGTCGAGGCGTTGCACGGCACACCTCCGACCCACCACCCTATCGACGATATCCGGGCGCCAAGCAAACGGCGGCAAGCCGTCCACCGCAAGGTGGACGCGGTAGTGCAAATCCGCATTGTAGGCTTGCCCCACAGCCCTCCACGGACGGTAGTGGATGTCGAGGCCGTGGCGCTTGAAGTAGGCCCGGTCCTTGCGCAAGACCTCGTCCCGCCGGCTCGCCGAGTCAAATTTGACAAGGTAAGGCTCCGGGAAGTGGTTGCTGACGGCGAGCTCGGAGGCGCTGAGGCGGAACTCTCTCCTGAATGCGGACTCGATGGCCGCACGGTCCGTGCCGGGCGGTGGCTCAAGAACCCACACCCTCACCGCCGTGCGCTCCCAATCGACGCGCGCGGAGTCAAGCTCGAAGGAGGAGGCCATGACGATGTGGTCCACCTCTGGGCGCGTTGTCGGAGCGCCGAGGAAGTCCATGCCGCGCGTGGCGGAGTCGCCGATCATCTCCATGCCGCGGAAGTTCATGTCGAGCAGGGACGTCGCGGGGTCCGGGCGAGGAGGGCGTGTCGTAGGAGCGGGCGCCGGGCGCGGAAGACGTGATGGAGGCGCAGCGTGCGAGGGGCGCAGCGCACGGGGCGGTGGCAACGAAGTCGACGGCGTGAGGCGAGGAGCCTGTCGCGGGGACGACGCGCGCGCAGACGGGCAGCCACGCGCCCAATGACCAGAGCGGCCGCAGGCGTCGCACCGCACTGGATCACGGCAGGCGACGGCGAGGTGCTCCCGGGCGTTGCAGCGGCGGCACCGGGCAGAGCGAGAAACAGGAGAGCGTGGTTGGTGGTTGGAGCTTGGGTGGCTTCTGTCGATGAAGGAGTGGGACGAGCGATGGGGAATTGAAGACGAGCGCGTGGGGGGCAGGTCTTGGCGGCCCACCAGCAGAGCAGCGCGTCGTGCGCGACGCGACATCACGAGCGTCCATCCCTGCTCCGTCGTAGGGGGCGCAGGCCTCGAGCCCCTAGCCGCCGGAGTTGGAGGAGATGGGCGATGGGACGGCTCATGAAGGCGAGCGGCAGGAGAGGACGGCATGGCTTGAATGCGCGGAGCAGGCACGTCGAACCTGACGGAGAGGCGAGCACGGGCCGGCCAGAGCCTCTGCGAATTGAAGACGAGCGCAGGATGCCGGTGGGAGCAGCAGTAAATGAAGAGGAGGACGGAGGGCATCCCGCGATCCGCCATGCCGCCAGAGCCGAGTTAATGGCCGCGCAGTCCGCAGCAGAAGGCGAGTCGAGGTGGAGGGAGCCCACGATGGTGCTCTGAAGCCGCGCCGGGCGCTGCCATCCGCTCGCCGGCGGATGGGACGGCCGCATCTGACCCATGACGCCAGATCCAGATCGGGGGGCGGGGCAGCTGGAGGGCACCGCGCGGCCGAGGAAAGCCGGCGTGAAGCCGCGGGGCAGGGTCGCGGGAGGGGGCGGCAGCCGCTGCGGCCGCAGGGAGGTGGCAGAGGCGAGGCCGGCGGCGCGGGTCGCGGGCAGGGGCCCGTCGCCAAGGGCGTCGCGGGAGCGGTGGTGGTGGCTAACGGGCATTTTTTTTTTTATCGGGTCCGGAAGCAAGGTGATCATCATCAGCCGGTGTAAAAGCTCAGAGAAACTGGGAACAGTCAATCCAATCTTCCTCAATAACCTGTCATACGAGGAGTTCAGTTACCTCTTCAAGACGCTCGCATTCGGGAGCGCGAACCTGGCAGAGTACCCGCAATTAGAACCGATAGCAGACGAACTGGCCAGGGCATTGCAGTTGGATTGGTCGCTCACCGCCACAAACTGGCTCGCTGATTTGATGAGAAGGAATATGAATCTCCATTTCTGGCTCAGCATGTTGAGCAGGATGAGAAGAGTAATCCAGAGGAACTTCTCCATGTTTCGGGAGCACCCAAAGTTCCTCGTCCAGAGAGGTCATCATATAGATGTTTCAGACTTGTTGCATTCTTCTTCTCCACTCCGCATCGGGCCATCTTTTGCCGCTGGCAGCTGCTGGACTCAGGTTACAGCTGAAAGGGAATTGCTGCCGAAGGTGAGGCTTGGGGATCTGGTAGTGGATCCTAGAGTTAGGCCACGAGGGGATTTCAATTTGGTTACGTGGGAATCAAGGGTGCCACCATACACTTCATTTGTTCATTTCGTTTCAAGTGGTGCTCCAGGTGTGGCTAAAGATACTTCTCTGTCCGGGCGGAAGCGTCCAGCAGTGCTTTTGTAAGGCCTTTGATTCAAAGGATTTCTGTATGGATTTGTAGTGTTTGAATCTTTATTGGTCCATCCGTTTGTAAATAGACAAAGTTTTAGATATGGTCACAGTTTCTAGTATGGACTTCAACCGTCATCTTAATACATGTATGTCAATGGAAACTAATGGAATTTTATATTATGAAATAGTGATTTTCATATCTCTAGTATGTTTCTTTGTGTGGATTCAGTTTACCAATTTCTTCACTAATTGTATAGTTAGTAATCAATTATAATATTGTCCCTATATTTTTGACATGCCAAAAATCAACGTCGACCCTTTTTTCACGAAAAGTGGAGTCAATCTTCCAGGTATTGAATCCTTTCTTGACCAGAAACATCAACATATAACGCGCTCCTAGCCTCATACCATATTCTTTGAGCTTCTTGAGTCTGCAAAGTGCCTTGTGATCGAACTAACTCGTGATATTTTGGGGTTGTCAGCTAAGGCGATTGACATGCTTTCCTTTAGCCTTTGATTGGGCAGGGTCTGCCTGTTAATATCAGAACCCTTGCATCTCTTCCAGAACACTGGTCTCACCGTTAGCACACTACAAAGCGTGCTGGAGATAGGATGCAGCGGTCGATCAGGTGCACTGGTTGACCACGTACGGGTAAAAAGATCCTTGGATCCGCGCTGAAACCAAAGATGTTCTTCGCGACAGTATCTCTGACACCGTTCAGTCTGTAGGTCTGTACACCCAAAAGTCTTCCAGCTAGCCGAGTATAATTGGTCGGGTTCGCGCTTCGGAACGTGTCATGAACAGATAGGTGCCAAGAAATTCAGAGAGATAGGCTTGACGCCTCCAAACTGCTTCAAGTATCGAGGGGATTTCCAGTGCCTCCTATTCCCGTAATTTTTTGTTGTCTGTTGCCACTGAAGCTTTATTACCACCACCCAGTCAATCAAGCCTCTGAATTCTTCTGGCAGATGTCTGCATCTAATATTCCATGGTTTCAAATTGTGTTGGTTTCCACGGAGAAAGCTTGTAATGTATAGAAGAACCACGAGCCAGAGGCCACTGACATATATAGAAACACACGGCTCAACCATCCGAGTCTCTTGGACTTCAGTGTTTCACCAGTCACTGACATGTTGTTTATTGTGTGAAACGTATATCTCATACAAAACATGCCAAGTTTGAATCCGAAAATTAACATGATGTACACTTACAATTGAGTTCAAATTTCAAATTATTAGGGTTTTAACATAAAAAATCATAAAACAAACTATGAAAAATGAAGCAAGATTACACAATATACACCTATAATGTACATATTTCAAGTTCAAATTTGATTCACACATTTAGAAGTGAAAAACAAAAGCCTATTGTGAACAATACATATGATACTATTTGTTAGTTTTTCATGAACCGACTTCGTGAACACACAGAATGTTAAAATCTATGTGGACATTTTTTTTTTTTGCATTTTCTTGACATTTCGTGATGAGTTTAAAATACATTTTAAATACCAAGTGCATATGCACCTGGGAGTCAAAACGCCTTCCCGCGAGGGAGCGTTTCCTTTGTGTGTAAAAAAAATATAAAATTTGGTGCTCAAAAAAGTTATTGACACAAATCATAAAAAATGTCGGTTTTCCACGAAATTTGTCATGCAAAAATAAAATGTCGAGATGTAGTGTCGCAAAATTTTGGTCGGAATTTTTAGAAATTCACATTTTTTAAGACCATCTCAAATAGATGATTTAAAATAGGGCGCCACTTTCTGGTTTTAGCGCACCAACTTTTTGGTTTTAAGGCACATAATTTGGTTCTTTCACGGTGCATGATGTAAACAGGGCACCAAACTTGCCCGATTTCATACTTCAAAATTATAACTACAAAACATTTAGACTAGAACATGCAAATTTAAACTAGAACTAGCCAAACTACACTTATACACACCACACTACTCCATGTCGCTCTCACTGTCAGTTCAGTCCCAAGAATCAATATCGGACTCCACCTTCACCACCGTCGAGGGCCCAGCTCGTCGGTTCTCTTCTTCTTCCTCGCCTCTACATGTCTCGCCCAGAAGAGCTCCAACTTCTCATGCACGTACACCGGATGCTCCCGGCGAAAGCTTTCCATGGCCACCTCACCGAACTCATGGTCGACAAGCTGCTCCATAGCACGGAGGTACTGCCTCTCCTCCTTGTGGATCACAACCCGCACTTCCGGTGCGAGCCACTCCGCCACTTGCTGGCTCTCCACCTACGGGGAATTGAGGTTTGACGGCGGTCGGCCAACCCTCCGCGCAGCGGCGGCGTACGCGTGCGCGACCAGGTCCGGCGAGTCGAACGTGCCGAGCCACAACCGACGCCGGTCGAAGTATATTTTGGAGGCGTAGCGGCCGGACGACCCACCCCGTGGAAGCTGATGTTGCTCTGAACGTAGCAGCGCGACGACATCTTGGTCGACGGCGGCGCTCACCTTGTAATCGGTGGCGGCTACGGGCGAAATCGGTGGCGGCGCGGTGGATCCGATGTTTGGTCGGTGCGGCGGTAGTGGATTCGGCCAGAATCGGTGGCGGCGCGGCGAGTGCGGGGCGGTGCTGGGTGCGGGAGTGGTTAGGGATTTTGCAGGCTGACGGTTAGATTTGCGGAAGCCGCTTCGGTGATGTATATATGGGTCACCAAACCTGAATTTTTTGGGCGTGATGTAAAATTTTGTAATCTCTTAGAGCACTTTTTTTGGCGTTGGTGATGTAAAAAGCTATTTTAGGCATAAGCCCTATCTTAGGTCATCTATCGGAGATGCTCTCAAACACTGAGGCTTCCGGGCCGGTCAACCAAAAATATCCTATGCTTGTGCATTGGTGCTCTACACACGACTCCACGAGGACCACGAGAGCAACCGACCTCACAACTTTTCGGACACTGATCCTTTCAGTTTCTCACAGGTCTCCAACCGTTCGTCTCTGCTCTGCGCCGCAGCTTCTTGTTACAGTTTCGCCGCCAGACCTCCCTCTCTGTCGAGGAAGGACTGGGAGTGGCGTGGGCGCATGGCAGCGTTCCTCACCTCGATTCTCTTTATAAAATGCGCAGGTCAAGCCTTCAAGCTTCGCCATGGCTACTCTCTCCTGTCATGCAACGATTGTGCGTCGCTTGCTCTGGTGCATGTATGGTGTTCGACGAAATGGCCGTGAGGCTAACACTTCTCTGGCTGCAGCTGCCGCGGCAATGAGGTCAGCATAACCATCATGTATGAATCCGCTAGTAGTAACGCTACAATTATTTTTGTTGTCCGACTTGGTTAGCAATTTAGCACATATGCTCTCACTTGGTTAGCTTGTAATTAAGGTCAATTAGTTGGATGACTAGAAAGGCCATAAGCATGTGGAGGAGGGTCATACTTTCCGACACTGTCCACATGATTTATGCGTGGCGGGTGAAAATCTACCAGCTAAGGTGCACTTTCAGGACCAGTCTAGAATCTAGATCAGCGTGGAATGGTAAGCACAAGCTGGGGCGTAGTAGTCCACACAAATAATGATATTCTTCAGCACGGTCCCTTTCCCTGTTGTCTATAAAAGGCCACTCTGAGTGCAACATACGGCCATCCACGAAGTAGGCAGGAAACACTAGCAGTCTCGAATTTGCTCCTGCCTTCTCAGGTAGAGTAGTTCACACGCAGATAGTGATATTTTTCAGCACGTTCCCTTCCCTGTTGGCAATAAGAAGTCACTCTGTCCAACATCCGGCTATTGACGTGCTAGGCAGGAAACATCGGCAGTCTGCAATTCCCTCCTTCCTTCTCTTGGACTCCCTGATTAGTTAGAACTCTGAGAGAATCAGATTGGAGATATTGAAGATGGAGCTTGCCATATCTGCAGTAACAGGTGAACTCGTCAGCCGATTCGTCTCCCTCCTCGTCAACAAGTATCACTCAGGCCGCGCATACTCTGAAGAGAAGCAGCTGGAGAGGCTACAACAACTGCTCCTGAGAGCCCGCACAGTCGTCGAAGAGGCGGACGGGCGATACATCACAAACTCTGGGATGCTCGAACAGCTCAACATGCTCGCAGAGGCCATGTACCGAGGTTACTGGGCACTAGGGGCGTTCAGGTACAGGTCACTTCGAGAGACTCCAATGGAGGAGGAGCAAGTCAGCTACTCATCCCCTAAACGTTTTTGCACCGTTCATGGCAGTGCTAGAAAGAAGTCCACATACCTTGTCGACTTGCAAGGTGCGTTAGATAGCTTAGATTGTGTGGTTTCTAGCATGACAGAATTTGTTGTTCTCTTGGGTGGATGCGACCGTATGCTGCGTCGACCATACGACGCGTATCTTTACAACGACAATATCATGTTCGGACGTCACGCCGAAAAACAAAAACTCCTGAACTTTTTGTTGCAGCACGGTGCTCCCGGTGGTACACCGTCTGTCCTCCCAATCATCGGTGGTCCTGCGGTTGGGAAGAGGACCCTAGTCGCCCATGTATGCAAGGATGAGAGGGTTAGCTCACAATTCTCTTCGATTTTGCACCTAAATGGGGATTCATTTTATAGAATCGCAGACCATGGCAGTCTCTTGTCAGGGAAAGTATTGCTAGTTGTTGAGCTTGTTTCAGATGTTGACGAGGAGGCCTGGGCCATGTTTTGTTCAGCCCTGGCAAGTATGGACAGAGGAAGCAAGGTGATCATCGTCAGCCGGTATAAAAATTCAGAGAAACTGGGAACAGTCAAGCCAATCTTCCTCAATACCCTATCATATGAGGAGTTCAACTACCTCTTCAGAACACTCGCATTCGGGAGCGTGGACCCGGCACAGAACCCGCGGTTAGCACGGATAGCAGACGAAATGGCCAGGGAGCTGCAGTCAGATTGGTCGCTCGTCGCTGCAAACTTGCTCGCTGATGTGATGAGAAGGAATCAGAATCTCCATTTCTGGCTCTCCATGTTGAGCAGCATGAGAAGATTTGTTGAGAGGAACTTCTCCATGTTCGGGGAGCACCCACAGTTCCTCGTCCTGAGACGCCATCAGATAGATGTTACAGAATTCTTCTTGCATCCTGCTTCTCCTCCACTCCGCATCATACCGTCTTGTACCACTGGCAGCAGCCGAACCGAGATTACAGAGGAAAGGCGACTGCTGCCGAATGTGAAGCTTGGGGATCTGATGGCGAATCCTGGAGTTAGGCCACAAGGGGATTTCAACGTCGTTTCTTGGGAATCAAGGGTTCCACCTTACACTTCATTTGTTCATTTCGTTCCAAGTGGTACTCCAGGTGTGGCTGAAGATACTCCTCTGCCTGGGAGGAAGCGTAAGTCCATTTGATTCAAAGGGTTTTCTGTAGGCATTTTGTAGAGGTGGAACCTTTATTTCTCCATCCGTTTGTAAATAGACAAAGTTATAAATATTGACACAGTATCCAGTATGGATCTGTAAACTGTCCTCTTAATACGTATATGTCAACAAAAACTCATGAAATTACAGATTATGAAAAAAATATGACAATCTTTTTCGGCCAAATCTGGATTTCCTTTTGCTTCTCCCGGTCGATCGACTCAACTCTTTTCCCTGCCCCCCGGCCTCTCATTTCGTTTCGTTCTTCCTCTGTACCCTCGTACCTGGCTTTCAAAAATCAGAAGTACTGATTGAGACATGCTTTCCCTTTTCTGATGGCTATACCTAGTCTATTACTTACAATTTCTTGTCTACTGGCTGGAAACGTGAAAGGCTTACCATTGGATCGAAGGCAGAAGAACTTTTAGGATTGGCTAATTTTCAAATCTCCAATAGTTTTTTTTTGGGTGGGGATTCAGCTTACCAGTTTCTGCACTAAATGAATAATTAGTTCAATCAAGCATAACACCATCCATGTATATTTGATCAATGTCAACCATTTTTTGTGATGACCAAATTGGTCAGAGCATGAGAGGACAAGGAAGTGTGGCACGCCACAAGTCTAAGACACTCTTTTCGTACTCTTCCCGGCTCACTTCCAACACCTCATCATCTAAGTAGATGCGTTGGTATTTTCTATTTCTACCCTAAAATTAATTGTCCAAGACAAAAGGAAGGGGAAGGAGTACCTAAGAACGATAGGAATAGGAGGCATCGGGAAAACAAAGAGCAAATCTCTACCTCCGTTACTGGAGGAGAAAATCGAGATCAGGCTTTCCTCCATGTTCCTATTCCAACTGCTCTTAGAGACTCTCTCTTCCTCTTCCCTGCTCACTCTCGAGCCCTTAAACTCCACAACTTTAACCATAGAAAGCTCATACTATTGAACATAGTTGTAGTGTACAGTATATATAGGCCTCTAGACTGTACAGAAACCCCATGTGCAAAGCAAAAGAATGAACACACCTACTGCATGGTACACATAAGGCAAAGTAGTCAATGGCAGTGTGTACACAAAATAGTTAATGTGAAATAGTCTAAACCAAGGTGGTGCATTATAAGAAGGCAAGAAAGTAGATAAGGGAACCCTGTGCTCTCTCGGATTCTTGTCAGAAATGAGAGGAGGGAGGGTGGAGAACATGACATATTACATATGTCATGGACTGTCATGGACCTAATTGCTCAACCCACAAGAAATGGACCTAATTGCTAAACTTTTTGCACAAAACTTTCACTTTATAGTATTCATCACTCGTTTAACAAGTGAATCTTCAATTGTCAAAATCCCGTGGTTTTAACTTTATTTAATAACAAAGGAGAAAAGTTATTTGTACTGTTATGTTCCTACAAAAATATAAGCAAGCATGTACCATGTGCTCGTACGCGAGGAATCAGAGGCCACCAAGAAAGCAAACTAAAAATGCAAACAAATACGTACTTATGTTACCAAATAATAAACATTACCACACCTCTAATAAGAACAAACTTGCTTGTTTTTCTGGTCAATATTTATTCTAAAAGTTATCGTGTGCATGCATCTGTTAAATCACCTATTATGTCCAGGACATGCTTAATTCGAAATAAGCATGATGAACTAGGAGTCTTGAAGATATCCAGGTAGCTTAGCTTGGTCTCTGCTTCACCACACTGTGGAGATGATGTTAGCTCAACAAGTTTATTGTTGCATTTAAGGTGGGAGTACAACCATTGCTAAGTTGCTAACTGAAGCTTGTAGAATTCAATTTAGACGCTTCAAATAACGTTGTTGCACAAGTTTTCCTTATAATAATTATATTTCTCCATTTGTTTCCGATTCCCCGTGGCCATGAGGGATGACCCAATTATAAGTAATTAGGAATAGTAGCACTAGTTGAGCTGATATGAATGATTTTGCAACTAAAATGCTGACAACTTCCAGATACGCTATCAAATGTTCAAGTTAATGTACTATTCTCTTCTATTTCTCTCCACTCTACTCCAACAGATATCCTTGGATCTTGTGTTTTATTTGCACTTAACATGGGTGTAGTGCTACAAAAGATCCAGCTATGAATATCGCTATCAACTAAAACTATGTGCCCTTTCTTGTAATTTGAATTGGTACTAGTTTCTTATGACCAATAACTTTTGGTGTTGCGCATCTTTCGTTGATTGATGCTCATCAGTCATGCATTTTCAACCGTTCTTTTGTAGCTTGCATTTACTGTGATGCCAGATTAATTATTTGGATTTGTTGCAGTGAGTTACACATGAGTGACTTCTTCCCAGCTCACCATCTTGGCATACAAGTATTAAGGTTTCAGAGTGAGAAAATTTAGCAGGGAGCTCTAGTATAAAAAAGACATTCAATGCAATATTCTGATGCATAAACCTATGATGCAGCGGGTGTTCTCTAGGGAAGTACTGAATGCACGCAGTGCATGATCATGACCATATATCATTTTTTCTTGATAATGGGGTCCTATACCTATGTTAATGTAGGATAAGTTTGGAGATGATTTTATCTACCTATCCATATTTGTGAAGTTATTGACCCTAGGTCGTTCACTTAAAGCAAGGGTAAAGAGACTCGCTGAAACCAACCATTCATTTATTCGGTTCTTATTAAGAGCAAAGGCATTGTGAAGGAAGAGAGGACACTCCATGGGCCTTGTTGAACCTTTTACTTTTTTTATTTTCGAGGGTGCTGGATCTTTCACTTAAAGAGGTTAACTAAAAATAATTACATTGTTCATAGTTTAGTTGGCGAGGTAGCTGTTTGGTGTCAGTCGCTCATAATTTTCCACATTCTCCTTAATCTTATAGTTATTTTAGTAGTGTTCCCATCTATGTTTATCCAAAGAGATGGAAGGTTTAACGAACTCTGTTCATAACCATAGGAGAGTCGAGCAAGATAGCAGTCTAAATTTACAGTAACCACGACTGTTGATAAGAACCAAGACACCCGATTAACTAATAAAGTTTCGGCACAAACAGAGCGGCAAGCTCTGTCAGCACACTCAAATCTTGATATATGATAAGCTTTACGTCAATCTTAATGTGAAATAAGCATGGGAACTAGGAACTTTGGGTATTGTGGTGTTACTTTGTCTTTGCTTTACCAGCGAAAAAGAGATTATCTTCATTTTTTACATTTTTACATTTTTTGTTATAGTTTCATATATTTAATTGGTATGTATATTTTTGTACATAAGGACAGCAATAGCAATCATTGTCTTCTCTCGACAGCGGTAGCAATCACGGTGAGAAAACCTGCTAGTTTGTTCCCATCTATTCCTCTAAGTCAACTATTATACTTGGCAAGAGCGTTTTTGACCGTCGTCTTTCTTGATCATGCATGTATTCACGAAAAAAACTAAATTTTGTTTAGTGTGGGTTTGTCTATTCCATGCATCATTATAATGTCCAAAAAATATGCTCATACTTCTTTTTTGAACTGAATTATGCTCATGCCTTATTGTGGATTCACGTATATACTGTCAAATGTTAACATTTATGTCACTGTGATGTGACAAAAACTTTATGAGGTCATGACATCATCTTAGCTTTGGATTAGGCACACCAAGGAAAGAAGAACGCGCTATCATTACGATATACATTGCATGGAGATCCAAAACAACTCCGGTACTTGTACACCGTTGCAAACCAAAAAGAATACAAAGGAGCACCGAATAACAATGCAGATGGGAGACATTGAGATCTCTTTTGAAGCCAGCTGTCTACCTCTAGTGTTACAAGGGGATAAACAAATCGCTTGTGCTTTCCTCAATGCTCCCACTCCTACATCTCTTAAACCCTCTTTTCTTTCACTCCCCATGCATGCTTGTGTAAACTTGTGTTTCCGTCTAAATGTGTACATAGATCCATTGCTTCCCTCTGTATTAAGACAAGTGTGCAAGCCAAAAGGAAGGGGAAGGAGAACCCAACAACGATAGGAATGGGAGGCATCGGAAAAACATAGCACTAGATCTCTCCAATGTTATGAGAGATCTAGAGAATTCATGCGTTTCTCGATGTTCCCATTCATATTACTCTTGGACCCTCTCATTCTTCCTCTTCCCGGCCCACCAACCACAACTAACTCCAGAAACATTAAAACTCGGGAGAAGTATGTTGTGTTTGTTGCACAATCCTTCTAGAGCACTGGGGCATATATAGATCGGAGTGCAGAGTTGTTGGTGTAGGTCTTCATATGATTATGTACACTAGTGCATAGTGCACCCACTAATAGAAAATAGCCTACTAGTGGGTGGCATTTTTTGCCACCAACACGCCACCCCAATGTGAGTTTTTTCTATCACTTTTGCCCAAACGCTCCTACCAACTAAAAAAACCTTCTAGGAAGGGCCCTTGTCTTCTCCCCTGCACCCCCCCCCCCCCCCCAGACGCCCCACACAAAGTCTACTGATCGATATCGAGAATAAGGACGTGGAGGAGTTCAAGTCGGACATGTACCTAACACATGCCACTAGTAGTAAAACACTAGTGGCGTGTCTCTATAGTTGCACGCCACAAACGTATTTTTTTTAAAAAAGTTGCTGCTATTATTGAATTTAACAGAAATATCATATAACATAACACAATATCATATAATATCGTCCGCAAGTTTCCATTATTGAATTTAACTTGTTAGAGTACAAACTTGTTGGGTTCAACTAACATATTACTAACTAGATAGAGCTAGTCCTCTCCTTCTAATGCACAATGATCCAACATGTTGGTTTCATCATCTCTGTGATCTTGGTCGTCGTCTTAAGTAAACTGAGAAGATTCCATGTTAGGAGTCTTATAAAACATGCCGATGTCGTTGTCACCATGGTCGACGTAGAACAATCACCTCCTCCTGGCTTCTCCAACAATCGCAGGTAAAATAGGTTCAGTTTGCCTAGTTGGTGACTACAACCATGAATTCATTGGCTTTGTTAAGTTGGACGAGTGTGATCTCAAATGTTTATGATGACGAATGTCTCTCTTGACATTGTCCAGGAAGTCACGCCTTGCGGTGCAAGGATCGTCTGAGCAAAATTATAAGAAAACACCAATTAGCTACACATTTTTTGGCACAACTATGAACAACTCACGCACAACATGTTAAATACAACATATTGTCCTTGTTTCAAAGTATTTGGGGGAGCATTTGACAAAGTTTTTATTCTTACACCTAGTGTAGCCACAATTGGTGCGTTGGGGACTCATTTATTGCGTTCACATTAACAAATTAATTAGACATTATGATCAAAATAAAACATATCTATACTTCTTATAAAGCAAAACTCTACTAACGGATCATTTAATATGTATATGTCAACATGCAAGGTATCCACATCACCCACTATTTTAGCCAACCAATTGTCCATGTCATCCCACTAATGATCCATAAAATTTTCCACGTCACCAGCTTTTAATCATCAAATAAAAAATAACGTCAATTAAATTTAGCCATTCGACAATTGTGATCAACTGAATCCCTTTATTTACACATAAAAATTCTTAAAGTGATTCTCGCTGCAACGCGCGGGATATCTTTCTAGTAATTTATACACTAGAAACTCTAGTACGATAAGTTGCATATTAAACATAAACATTTAAAATTAAACTGTAGTACGATAAGTTGCTCATTAAACATAAAACATTCAAAAAATCTAGTATGATCAGTTACATATTAAGCATTTGGGTTTTGGGGAGTGTAGAGATAAATTGCCTGAGCCCGCTGGAGATGATCTTATTCAATTTGATTCATTTGTAATTGTCCATCCTTCTCTCCTTCATTATAAAAGCTGGAGCTGCATGAACAAATGGTCACACATCCAGCTGGAAATGTCGTGATCAGCCCAATGTAAATGACTCTAGTGAAAACAACAAATGTTTTGTGGCTTCCTATACTTGTGAGAAAGTTAACTAGTCTCTCTCATGAAAAAGATGAAGGAGGCAACCTGTTCAACCGCTTTTGTGCCTGTAAAGGTCATGGGTCCCCTCCTCGAGACCCTATTGCGATGTTGTAGTTATCTTTATTTGGGTTTGGTTTTGATTCTAGCAACGACACAATCGCGTTGTGCAAAATAAGAAAACATTTACCTGATCGACTCTTGCTCAACCTCATCAGCGACAGACTCGTTGACGATGTTGTGGAGGGTGGAGAATATTTTGGTCGCTGCCATTCTGGAGTGACACATATGGTTATGTTTTTTTTTTTGTAGGTGGTGTTCGTGTCCTGGCTTGAACCGTTTCTTGTCCAATCGGCGAGGTACAAGTAGTTTTTGCTCCCTCACAGAGTTAGTGAGGTTAGATCTCTCCAGATCTGTATGGACGTATCGGGGTGGTCATCCATCCCTCTTTGTTGCTTTCTTCTCCGGGACAACGGTCTAACTTTTCAATCATTGTCGGTTGCATCTTTCAGCTCTGACCGACGACTTCCAACCATCGAATTTCGACCGCCTCTTGAACAACATTACAACATCAAGCTTTACTCAAGACAGTGCTGCCTCCGGGTTCATGAGGAAGACAATGTCGATTTTCCCCTAGAAGGCAAGAATCGTGTGTAGTTTTCTTTTTCTTTAAGAAGAAAACGGTCGATTGACTCTAATATATGACCTTTGACTATAGAGGAGTCCATGACAAATGAGATAAGAGACTAAGAAAGTGTGTCACGCACACACGTCATTATAGTTGTTAATCAAACACTTCCCAAATATTTTCTTACATGAACACTTGGCAAGTTCTACCCAACAATTTGAGAAGTGCGGCTGGAACAAACGTGGCCGTCTTCTCGCGCCGAGATTCGTGCATGGTGGACCTGCCGACGATTCGCGGACGAAGACACTCCCCCACCGTGAGACGAGAGCGAGCGGCTTCCACACACTCATGACTCACTCCTCCTCCCCCTGCCCGCGCAGCCAGCCGCCGCCTAAAACCCTAAACCCCACGAGCGCGCGATAAAGCCAAGCATGGCGCCGCCTCCCCGAAACCTCAGCCCGTCCCCACCCACCCCCCATGGCCCGGCATCCTAGGCCTCCCTCCCCCTCACCCCCGCCGCCGCCGCCCGCCGACCAGGACGCCGGCTTCGACCCCGTCGAGGCGTGGCTCCTCGACGACTTCGACTTCGACCAGGCCATGGCGACCGAGCTGACGGGCGGCGGCGCTGGGGTTCCCGTCTCGGAGGAACACGGCCCGGTGTCCGGAAGCGGCGGGTTGGGCGTGGGCCCCGTGAAGGAGGCTGTGGAGGAGAAGGGCGGGCCGCTCGGCCTGGTCGATGCTCCTCGGGGCGTCGAATTGGAGGTCAAGAAGGAGGCCGTGATGCTGACCGGTGGATTGGGCGTGGAGCTTGGCCCGGATCATCAGCTTCCGGTGTTGGGGATTAGTGATTCGGCTGCAAAAGAGGATTTTTTGGAGGGAGCGATTGATGCCGAGATGTGCACCGTAGCTCTTGTTGATGCTGGGATGGGCACCGTAGCTGATGTTGATGCTGAGAAGAGTACCGTAGCTCCTGTTGATGCAGGGATGAGTATAGTTGCTGTTGATGCTGAGACTAGTACATTAGCTCCTGTTGATGCTGAGATGAGTACATTAGCTCCTGTTCATGCTGATAGTAGTACCGTAGCTATGGTTGGTGCGGATATGAGTTCTGGGGTCTCGGCAACTGTTGAAGTGGGGCGTGGAGGAGGCAAGGGGGAGGGGGAGAGCAAGGACCAAGTGTTGGAGATTAGCGACGATGAGGATACAAGCGAAGCCTCGTCGAGCAGTGATGAGGAAGAGCAGCAGGCCAAGAATGATGAGGAGTCGAGTGAAGCCTCGTCGAGCAGTGATGAGGAAGTGCCGGCGGCCAAAAAACAGGGTGGTGCTACTGACATGGAGGCCCTACTTGAGGAGGGTGAGTTGATGGCGGAAATCGTCGACGATGATGATGAGGATGAAACACCAAAGGGTCCTATCAAGTCCAAGCATGAACTAGAGGTATTAAGTCTGCGCAGTTTAACTTTTGTGTGTTTTTGGTGTCTTTTTTGCATGTATTATAGTGTGAATCATTTGCTAGTGAGTTATATTCGGTTCTAATATTTGTTTCACGCCTATCCAATTGTTCTTGTGAAAGACCTGCACTTTTTGTAGATGTGCTATAGCAACAAATTATTCTCTATTGTTATGAAGCTGTTACAGGCATATACTTTTGTGCCCAGTTACCAAAAAATCAGACATACTTGTTGAGATACGGTTTTACTTGTTTGTATGTCTATTCTAAATTAGATGTACCATAATACCTTGCAGGTACTTCCTCCAATTCCAAAGATTGAGGTGCAGTTGGAACTACATCATAAGGCACTCCCAGTGGGAACAGTTTCAGCTGTAAGTCTTGTATTGGACTCTGAATTTTCATATAAACTTTTCTTTGCATTTGTTGGTGAACAAAAACCGTGTTTTTCCAGCACTTTATAGATAGTTATTATTTCTATGTGATGTAACATCTGATGAAGAAACATGACTAATTTGAATGTAAGAACTAGAAATTATGGAACTTGTATTCACCTGATATTTCTGCTCTATTAGTAGTGCATTCTGGAATTTGCAAATTTTGGGGTGATGTATATTTTTCTTACTGCAGCTATTATTTTGAGTAGCATGCTTTTCCATTGTTATGTTTGAGATTTGTGAACAGGCGCTACTTCTCATTTATGCCTGTTGAACTACACATAGTAGTATATTTCCTATGAGATCCGTATCCTGACTGTTTGCCTGTTCACTGTTCGTCCAGATCATGGGTGAGAGAGTGATTGTTGAAGGGTCAGTGGAACACAGTCCCCTGACTGAGGGTTCTATACTCTGGATAACTGAGAGCAGGACACCACTTGGCATTGTTGATGAAATATTTGGACCTGTAAAAAACCCTTACTATCTTGTGCGGTATAATTCCGCGGAAGAAGTACCTAGTGGGATCAGTGCAGGAACTACTGTCTCTTTTGTTGCGGAGTTTGCTGATCATATCCTAAATATCAAGGAGTTATATGCCAAAGGCTACGATGAATCTGCAGATCATGACGAGGAAGCAGATGAACCTGAATTCTCTGATGACGAGGAGGAGGCTGAGTACAAAAGATCACTACGGTTAGCAAAAAGGCAGACTGATAGGCAGCAGGAGTCTATAAAACCTTCTGGTGATAAGAAGAGGGGGCAGCCAAGAAATGCTGGATTCCGGAATGACATGCCACCTAGGATCCACGATACATCGACACGTGGTCACCCATCACAGCGTCGTTTTGACCGTTCAAATATGGCTCCTGCTATTGCTGATAGCCCAACTCATCGATCAGGTCCTCAAAACTTCTCTATGAGTACACCATCAAGGGACATGCCACCTAGGATCCATGATGCACCCACACCAGATCACCGATCACAGCATCGTTTTCAGCGGTCAGATATGGCTCCTACCAATCACAGCATGACTCGTCCTTCGGGTCCTCAAAACTTCCCTATGAGTGCACCAACAATGTTGCCACCGATCTCAATGAATCATTCTATGCCATCAGCTGTTCAACTTGCAAATCAGATGGGTAGTTGCTTCATCAATCCATCACAACAGTTCTCTCCTCAGCAGCCAAACATGGTTTGGCCTGGTGGGCTTCCGCATCAGCCAAATATGGGAGTTGACGGAGCTGCTCTTGCAGCTAATATTATGCAGAATATACTTTTTGGAGCCAACCAGTACCAGCAATATCTACAGAATCAGAATTTTGGTGGCTTCCCAAGTGGAATGCCCATGGCCCCACCACAATTTATGCCTGGGAGGGCATGCCTGCAAAACCGATGCCATTTGGTGGTCCGCAGGTAAATCATCCATTTGGTCTGGCATCTCAGTTGCCTATGGGGCAAGGCATCTTTGGTCAGCTACCACATATGACTGGCGACCAAGGGCCGCCTCCTGGTTTTCCCAACACCCAGGGGTTTGGGTGCAACCAATCCCAGCATGAAGATGGAGCCCAGCCTCCTGGGTTTTCGAACATGCAAGGATATGGGCGCCTCCCATCGCCACATGGAGATGGAGGTCAGCCTCCTATGCAATTCAATTCCCAACCTTCACCGCACGGAGATGGAGGTCAGCCTCCTATGCAATTCAACTCCCTCCCTTCACCGCAAGGAGATGGAAGTCAGCCTCATATGCAATTCAATTCCCTCCCTTCACCGCAAGGAGATGGAGGTCAGCCTCCTATGCAATTCAATTCTGGGCAGTTTAATCAGGGGAACTCATCCTTCCGTGGCAGAAGGCCGCAGCAACGTGGAGGCCGACATTCACCAGGGAGAGGTGGTGGCGGTGGCCGGCATCGCAAGTAGTTAGTTAATGGTGGTACTTTTACCCCCTGTGTAATTTTGACTCATGTTGAACGAACTTTTATATTAATGCAACTATGCCGCTCCCCTGTATTTCACAAACGAGATGTAACACAGGTTTCCTGTAATATGAAGTAGTTTCTTCCTGTACTGCCCATCCATCTATTGATAGTGCTTGTAGCAGCTGGGCAGGATCCTGACATCTGACTTTTCTCAGATGAGATTGGATTCTTGATGTTTCTTGTTTATGTAGGATTTGCTACATTATATTTTGGCCGTATCTTTCAGTTTCTTGTGTATCCAGTTGTTTGGAGGGAAATGGTTGTTCCTGACCTCTGCAGCAATTGTGCAAGCGTGCTTTTAATCCTTTATATCCGGATATCAACTGGGTATGCTGATGGTTTTCTTATTGCACATATACACAATCTATTGCCAAATTATCTGACCTGGATATCGTTATTTCTTCCAGTTCATATCATGTGATATTTGTGAACGTTTGTTTCTCAAATGGCAGCATTAGTTCCTGAACGGTGTTGGGATAAATATATATAATCTTCACAGTTTATCTCGAGCTAGTTATCAGCTCGTGAATCTAGAGATAATTACGTTGACCCCAGGAAATCACAAGAACTTTTATTTAGCCAAAGTTTCATAATGTATACTGTGTAGGAAGTTCAATTTTGTTGATCCCTTCTCCAGGTGTCCTGGAATTTAATTGATTACTATTCTCCTTATAATGTGGTGAACACATGGCAGGGATGGTAAAATTACAGAGGAACACAATAAAAGGGAACCAATTGGTCATTCGTGCTGCAGTCATCACTCACAATCTTAGCAAATCTGGGATATCTTAATAATCAGGGGTAAATGAACAATAAAGCAAGTAACTAAGAGTATATTCAATATCGAGTACTAAGCACAATGACTGCAAGTTCTTGAGCCAGTTCAGAGCTTAAGAGACAACAGCTTCGGAATATTACACCGAAGGAAATTACAGCAGACAGGTCAAACAACCATTCAAACTTCAGAACGGTCTGAATTACAGATGCGCTACCAACTAATGAGGTTAATGTCTTGCTGTCTTTGTACAGCAAGAGGATCATCAGCTCGGGTCATGTCAGCAGAGAGACATCCATCCTCCTCTTTGTAGTGACGGTAGCATTGGAGAAGCCCACGGTTCTACGCAGCTGCGCAACGGAGTCGACGCCGACCATGAGGCTGTAGGAGCAGAGCAGGGCTGTGCGGACCAGGAGAACGACGCGTCGTGTCTGAATCCAGTGACGGGCAAGCTCTGGAGGAATTCTGTCCCGCTCGTGCAAGAACCATAGGAAATCTTGCTGTAGTGCTCGGACGCCGCCTGGGAGGCCCAATCAGCACCGGTGGGCAGGACGGTTGTACCGGGGCAGCTCCCCGTGGTCCAAGAACAAGATTGGGCGCGGCCGCTGGCCAAGAACGCGATGGGATCGAACGCTGGTGTTGATTCCTCCGTCTCTGAATGGCGCTTGACGGGTTCGTTCAAGAAATCTTGATCAGGAAACTTCGACGCCGGATCCGATGCAGGAGGAGAACGGAATTGGAGCTGCCGCCTCTCGGTGGTGTCGTTGAAGTTGAGCGCAGAGTGGGCGTGGCCGCTGGCCAAGAACGCGATGGGATCGAACGCTGGTGTTGATTTCTCTGCCTCTGAATGTTGCTTGACGGATTCGTTCGAGAAATTTTTCTCAGGAAACTCTGTTGTGGCTGGCGGCGGATTCGACGCGGGAGGGAACGGAACTGCAGCCGCCGCCTCACGGGAGCTGATGGTGCCGCCGGACCGGAGCGCCCCTCGTGCTTTGCCTTCCTCTTCTTGCGCGCTGAGGCTGAGCATCCGCCCTTGCCAGTGCGCGGGGTCTTGTAGATCTTGCAAACAACCGGCACATTTTCTTGTTCTTGTTCTTGGTTCCCGCCAAAACCAAACTCCATCATCAGCCACCCGGATCTCTCTCCGCTGCTGGTCTCGTGGCTGAAGGTCCGCCGGTACCCGACGAAGCGGTCCTCCGTCGACGACGTCCTTCCGGATCTCGGCGTGCCAGGTGCCCTTGCCTTCCCCGACGGTCCGATTGCGACTTCCACGGCGGTTCTTGGCCCTGGGCTGGTGAAGAAGTACCAAATCTTGCTGCTTCTTCGATCCCGAGGAAGCGGAGGGAAATTGGCGCAGAGAGTAGCTGGATGCGGCGTACACATCGGCCTCGTGGATGAAGTCGCCGGTGGAGGCAGGGAGCGGCTGGCCGGCGATCTTGGGGCCGAGGTAGAGGGTTATCAATTGGTCATCTTCGGGGGCGAAGGAAAGGCCGTGATGCGTTGGGGCGTTTGAAGGGGAGGCGGAGACGCCATGAGCGCGGTCGTGAGCTAGGGTTTGGAGTTCTTGCCGACGGCAGCGGCCGCGCTTCAATTTCAAGCAGAGGAAGGAGGAGGTGCGGGAGGAGAAATCGATCGGAAGAGGGATCTTATTTGCCGAGTTAAGTGTCCACCAGAAGGATTGCGACCATGGGCCGGGCCCAGTAATGTGCGTGGTCTTTTTTCCTTTGCTTTTTCTTCTTTTGGTTTTTTCATTTTTCTTTGTTATTTGTTCTTTTCTCTTTCAGTATTTTCCAATATATGTTAAATTTTAAAAATATTTTTTATTTGAAAAAATGTTCATATATTGAAAAAGATGTTAATGTTTTGTTTTTGTTGATGAGTTTAGAAAAAATTATCATGTTTTCAAAAAAATGTTCACTAGTCAAAGAAAATATTCACCGGGTTAAAGAAATGTTCATGGGGACTTGGAAAAATTCTCACGCTTCGAAAATAATAGGTTACAGGTTCAAAAAATATTCACGGGTTTAAAAAATATTCAAGGAATTCAGAAAAATGTTCGAAAAAAATCACGATCTCGAAAAAAGTAGTAGGTTCACGGTTCAAAAAAATATTCATGTGATTCTTTAAATGTTTATCGATTTGAAATTGTAAATATTTATTTTTGGAATGCAAAATATTTTTCCATGATTAAACGAGCTTTAAAATTAAACAGAAACAAACATATTTGTTTTATTAAAATATCAAATAAAACAAAAGTCAGTCGATGATATTGCGCCGCATTGGTTCAGCCCAAAATAAACGATATAGGCGGAGCTCCCCCCGTGCATGCTTAAAGTGGCAAATAGGACCTCGCATCCTATCCCTCACTTTCACCGGCACACTTACCCTCACACTCGTCTACGATGACCCATTTAGTCCCAGCAAGGATTATCTCAAAAAAAAAAAAAAAATTAGTCCCAGCAAGGCAAGGGCGCTCCTATCCAAGGAGCAGTTTTATCCTACCTTTTTATTCGGTTGGCATTGTATTTAACAATGTTCTTTACACCTTTCGTGTTTCTTTCCTCACGCACTTGAAATGGAGGTAAGAAATACACCATGGTATAGGGTTGCATAACGGTGATTTACAAATTTCCGTGTAACATACTACGCAACAGTCAAGATCTATCTATGAAGATACAAGAGAATAGCAATTCAATGATCTAGCTGAAGTACGTTACCAACACAATTGAAGCGGAAGAGGTGTTGATGACGAAGTCGATGAAGCATGTGGAAGATTCTATCAGCTAAGCCTAGCGGAGAGAATGTCGCCGACTCCCATGTTCAGCCTTCTTGATCCGACAGAGCGAGGATCAAGCGTCGGTGGTCCGACGCCTCACCCCTCTGAGAGTTCGCACACGTCCGCCGGATCTAGTACATCATAGTTTCGTTGTCAAGCGCCAAGAAACTACTGGTGTATATTAAGGTGGAGATCTCAACACATGATAGTGAGAGAGAGAGAGCTTGGATCTCAATCTTAAGGGAGAGGACACCTCAAAACCCCGTAGATCGAAACTCAACTCGTAATTCCTCTAAAGGGAGAAACTTGAGTGTCCCTAAAGGGGAGGGGGTAGGGGTTTATACGTCGCCGCTGTCGTGGTATTTTGCACGGCATATGCCAATGGGATGGCTTATTGAAGTGGTAGCGACAACGCGAGCGCGTTCCGGCGGGATTGAGCACGAGCACGACAAACGCGAGCTGTACCCAGGTTTGGAGCCCTCGTCTGGAGGTAAAACCCCTACTCCTGCATGTGTGATGTATATGGTGGAGTATAACTGGTGTTACATGGTTGCTCCTAGAGCTGTATGTGCCCTTAGCTAGGGGAGAGTGAGAGAGCTTGAGCGTACGTGAGTGTGAGAGATTGAGTGAGGAGCTAGCGTCTCTTATCTGCCTTGGAAGAGGTTCCATGGTGCACCTTATAAAGTGGTTCCAAGGGGGACAAAGGGTGGCCCGCGGGGCTTAACTAACATTATTCGGGTGACATGTGCATAGTGGTGTAACATAGCGCATAGTTTGCTATTCATCAACAGTGTCCGGCTATAGAGGTGTTGTGGCCATCTGTGCATTTCCGACGGGCGTTGTGGCTGACTTCACGTAGCAGGCACAGGTGGATAGCAAATGGCCAGCTAGCCACGCACATGGAGGAGCAACCGGCCAAGGCTCCAAAAGGAGCAGCCGTCCATGCATGCGCACAAGGGCCAGCCGGCCAAGGCATGCCGAAATGCATGCACGTTGACCATGCGGATGGAGTAACCGACCAGCTCCTTGGCCTGGCACCAGGCCATCCGCCTGATCCTTTTCTTTTTCTTGATTTGCTTCTCTTGTTCTCTTGTCGAGTCGTGAACTTGGTAACCCGGGGATCATTCCCCGACATCCGCTGCCCTAGGGGTGGGCCCCACCCGACCGAACCGATCTAGAGTTGGGGTACCACCCCAAACCCTAGGCACCGAACCCACATGGGCCATGGGGCCCACTCGAGGTGAGAGGAGGGGCGTCTCCCCTCCTTGCCCTTGCGCCGGCCTACAACCACCCTAGGGTGGTGCGGTTGCCATGTGGGCCACTAGGACCCATGTGGCAGCCCCCATTGTGGGCCTTTTTATTTTTATTCCTTTTCTAAATATTTCTTTTATTTATATTTTGTCTAATTAATTCCAAAACTAAATATTTCCTTTCAAAGGAAATTCCTGGAATTAATGGCTTATCATATAAACCTATTTATATAATCCGGGACAGGTAGTGTCCGCATACGAAATCTCCAGATAAAAGATTCCCTCTTTATATAAACCCTCGGAATAAATCTGACAGTAATAGAAACACTTCCTATTACCCCGATACATACAATGTCTGCATATTTAATCTCTCAGGTATATATTGGATATGTCGATCACGCAGAAACACTATTCCAGTGATACTCTCTCTATGTTCCAGACCAACCAGTATACACAACTAGCCAGATCTAACTTAAGTGTGTGACCCCTGCATGTTCGATAATGAGTAGCTATGATCAGAAGTACTTTTCTAATCAACATTCAATGTTAGGACCATGGATGTCCGCATCGACTACTACCGCTGCATGTAGGCCAGCTGGCACTTCATAATTAGGAGGTAGTTCAATATGTATAAACCCTAGGCACTTCATAATTTTGTGAAATAGAATCTTCAATATGTATAATACGTTCTTGGATTCTACAATTATTTTGCAACACTTATTCCATTATACCCTTGCAATGCCCAGAAAAGCAACACTTTTTTATCCGTTGGTATAGTCACTAGCAACGCCTATATGGACATTTAGATGTGCATAAATGGGTTGTTGTAGAGGGGGTCTTCTTGTAGTGCATGAACAAGGGCAAGGGAATCATGAACATGTTAGAAGAAACACAAGGAGTACAAACTCAAATGTTGGAGTCTTTAATAGAGAGAAACGAGATTGGGTAGACCAGATGCTATACAAAAAATGAATATTTTCCGGTGTATGGCATGATGGATATTGATGGTCTGTGTGTTATTTGTGATGGATGGCATTAGTTTAACAAGAAGAAGATCGATCTCAAGGTCAAGGAAGAGACTCTGGAGGCAGTCAGGCAGGGGGTAAAGGTGAACTATTGATCGAGCACGTTAATGATCGTCTTAGAGAAATCTGAGAGTTGTAAGGTCTTATATTCTTAGCTTTCCCTTGCGTCCTATCGTTCCTACTTAGTTTGGACATTGTTGGCTTAGGGATTTCGCTGTGTTCCGGTAGTCACGTTATAGTTCATCTCACTTGGACAATTACTACCATGTTGACTAATCGCCCCGAATAATTGTCATTAATCTCACTTGCACAACTTTAAATTGAAATGTTAGGTGAACGTAATATGCATTTAATGTCAACAAATTTTCTCATGCTTTTGGCAACTTTAAATGTTAGGCTTGGGAGCACAAGAACACTGCAAATATATGCCAGTGGTCATGAACCCGTGGGTTGTCTATATACATTTCACACTATATATACATGACGTGATACGAGATTGCAAAAAAAGTAGAAGAGCCTCGAGCCGTGTCCTGGATATATGCCAGTGGTCATGAACCCGTGGGTTGTCTATATATTACTACTCCCTCCATTCCGGTTTATAGGATGCAATTCCAAAATCAGGTTTTCTAAGAATAAGCAACAATTAGCATTAATTAAGAGCAGTTAATGTTGTGTTTTAGCCTTTCCCAAGAACAATATGAAAACCGATTGGGTGTTTGACCTTTCTCTAATTAATGTTGGCATTAAATATGAGAGTGCTAATTGGTTGAAATATTGGGGAGATAAAATTTGCATGCCCAATCCCCATTCACCTGGATCCCAGAGATTTGCCAAATACATGCTATAAACCGGAAGGGAGGGAGTAGCTTTCTTTATATACATGCATCAACACAATGCGGAATAATATAGATCTATGCAACCTTATGTATGGAGAACTCAGAGGTTTAATCGAGATGGCCCTAGCGGTAAACGTGTGACCAGACCGCGCGCATATATACAAGTTGATTGATCACTGAGAATAGGATGCACACGGAATTTGAGTTGGCGACAAAAAGAAACTAGATGCTCAGATATTCTACTCATTGCTGCTCTCGTTGTGTGCCGCTTGGTGCCATGACGCATGCTGTCCCAACACGATGTACAGCACAAGGCTAGCTGCTCTGTTGGTTCTTAAAGCTGTAACTGTAAATCGCTCGACTGCTGGATCGGTGAACTGAACACGTATCAAATTCCAATCTTGATATATAGCTGGAACAAAGTTGTAACACGTCAACAATTAGTAAATCGGACACACCATCCGTTATTTGCTCGTTAATTTCTTAGTGTGAGACCGCCCTTTTTCTTGAAAATTAAAAATTTCAAGTATATGCCGTAAAAGGCATACCGGGCTTCATAAAAGAAGGGATAGGAAATCAAGATCAACACGGTCTGGCATAGACACGCCTAGCTTGACACGAACTACTCGCATACCCTCCACCACTAGAAGGCTGCCGTAAACAGACCTGTCAAACGACAAAACTCCGGCCTACACCATGATCGCTGACCACCCTCTCCGTTGAGGGGTAAACACCTTTACAGACGATGTCATTCTGGTGGCTCCACAACGACAAACATACAAGTGCTCCGGCCGTACATAGGTCTCTCTTATCGCGCCTACAGGCATGCCAGGAGGCAATCCATTTCATCAGACTGCTAGCGCTAGTTTTTTCTGTGTGTGGAAAATAGTTAGGATGACTCCAACGGGGCGACGCAAACGGACGCATGTTTGGTCCGCGTTTGGTCCGTTTGCGTCGGTAACAGGACGCGCGTCCGGCACAGGTCCGCTCATTTCTGGCCACTGCGTCCAACGGGGCCGACGCATTGAGTCCGCTCGGTCAGGGTTTTTGATCATTTTCCGCCAGGGTTTTTGATCACATTGCAACAAAATAAGTATAAAACATAATCCCGGCCTCACACAGGCCATGTCTGGGTACATACCCAAAATATTACAAATCCCGGCCATCGGCCATAGTTCAACACCGGCATGCAACATAATAAATAGAAGGACCGAGATTTGATCAATCTTGTTCCATGTAGTACCTCAACTTCTTGAGGTAGTAGGCCTTCTTTCTAGGGGTGAAGGCCGAGATATTCATGTCCATGATCCTGGCCTCCTCGGCGCGTAAGGCGAGATCAAGGACCTTGGCCTTCAGGTCGACCTCCCTTGCTCTTACCTTGACCTCCTTGGCCCTAGCCTCAGCCTCCTTGGCCCTTGCCTCGGCTTCCCGTGCTCTAGTCCGAGCATTTTCCTCTTCTATATCGAGCCTCTTCTTTTGCAATTCGAAGAAGAGCTTGGAAGACGCCTCTCTCTCTAGTCGTTCCTTTTCTCTCCTCTCCTCCTTCTTGTCACATGTCTTGTCCTTTTGGGATAGGAACCCGTTCAATGTCTCTTGCAACGCAAGGGTTGTTGCATCGCGTTTCAACTCGGCCTTCGAGTTGTTCTTCCCCCTTGGCCTCCCCTCCTTCTCCGTTGTGGCCTCTTCCTTATCAACTGGCTGTCCACCTTGTTTGAGGGAGGCGTAGAGGTCCTTCCACTTCTGCTGGTCCTTGAGTGCCCGGTAGCAATGGGTCAAGTTGAAGATCTTCTTATATTGAGCCTGGAAGGTTTCCAAAAGCTTGCAACACCTATGCATACAAGGTTATAGCAACCAAAATCATTGCAACCAAAATGCATAACAGGGAAGAGGAATTACCAATTCCTTCACTCCATAGCCACTTTGCGGCCGGACTTCAACGTTTTAAACGGAGCCACAAAACTTGCTCATCTCCCCTTGTATGTGGAGTCACCTCTTAGAGATAGATGTCTCGGTCCGCAGCGTTTGAATGTTATGGGGCGGAAGGCTTATGCATTCATTGTAGCGCTTGGTGAACCGGCCCCAATATGCCGACCCTCTTTGCTCGGCCCCGAGAATTTGGTTGGTTCCAACCTCGATCCAGGACTCTCAAATGAGCACGTCTTCCTCGGACGTGAATGAGGCGCCCCTTTGGCTGATCTTCCTCTTCATGGCCAGGGATTGGGTGTCGAGCTCGTCTAGGAAAACCGGCTCAACCTCGATGTTGATCACATCGGGGCCGGTCGGCGGAACTTCATCTTTTCCAGCATTGTAGTCGTCGTCGGCGTACTGAGTGTTGTCCCTGACCATGTCCTGGAGGACGTCCTCCCCGTCGTAGCCGTCCTCCTCCTCCTCATAGTACCTAGGGTCACCCGGTGACGGCATGGGCAAATCGCCGAACAGGTTACGGGCGGCCTGGGCGGCGACCACTGCCGAGGCAGCTGCACGCGCTGCCGCAGTCTGCGCCGCGGGCGAGTGTGCGGCCAAAGGTGTAGCGGGCGCGTTGAGATCAAGGGTAGGTACCGCGATCGCGGATTCGGCTGAGGTAGGGGAAACCGCGGCGGCATGGTTCCAGGGAGGTACCCGTATGCAGGCGATGGTGCCTTCGTGGAAGATCTCGACCTTGGCGGTCGGGCCGCCGAGGCATTGGAGCTGGCCGCCGCAGTCGCGACCCCGACCGTGGCCTCGCAATCAGGAGGAGGGCAGCGGTGGCGGCCCTGGAAACGAGGTCAGAGGTGTCATCCTCGCCCTGCTGCTCGGCGGCGGCCTTCTTGGCGGCGTCGAGCTGATCCTGATTCAACCTCTTCCTCCGGGCGCCCCGCTTCTTGGTCTCTGTGGCCCTCTGCTCTGGCGTGAGTTCCTTCTTTACTTTCTTTTTTAGCTTGGGGCGCAGGTCTAGCGGCGGTGTCGGCGGCGTCTGGTCCAAATGCGGCGGCGGAGGCAGCGTCGGCCATGGCTAGGGCTGGAGTGTGGACTGGGGTTTTGGGAGAGGAGAGACCAGTGTGAATTTTGCCGAGAGAGCGGACTGGAGGAGGATACAAAAGCAGTCCGCCGCGCGTCCGTGGCCGACGCAATCCTGGCCCAAATTTGGGCCATGAATGCGTCGCGGCGGACAGAAAAACGGACCGCGGTCCGTTTGCGTCGCCCCGTTGGGCCGTGTTTTTTGCTCCAGCGGACAGGGATGGACACGCGCGGACTCGATGCGTCGGTCCGTTGGAGTCATCCTTAGTGCTTTATTCACGAACTTCAAATCCAGTGTAATCAGCCTTGATACTGGTTACAAAAAAAGCTGGGAAGAGAGTCCATCCAGTAGTTCGACACCGCTTGAGTGCTAGCAAACTTAGCACATAGCTAGGTGGACAGAACAATTTGTCATGTCTCTTTACATGTTGAGTATCAAATTTATTAAAGCTACTAGCTAGATCTTTAATCTCTACTAAAATCAGAGAGAGGACTTTTGGCTCCCGAGCTACATGGAGCTTATTATTTTGAAAAAATCAAAACTCATATTTTTTGAGTTTCCAAAAATCGCGCAAAAATCACAGGTGTAGATAGTCTCGAGACACACAAGCGTGAATTTTTTGTCTTCAAATTCGTTGTATTTTAGGCTGTGCAAAAAAGACAAATTCTGACAGATTTCAAAATTTTGAATCCGGTATTTAGATCCAGAAATTTGTCTTTTAGATCTAGGCCAGAGTAATTCGAATTTGGAGTTGAAACTTGGGACGATTGTAGATCTGCATATTATCTACATCCGGGAATTTTTTCATGATTTATGGAAACTTAAAAATGTCGATTTCGATTTTTTTAAAAACGAGCTCCATATAGCTCGGGTTCTAAAAGAGGTTTTCGACTAAAATCGGCGCTACAATGGAGCGTGAGTCTTGATGTGCCACCCAGTGATCAACGACGTCCAAGCAGTCAAGTTCCATCATCACTTCCGCAAACCTCCGAGTTTCTCAAAATTCACACCATCACATAATGCAAGCGCTTCAGACACTAACGGTCATAACTCCTGGATGCATCTTACTCCATGCACTTATGCGCCCATCAAATTTGCAGATGATCTCGCAACCTCGCCAGCCCCACTCTTACGCTCATGCATATCAACTCCAGCTAGCGTCGGAAGAAATGAAAGAACACACTAGGCAATGAAATGATCTTTTGTGACGTGCCTAAGTAATACATATGCCAAAAAAATAACGCGGGCGACCTATCCGCGCGCCTTCGTTGTGCGTCTAAAAAATACACATGGCAAAGAGTCACCTCTTTATCGGGCGTGAAAACAATACACATGGTAAAGGCACTACGGGACTCGCACAAGACGCCGACGGCCGTCTCGCGTCGGCATAGCAGAGAATCCCGTCGGCCTAGGCCTACGCCGATGGCAGCCATCGGCGTATGCCTCCCTCGGCACACCGTTGTTTACCGTCGGCGTACGTAAAGCCGTCGGAGTAGCCTCTACGCCGACAAAGAAAGGGCAGCCGTCGGCATAGGAGCCCCGTTGGCGCACGATTTCGGCCGGCCGTCCATTTGACGGCGCCTAGGACCTACGCCGACGGCATACACATCCCCAAAAAATAAAATAAAAAGCTGAGCCACCGCCGCCATATCACCGGCCGGCCGAGCCTACCACCTCACCAACAGAGGCCATGGTGAGGGAGAGCACAGGCCACGGCCGAGCGGCGGGCAGCAGAGCACTAAAACCGCGGCACGGCGAGGTCAAGGACGAGCACAGCGAGGTCAAGGACGAGCACGGCGAGACGACGCATGCATTCATGGCGAGTTCGACGGCGTGGGATGAGACCTGCAACCACCACCGCCGTTAATCTCCTCCGAGGAGAGGTGTGGCTCCTCGCGGCGTTGGAGGACGACGGCCCTCCGTCGCTCGCATCTGACGCGCACGGGACACAGCAGGGGCGGTGGAAAGAGAGGAGGTAGAAGGAGAAAGCGGGGGTGGGCTTCTGGCCGGAGGTGCGGGGGGGGGGGGGGGGCGGTGGTGGGCTGCTGGCCGGCGGCGGGAGGCAGCAGGGGCGTCGAGCGGAGAGAGAGAGGTCGGGTGGAGAGGGAGGAAGCGATAGTCACGGGTGGGTGGGTGGTTTCTTTTATTCCTTTCTCGCTTTCCGTGCAGATCTGGTGGGTGGTTTGTGTTTCTTCTCAGTGATTCCTGGACGTTGGATCTGGGTCAAAGGTTAGATCAAGGGCTTACACGTGGTAGTTGGCTTCCTCTCTTCTGATTGGCTTGTCATTTTCTATTTTTCAAGTGCTAAAAATGACCTTTTTTGTGAAGCAAGTGCAAAAAGTATGGTGTAAAATGGTACCCATAAAATTTCCACAAAAAGTAGTCCAAATTTTATGGATAATACCCAATTATTAGGAATTATGTCGCTTTCTACCTAATTTCGTCTACTTAAATGACTTTATGTCGATTTTACAAAAATAATTCAAATTAAAGCGGATTTTTGGTCGCCCGTGGGCTATACCACCCTCTTGCCTGCCATCGGATCAAGCCTTGGAGATTCGGTCTGGATTGTCAGTCAGCTGTGCATGCATGGTAAATCAACCCGAAAACACGTAAGAGATGTAATTAGCTGCTAATTATCCGTTGATGAAAAAGCTCGTTGGGTCAGTGCGCACAGTGCGGCCCAGCGCGGCTAGTCAGACGGGCTGACACTTCCGACTGTTACGCGACGTTGATGAGCTGCGCATGCAACACGACCAACACGGTTCAACCAATCTGCAGGATATTAAATGCAAGTAAGACATGAATGTTTTTACTGATTAGAGGTGTAACACTAGTCACAATGGGGAGTATCATATACTAGTATCATGCATATGATACTAGTCTATGTTACTACCTCTACAATGAGTAGTAACATATTTGTAGTATCATAGAATACTGCATTTATTAGCTTGTAGACTTATATTGCATTGGAACCCGTTATGTTACGGTATCTACCTATGATATCACTCTCACCTCTCTCTTCATTAATTGTCATGACACGTCAGTTTTTTGCCAACATGGCATGCATGATACCACCTATGATACTCCCATTGTGGCTAGTCTAAGAGGAGATGCTGCAGTATTGTAAATAGTGGCATCGACTTGGTAAATTAAATTGGTGTGCTGACTGGAACCAATATCGCTAATGAATCGTATCTATGACATGCGTGGTCCTTCTCCACCACGATGGCATATGCTACGAAGATTGTTGTTGTGGCCGCTACTGCCATGCTGCTCATGTATCTTTTTTTCTTTTCTTTTTTATTTGAACAAAGATACGATCCATATATAAAAGGCAGCTCGAGCATATTATAAACAGGTCCAGAAAAGAAAATAAATTACAACGCGACTCAGAAATATGCAAGAAACACCCTTAGCCACCGAGGAAGATCACGATCGGATCCGCACGCCGCGCGCCGGAGCACCTAGCCGTCGCCGGAGCCGCCGTACCACCTGCCGCCGGGGAAGGAGCACCTCCACTCCTTGTAGAAGACCGCAAAGCCGTCCGCCGCGCCGCGACGGAAACCGATGCCGATGAACACGCACGGCCACAGCGCCATCTTCCCCGCACCACCGTTCTTCCCGCCGGCTCGGCGCCGCCCAGGACCACCACCCGCAGCACCCTGCAACTTCCCAGCGCCCGCTCCCCACACCACCACGGCTAGCTGGAGAAGAAACGCCGCAGAAGACCACCACCACATCCACCACCAAAAACGGAACGCCCACAGCCACCAGCTTCCCCCCTCGCCACCACGGCCGGCCGGAGAAACAGAGATGGAGAAGAGCTTCCGACGAACCTTCACAACCTCCCCGGCGACGAGGCCGGAACGGGGAATGGAGGGGAAGGACAAGAACCTCACCGACGTCATCGATCCCGTCTTCAACGCCGCCGCCAGGTACAAACACCTAAACTAGGTACTATCTACACACCTCCAGCGACTACCGGAGCTCCCCCTACCTCACGGCGCCAGAAACGGCGGCCGGAGGCGGAGGGGAGCGGCGGAAACCACCGGCGAACGCTGGAACCCTCGGGTCGCCTTTTCCGCCTCCTCTCTACTGTAGCGTGGCTTATCTCTCGCGACTGGCTATGCTGCTCATGTATGTTTTCATCATCTAAACGAGAAGCAATTAAAAAGTTTAGCTCCAAAACTTGGTAACACATTTCTCAAAAACAAACAAAAATCAAATGGAGGAGCTACCTTCAAAAGGGCTGCCTGGTGATACAACTTGCCGCCAAGTCGTGCGCTCAATTTATTTGGCCTTCCAGCTAGCTAGGTTTGGGAAAAAAGTGAGATTGTACGTTTGGCTAGATGGGGTGTACTCAATATAGTATATGCTGCAAAACTGAAAGGTGTCTGCTTTAAATGTGGTTTTCGCCCGTCAAAACAATAAAAGTTCTTTGACCAAGTTCACTGTTAAGTCATTCAAATGAGCAGCTCCTTCCGGGCATGGCGGCTGTGAAAGCAGGTGCATGTTGTCAGTTTGGTCAGGTGATTTGCAGCTACTAGCTCTAATTAGATTGGAGAGGTGCGTGGGCAGCCCGAATGTAAATGCTCCATCGTACGACTATACATGGGGGCTATAGCCAACCAGTGACTCGGGTCTATTTTGCAATTCAAATTTGAACTACAACTATGTGATAGTTTGATCTGATTTTTTTCAAAAATCATTTTATGGTACACAAGTAGTGATTATATGACTGAATCTTTGATAGTTTTGAAAAATTCGACATCTTTCAATGAATAGCCATGACGGTCATTTTGACCATGTTTTCAAAAAAATTGAAATAAAGTGAAAGAATACTGAAAAAAGAAATCCTTTGGCGTGGAGTCATTTTATGTGTACTAGTTGATAAGAAAAATAATAAAATTGAGTTTTGACAAACTTTTCAAAAAAAATCTTCACAAAAAGTTCTATCATCTATAAACATGTATCAGTTTCAAGCTAAATGACCAAATTAGCCCATATTTGACACATAGGTGTTTCTTAGTATGGGAAACAATGGTGCCAAACTGAGCTTTCAAAATATTTTTACAAATATCATTTTCTATTTTCGAAGTGCCAAAAATGACTTTTTGTGAAGCAAGTGTAAAAAAATATGGTGCAAAATGGCACCCATAAAATTTCCACACAGAGTAGTCCATATTTGATGGATAATACCCATTTATTAGGAATTTTATCGCTTTCTACCTAATTTCGTCTACTTAAATGATTTTATGTCGATTTTACGAAAGCAATTCAAATTTGAACTACAACTATATGATAATTTGCTCTGATTTTTTTTCAAAAATAATTTTAAGGTACACAAGTAGTGATTATATCACAGAACTTTCGATAGTTTTGAAAATTTCGACCTCTTTCAGTGAATAGCCATGGCAGCCATTTTGACCATATTTTCAAAACAAATGAAAGAAAGTGAAAGAATACTAAAAAAAAAGAAATATTTTGGTGTGGAGTCCTTTTATGTGTACTAGTTGATAAGGAAAATAATAAACTTGAGTTTTGACAAACTTTCTGAAAAAATCCTTCACAAAAAGGTATATCATCTATAAACATGTATAAGTTTCAACCTAAATGACCAAGTTCTGGCCATTCTCGTGTCATAGTTTGTGATAAAGTGCCCATATTTAACACATAGGTGTTTCTTAGTATAGGAAAAAATGGTGCCAAACAGAGCTTTCAAAATATTTTTAGAAATATCATTTTCTATTTTTGAAGTGCCAAAAATGACTTTTTTGTGAAGCAAGTGCAAAAACTATGGTGCAAAATGGTACCCATAAAATTTTCACACATAGTTGTCCATATTTGATGGATAATACCCAATTATTAGGAATTTTGTCGCTTTCTACCTAATTTCGCCTATTTAAATGACTTTTTGTCGATTTTACGAAAGTAATTTAAATTTGAATTACAACTATATATGTGATAGTTTGCTCTGATTTTTTTCCAAAAATCATTTTAAGGTACACAATTAGTGATTCTATCACAGAACCTTCTATAGTTTTGAAAATTCGACTTATTTCAATGAATAGCCATGGCGGTAATTTTGACCATATTTTCAAAAAAAGGAAGAAAATGAAAAAAATACTCAAAAAAAGAAATCCTTTGGTGTGGAGTCCTCTTATGTGTACTAGTTGATAAGGAAAATAATAAACTTGAGTTGTGACAAACTTTCCGAAAAAATCCTTCACAAAAAGGTCTATCATCTATTAACATGTATAACACTCTAAGTGCATAACCTTTCTGCGGGCCGTCCCTGCTAATAGATTTGAGCACGATATATTTTTACTTTTAAATGGTGCAAATATATGTATGCAAATATATTTGAGTACAATAAATAATTATGTCTGCAAATATATCTGAGTACAATATTTATTTTACTTATAAATGATGCAGTAAATAAATAATGATGTATGCAAAAATATTTTAAACTTAAAATTTGTCATCATAATGATATAACAGAGTATAAATATTGTTGCCAATTTAATCTCTCAGTTCTTGTACACGAAGGAAATGTGCTCAAACAAATATAGTTGCCAATTTTTAGTACTGCCCTATAGATAACAATATATACGATTGTGTCTCCATTATGAACATCAAGCATTCGTAGGTTAGTTGGTTAGCATAGCGCTTCGTTCGTGGGTGTTGTGCATGTCCGTCGGCATACGGGTGCCGCAGTTAGACGTCCGTCATATCAGCAAACGGACAGCCACGTGGCATCTAATATGCCGACGGCCTTATCTATGCCGACGCACACCATCGGCAAAATCTGGTATATGCCGACGGCAAATCTATGCCGACGGCCGCTTGGAAAAACCGTCGGTATAACTGCTGTATGCCGACGGTTTCTGTTTGCCGGCGGCCTTTATAAAAGCGCTCGTCATATGCCCTATATGCCGATGGCCCCGATAAAATGCCGTCGGCATATGAAAGGCCGTCGGCACAGCTCCTGATTCCTGTAGTGAGGACAGACTTTGGGTCCTGTCCAACAGAGACGCCATAAACGTACCCTGATTGTTTTCGCACATTTTTTTCCGAACGGGTGAAAAAGGCTCTCATCAAAGCCTTCACCACGTGTTTGCAGGTATGAAATTTTGCCGACATGGTTTGCCGTGCGCATGCTCTTAGTAGAGTTTTCGCCAAGCGCAAACCCCCTTTTGTCGTGTTTCCGAGGCACGTGGCGAAGACCATGTTTCATCTAGTGCATGGAGGTTGGTCTGATCAAGCACACAAAGGTGCAAAACCGCATACAAGGAAGCGGTAGATCGATGTCGCACACGAAGCACAATTATTTGACGCATTATTCGGAAGACGATGAGAGCGAGCAACCATGTATGGACTTCCGGCTTGTACGCTCTTCCTCCTCCCCGGTTGCATAATTCCGTCAAAACCTTGGCCGTTCCGTTTGTGTTTGACATCGGGTCGTGTGATTTCGTGCTGAACCTAAGACTCGACCAGTCCGTGGTCCGGTGCCAGAGCCGTGGTGACCCATTTTGCTTCAAGAGGACTAGTACATCTCAGCCAACTATCACGGTGGTAAAAGGACTCCAGAAACCCAAACATGTGAAAGTGAGGAAAGACGACTTTGCAGTACAAACATAAAACCTAAGACTTAGTCCGTGGTCTGGTGCCAGAGCTTGTGCATGTTTCATCTCTGCAAAGCTACCAATGTGCATTATCAACAGGTAGGCCAGTTGGCCCTTAATAGTTATGAGGTAATTTTCACAACGTACAAACATCAGGACGCCAAGTGATGGGTGAAACACTAAAGCATGTGGCTCTTAAGGGGTTGAATGGTGCTCTATTTCTACGACTCTCTTCAATAATTTGGTGATGGTGGGGAGGGGTAGAGCATGAAAGGTGAGACTGTGAGAGTGAAAAACCAAGTGGCGTCGGAGAGTGGTCCAATGCTGATCTACTAGAAATAGGATGCATTGGGAATTATTGTTGGAGTGGTAGCATAGAAACCGGGCAGAAACCAGTGTGTATCCTCGGAAAGACAAGTCTTGATTGTCTAGTTTAGGATCGTCTATGAAGACAAATTAACTTGACTTTTTCTGCAAGTTTTGCCACTATTGCCTGCATAAAAGTGAAGACTTCCTTTCTTCCTCAGGAAGCCAAGGCATGCAAAGTGGCCATGGTTTGTGTTTTTTGAGCTTGGTTGGTTGCTTTACCTGATTTATACTTACACATGAGTTCAGCTTTGTAGCAGTTGCCCTTCTTTTGCGCTCCAACAAAAATTAGGCAAAATGACGGAGAAGGCAGCCCCACAATTTTGATTTATAGAAATATTATTAGCATAGGGTGTACATTATAAGGAAAGTATAAACTAGAAGAGAGGATTTTATGCAAGTTCAATAAATAGCATATCATATTTCCTTCTAGAATAATTAGCATGGTGGTCATCGCAAATGATAGGGCACAATTCTAAGTGGGATGAAAGTGTTAATTAGAGTAATAAAGATAGAATTCAATGGTTGTGACATTATTTTTCATAATGTCGTAAGAAAAATACAATTGCACAACTATCATAAATTATACTATTATGTTAAAAAGAATATGACAATGTGAGTAACACCTTTGACCATCATAAATCTGTAGACGAAAGATTATTATGCCATCTATCATGATACTCTCATGTATGTCATTTGTAAGCGATATTATATAATTAAATATAAATATAATTGTTATATTAGATTAGTACACCAGGATAATTATATTTGATTAATATCTTGATTAACTAAAAGGGAAATGAACATATATATCCTTGTTAATAGTTAGACCACATTTTACTATGAAGAATTACCTTGTTATGGTGTTTCTACCTATCATTTACTTACTTCATGTCACACTACGTGATGTCATTTTGTTTAACCATTATATCCATGGTGAAACATGAAGATTGTATCCATGGTGAAACTTTAACCATTATTTTGTTTATAAATATGTTGCTACAAATAAAGATTAAGATTAATTGTATCCATGATGAAACTCAAGAGGAATTGTAAAGCTATCATGACATGCCAAATCTTACACAATCATGGGTACAAAAGATATCATGTAAATCGTCCTATATATTAGATATAATTCTAAGACTAGTCCGTGGGTCCGGTGCCAAAGCTGTGGTGACTCATTTTGCTTCAAGAGCACTAGTACGTGCACTAGTACAACGCAGCCTGCTATCACGACTGTAAAAGGACTGCATAAACCCAAACACGTGAAAGTGAGGAGACACGATTTTGCAGTACAAACAAAACAATCTGCAAGTGTGTACGCATCTTCATCCTGTCGTGACGTTAATTCACACCTGCAAAGCTACCAGTGTGTGATATCAGCATGTAGGACAGCTGGCCCTTCATAGTTATGAAGTAATTTTCACAACGAACAAACATCTTTTTTTTCGAACTTAGACAATGCCTGATTGACTAAGTTGAAAAGAGTTGGACAGTTTATAAGGAAAACCGGCAAAAAACCGTACAACACAACACACCGCTCGTCGGCCAAACCCGACGAAAACCAACACAAACCGCTGTGCGGCACCAAACAGAGAAAACCCCACACGCCTCTCAAGAGAGGGCCTCATCGAGACCGCACGAAGGCGTCATCGTCATCACATCTCCCCTGGGGGGTCACGCCGCCAACTCGAAACTCCGAGCATGCGACTCCGACTTCGCCGCAGGCATTCGTCGAGCCAAACCACACCGTCGTGGCCGTGTGGAGCCAAATAAAGACCCGTGCCACTCAGCCCCCTGCGACAAGACAACGCAGCTTGAAGCCAGTGGTGAGTGAAACAGTAAAGCATGTTGCTCTTAAGGGGTTGAATAGTGCTCTATTGCTTTGACTCTCTTCAATAAATATTGTGAGAGTGGGGAGGGGTAGAGCATGAAAGGTGAGAGTGACAAACCAAGTGTCGTCGGAGAGCAATCCAATGAGGGTCTACTACTTCCGCCGAGATATCTTTGCAAGGTAGATAATTTTCTCTTCAAAATTGCCACATCTCTTTTTGGGAGATGTTGGAATTTCCCATTTTTTTCTTCTGCTCTTAAGTCACTAAATTGAGAAAGTCTAGTTTTCATAATCGACCAATTAGTTAACATACCACTGAACCACTTTTTATTAACATAATGACAACGAGCTCTTAAGCAGTTTTTTTTTAGTTGTATCGACCCAGTCGCTCACTAATTGATCTTTACGGTGCTTTCTCTATCAATTTGAGAACTTTATCCATAGAGGAGTAGTATAGGCGGATGCATTGGGAATTATAGTTGGAGTGGTAGCATAGAAGCCGGGCACAGACCAGTGTGTATCCTCACAAGTATGGCTAATTTTTTTTAAATAATACACGAGAATTAATTAATTCTGGAAATATTACGCAAAATTTATTTTTTTCAAAAATAGAATCCAGTCGGCGTTGCCGAAGCCGACAGGAGCTAATCGGTTTCGGCGAAGCCGAGTACGCGCTAATCGTCTTTAGCAAAGACGAGTACGGGTGGTTGTCGTTTTCGGCGAAGCCGACAAGCTGAGTCGTGCATGGGCCATGCACGCGTCACGTCGCCACCAACGGAGCGGCCAGTCGTCCTCGCCCACGCCGATAAGGCGGGCCCTGTCGGCTTCGGCGATGCCGACAAGGAGCAGCAGAGCATCTCGCAGCACGCGCACCCTTCTGCCACCCTTCTCTTCTCTTTCCTTCGCTTCCTCTCTAGCTAGCTCCTCTGCACTCATACGAGTTCTTACTTTCCTCTCTGCACTCTCCACACAAACCAAATTAAACCAGCCATTTAGACCAATAATCTTCACGTTTGCTACCATTAATCGGTGCTAGAAGGTTGAGGGAGGCTAGGGCAACTCCGATCTCCTGATGGGATAGCTCGTGGTGGTGGTGGTGATGGTTGGCGGGTGGTGGTGGTGGTGATGGTGGTGGTGGTGCTGGAGGACTGCGTGGTGGTGCTGGAGGGCTGCATTGTGGTGGTGCTGCTCGTGTTGGTGCGCCGTTGATTGTAGACCGCCGGACGCCGTCGCCCCTCACGCTTCTAGGGTATGATTCGATTTATCAAAATTGTAGTGCTATGTGTGTTACATGTATGAACTTGTGTTGTTGAAAAATAGTTAACGACGGTACTAAATATTGTAGCTATATTTGTAGGTTAATTTAAAAAAATGTAGCTATATTTTTTAGGACTTTATTTATGCGGAGTAATATGAACGATGGTAAAATAGTTTGTGACGGTAGTAAAAATTGTAGATATATTTGTAGGTTAATTTGAAAAAATGTAGCTATATTTTTTAGGAATTCAGTTATGCGGAATAATATTAACGATGGTAAAATAGTTTGTGACGGTAGTAAATATTGTAGCTAGATTTGTAGGTTAATTTGAAAAAGTGTAGCTATATTTTTTAGGACTTCATTTATGCGGAATAATATTAACGATGGTAAATATTTATTTATGTCAGCGGAGATGTCTGATTTAGTGAAGATCAGGTTTTTCTATGGTCCTGGTAGAGTCCAAATATGTGATACGGGAGCTGATCTGAGTGAGTTTCAGTATATAGATGTCGACCTGCCAGCTGCTGAAACATGGTCTGTAAGTCAGGTAAAAGATTTGTTGGTGGGAAGTTTAGGGCTTGATAGTCAGACACAGACCGTCAGTGTTCATGCTTGGTGGAGCCATTCAAGGACAAATATTTACTTCGTTTTGAAACCACTAGAGTGTGATACTGATTGGGTGCGATGGTTAAAAGGCTGCGCAAAAAGGAATTGTTGTCCTTGTGCCCTAGTTCTTCCCGCCCTGAACGAGGTCACTGCCCCTGAGGACGAGTTTAGTGCACATGAAGGTGAGGGTGCTTATGATCCTAGCCATGGAAGTGAAGAGATGGACATGTCTATGTCAAATTATGGATCTGATTTTGGTGGTGGTGGTAACGAGTCGGGGCAGAGCAGTCAAGTACATGGAGGGGATACTGAGGTATATGACAGTGCGGAGGCGGATGGCGACGAGGTAGACGGGCACATGCAGAACGAGATGGAAGATGAAGATGCAGATGGCTATAGTGCTGAAGGCGATGATTCCGATGAGTCAGACGGGGAAGAGAACGAAGATGAGGTACCTAATCCTGCAGCATGGAATCAGGACCACTCTTCGTCGATGACCATAAACGATGGTCATGATTCGGCATGGCAATATCATGAGAACAACATTGCGAAGGGTGCTTTGTATACTGACAAGCAAGCTTTGAGGGATGCAGTCGTTAAATGGGCATTGTCCACCCACAGGGTTAGGAAAACTACTGTGTCAAGTCAAAAATAATGTGCGCGGGGTAACGGGCGTGGGCGAGGACGAAGAGCGAGAGGAAGAAACTAGGTGGCACTATGTTCGAATTTGTATTAAGTGTGGAACTATGTTTAAATTTGTATTAAGTGTGGAACTATGATCGAATTTGTATTAAGTGTGGAACTATGTTTAATTTGTATTAAGTGTGGAACTATGTTTGAATTTGTATTAAGTGTGGAACTATGTTTGAATTTGTATTAAGTGTGGAACTATGTTTGAATTTGTATTAATGTGGAACATGTTTGAATTTGTATTAAGTGTGGAACTATGTTTAATTTCTATTAAGTGTGGAACTATGTTTAAATTTGTATTAAATGTGTCACATTGTTTGAATTTGTATTAAATGTGGTACTAACTCTGGGATTCTAATATGTGCAGTGATGGAGGGAATGTGGTTGCTTGATGCTACCATAGATCGTGGGCACCGTGCTAAGGCATTAGAGGGGAATCCAAGGAAACTTAAGCCCCTAATCACTCGCACGCCTAAGGAAAACTGGAGGATTCACCCGGCGTGGGTACAGAGGTATTGGTCGTATTTATTTATTTTATGGACGCATGTTTTCTATTGTTATGCTAGTGTGCTAAACTAGATTGTTATGTTCTTTTGGATACGCAGGTTGAAATGGGCCGGGCTCTTACCTTTCGCGCGTCTAGTAGAGGCCACTGAAAACTCTACGCGTATGAATATGGACGCATCTTTACTCAGCTGCTTGGTGGACCGAT
>CAMZMU010000059.1:36921225-36936225 GCA_947311845.1 Poa pratensis | reverse complement strand
CAACCTCACACAAAGAGGGATAGAGGCAACACCTTTTGACGCCAAAAACTCCAATTTAGACTAAAACTGCTGGGGCAATAGAACAATTTAGAATATGAAGTAGTGTTAGTAGTTTTTTACATCTATTAGGCATTTTTGCAAATACATGGAGGGGAGTGGCCTGTGTAACCAAGACAATACACCTCAACGTCATCTTATCGAACACATAAAGGGGCCTCTTTCACTAAGACAACAATTATGGCCGTGTAGATGCAGTCAGTATTCGATGTTTCACAAAACAAAGAAAGAGGAGGTTGTAAGAGAGACCTTGTCAGTGCGAAGGAGAGGAACGTGTCGAGAAGAAGACACCTGTCCGGAGAGGTGCAAAGGAGAGCTGCGAGAGGAAATGCAATTCAAAGGCAATCCTTTGTTGTTATCTGGTCCTTGATAGAAAGAGGACCTTATGAAACCTACGGATCACTGAAATAGCCTAGCTTTCCAAGCCAAGTGACCTTACTTACTGTAGTGTTAAGACCCACGGGGAGAAGCTATAGCTTTGAGAGTTGCTGAATTAGTAGCTGTAGCTATGAGAAAGGAGTAGTGTTGGAGGAATATTTAGGCTCAGCCAATTCAGTCAAGGGTAATTTAGTAGATACCTCTCCATCCCTCTCTCCACACAACCAGCTTAATATGACCCAAAACAGTCATGTTCCCAATCTTACCCCACAACAAGCTTCTTGCTCAAACCCTGGATCTGGAAACCTGACAAGCTCCATGACTCCAGTCATCCTAGCATCAAGTACTGTAGATACTGGTGTGAAAAACCTTCTATGTCGTCAACAACTAGGCCTATTATAATTAACCCAAGAACCTGTTTGCAGCCAGTACCAGTAATGGAGTCATACCCAAACTTTAGGAGCCACAACCCACCATTTTCCCTTCCTTGCTTATGGTTTGCTGTCCTCGGGAATGGTATCTCCTTGAACAAGGTAGCTGTTCACATATATTCCGTTAATGGGATGGATTTTATGCTTTCGGATGGTGTGATTTCAACGTTGAGTACCTACTAAGAGTTAGTTCTCGATGGGCAATAAATCATATTGATGAAAAATCACCAAGGAGCATGAAACAAAACACATAACTTACGTACCATTGTACTTAGAGCCAATAAACTACCAAGAATCCTCTGTCTCAACCACTTTCTTCTTGTCTTTACATCGATTTCAAAATATAGGAAGGGAAAGTAACGGAGAGCAAGCAAAAGAAAGAAATCTATCAACGACCGACTTCGGACTAGAATCTAGAAACATACCTAAGGGAAGAAAGCATATTTGAGGTTGACTCCTTCCATGTCTAGTAGGAGTGCGTGCTTCTTATTGCCTTTTGAGCAGTAGTTGTATACATTCCTCACTCAGTCTAATTAATTCTCTTTCTCCCTACCCAAATACCAAGGGAGGTTTATGAGTCGTATCCTCCTTACGAGATAGCGGAAGTAGCATTAGCGGGAAAAGTAAGCTCCTTTTCAAGCCTTATCTTTCGTAACCTTTGATTAGTTCCTTAGATGCCCTTAGCAAGAATGATGCAGGAGCAAGAAAGTATATTTCCTCTGCCTTTCCATAATCTCGCTATTCAAATAGCACAGTATCAAATTCAATCCATAAGTCATGCTGGTCAATCAATGACAATGATAAGCTCTAAAAAAAAAAAGAGTCTATTGCTCTTCGACACGTTTTATATCGACTTCAGTCATGCTTTATTGGAGTTATCTGACGCCAAGGAGGAAGGAATATAGATTAGGATCCTAGCCTTGTTCCGTTTGAAGTTCCTAAGAGAGGTTACAAAAGAAAGGGACCAAGGATTTTGAGTCTTATTAGTGCATCAATCTACAGAAAGATAGGTCAAACTGTGGACTGAGGTTCAGTCAGGAATTTGCGTATAGAAAGGAGCAAGAAAACGTATGCGCAGGCGCAACAAAGCGCTCATCCCTTGTTCTTTCGCTTGGAAGCTCAATCCCCTCGCTTCTTCTTTCGCTTCTACGCTCGTGCTTTCCGCAAGTTCGTACCAGCCGTCAGTCAAGGAGGGAGCTCCAACCTCCGCGCCTAGCCGCAACCTAAACGCTGGTTCTATCCCGGCCAAGCAAGCAAGGGGAACCCCGGTGGGAAGAGGGAAAGAAAGATCAGGGGAAGAAGCGGGGTAGAGGAATTGGTCGACTCATCAGGCTCATGACCTGAAGACTGCAGGTTCGAATCCTGTCCCCGCCTCTGCATAAGTATCCACCGACTTTCATGGTTTTCATGTGATTATAGTCTTTACTTAATGCTTCCATTTTTGCTTTCGAAATCACGTAGGTGATAGACTCCGTCCTTCTTTCCGTCCCTTTTATAACCTGGTGAACCACTAGCATGGCTACATCCGGGGGTCGAACGACCAGGATTATTCTTAAGACTTCGCACCGAAAAAAAAAATAGTATAAAAATAAAGCAAGAAAACGGATGCGCAAGCGCAACGGCTTTCGATTGGGGGAAGGGAACCAATATCGAAACTTGGTTTAGTATTCAGGTTCTTCTCTTTGCAAAGGATTCAAAACGAAAAGCAAATGACAAATCTGGTTCGATGGCTCTTCTCTACTAACCACAAAGTTATTGGTACTCTATATTTGAACTTCTTTCTGAAGTTTCCATTTGTTTTCAATTTTATATTACTTTCTATTTTCGTTTTGATATCATTTTTTCGTTTAATATTCTTCCTAATTCAACTCACCACGCTCTTCACTTCCTCCGCCTTTTTGATCATCAATCTTCCCCCGGAGATTCAAGACCCTGGAACTATTGCTAATTTAGAAGGACTTAACTTCTATCTTGGCCTATACGACCAGGATCCAGAGTGGATTACGTTCATTCAGCAGGAGCTGAATCACAATACCCCTCTGGAAGACATACCTGGGAGGCTTAAGCTCTTCCTAATGGAAGAAAAACTCTCTTGTATGCGAAAGGATGTGATTGGGGAGTTCGTGGCTCTGTATCAGAGGGTCGGGCCTTATCTACCTATCGAACCCTACTTTCTCGATTCAGCAGCCCGTTCCTATCTTACCTCCATTGACGCTATGGACAATTTTACTACATTGCAAGCAGCCTATAAGGACCTTGACAACCACCTGGGTCAATCCCCTTTTTTCCAGGCTGTGATTGATTACAATCGCGAGCTTCTGATTGACCAGTCCATGTCCGAAAGGTTGCTACAGGAGGAGCGCAGAATGCGGTGGGAAGAAATTCCATTAAGTAAAGCAAGCCTCGAAAGGGCTGAGCATGAGCATGCTCTGCTCTTGTTTGAAGAGTCCGATCGACGGAGGGGAATTCGTTAAAGTCAGGGAGCTGCAGCTAAGTAATTCAGATTCTTTTCTTTGCTAAAGATTCAAAACGAAAAGCAAATGACAAATCTGGTTCGATGGCTCTTCTCTACTAACCACAAGGATATTGGTACTCTATATTTCATTTTTGGTGCCATTGCAGGAGTGATGGGCACATGCTTCTCTGTATTGATTCGTATGGAATTAGCCCGACCCGGCGATCAAATTCTTGGTGGGAATCATCAACTTTATAATGTTTTAATAACGGCTCACGCTTTTTTAATGATCTTTTTTATGGTTATGCCGGCGATGATAGGTGGATTTGGGAATTGGTTTGTTCCGATTCTGATAGGTGCACCTGACATGGCATTTCCACGATTAAATAATATATCATTCTGGTTGTTGCCACCAAGTCTCTTGCTCCTATTAAGCTCAGCCTTAGTAGAAGTGGGCAGCGGCACTGGCTGGACGGTCTATCCGCCCTTAAGTGGTATTACCAGCCATTCTGGAGGAGCAGTTGATTTAGCCATTTTTAGTCTTCATCTATCAGGTGTTTCATCAATTTTAGGTTCTATCAATTTTATAACAACTATCTTCAACATGCGTGGACCTGGAATGACTATGCATAGATTACCACTTTTTGTGTGGTCCGTTCTAGTGACAGCATTCCTACTTTTATTATCACTTCCGGTACTGGCGGGGGCAATTACAATGTTATTAACCGATCGAAACTTTAATACAACCTTTTTTGATCCTGCAGGAGGGGGAGACCCAATATTATACCAGCATCTCTTTTGGTTCTTCGGTCATCCAGAGGTGTATATTCTCATTCTGCCAGGATTCGGTATTATTAGCCATATCGTATCGACCTTTTCAAGAAAACCGGTCTTCGGGTATCTAGGCATGGTTTATGCCATGATAAGTATAGGTGTTCTTGGATTTCTAGTTTGGGCTCATCATATGTTTACTGTGGGCTTAGACGTTGATACGCGTGCCTACTTCACCGCAGCTACCATGATCATAGCTGTGCCCACTGGAATCAAAATCTTTAGTTGGATCGCTACCATGTGGGGAGGTTCGATACAATACAAAACACCCATGTTATTTGCTGTAGGGTTCATCTTTTTGTTCACTGTAGGAGGGCTCACTGGAATAGTTCTCGCAAACTCTGGGCTAGACATTGCTCTACATGATACTTATTATGTGGTTGCACATTTCCATTATGTACTTTCTATGGGAGCCGTTTTTGCTTTATTTGCTGGATTTTACTATTGGGTGGGTAAAATCTTTGGTCGGACATATCCTGAAACTTTAGGCCAAATCCATTTTTGGATCACTTTTTTCGGGGTTAATCTGACCTTCTTTCCGATGCATTTCTTAGGGCTTTCGGGTATGCCACGTCGCATTCCAGATTATCCAGATGCTTACGCCGGATGGAATGCTCTGAGCAGTTTCGGTTCTTATATATCCGTAGTTGGGATTCGTCGTTTCTTCGTAGTTGTCGCAATCACTTCAAGCAGTGGAAAGAACAAAAAATGTGCGGAAAGTCCTTGGGCTGTTGAACAGAATCCAACCACACTAGAATGGTTGGTACAAAGCCCTCCAGCCTTTCATACTTTTGGAGAACTTCCAGCGGTAAAAGAGACCAAAATAAGCTAGACGCTTCCTTTCTTTATTATAATGAGTTTGATCTTATTATTCCAGAATCAAAGCTTTGATTATTTTATTGGGCTTTGTATTATGAATGAATCAAATGGATTCTAGGGCCTAGAAAATAGACTCCGTATAGACGATTCCTATTTTCTATTGTGTGAAGAACTAGACTCCGTTTTGTTTAGACAGACGGAATCTAATAAATAAAATAACCTAACAGAAAGAAGTTTAGCGACTCCTTCTTGGTAGAGGATAGGCGGGTCCCTGGCCCAACCTAAGTCAGTTCGAATCTGACGAGTGGTTTTACTCGTGTCTATTTTCTTAACTGATCAAAGAGCAGAAAGGAAGAAAGCAGGTGTTGAGAGAAGTGGGCTATATCCCCAGGGGACTGAACACCGACACATTCTCGATTTGAAACTAAACTTCATTTCCAGATAGCGAGCGATCGCTCAGCAATGATACCGCGCCGGACGAAGTACCTAAACATAGACTCAAGGGAGATCAGAACTCAGACATCTCAAGGTACAGGACACTCGGAACTGATCTCAGGGAAGCTTGACCACTTTCAGAATGAACAGGTAGCACTGGTACTTTGAATTAGAACCCCGGTAAAACCACTTGGCGGGATAAGCAGGGAAGAAAGAAGCCTTCTCCGAAGCGAAGAAGTAATGACTGGATACTCACCAACCTTGTCAACTGACACTATTCGTGAGGATGGGACGAGGAGCTGGTGAAGAGCATTTTCTGGCCATCAGACGCAGAAGGGATTCTTCAAATTCCCCTACCAAATCACAATCAACCAGACTTCATCGCTTGGCAATTCACAAAGACAGGTTGTTTTTCCGTTAAGTCGGCCTACCATGCAGAATGGCAGGCAGAATACCGTCGGCGAGCACAGCGACGAGACAGAACCAGCGGACCGGCAGCCCGCGTGGAAGATGATCTGGTAGCTGACGGTGCCACGTAAGGTGCAAATATTCACCTGGAGAGCACTCCACGGCAGCGTTCCCTGCCTCTGCACTCTGGCGAACAGACATGTTTCCAAGACTCCGGTGGTATGCCCTGTATGTCATGTGGAAGCAGAGGACTTACGGCACATGTTGTTTGGCTGCGGACGAGCTCGTGACGTCTGGAAGTGCCTCGACCTTCTGGACGCCGTTGAAGCAGCCTGGGAGACAGACCGCGCGGGAGAGGCGATCCTTGAAGAACTGCTCTGCGCTGACAACCCCGGCGGCCGGTCCGCACAGTACCGTAGGCGGGAGCTTATTCTGGTGGCCTCCTGGCACCGAGGTTTACTTTCTTAATATGGCTACTTGCTGATGCTAACACTATTCACTCACGAATTATGTATGTAAACCTTGCCTTACGAATAAGTCAATAGCACTGAGGAAGCTTAGGAACATAGACGGGAGGGATATGATTACAGAACGACTATTTTAGAGACAAGCAATGACTTGATCTTGCTGTTTCGACAGACCTTGGGGTCTTGTTGGTAGCTGGCGTGACTCTGTATTGTATTCACGCTAGGGGCTACTTATTGAGTACGGGGAAGTCCGCACATGGAGCGATAGCCCACCACTCGAAGGATGCAAATGCAAGCTTTTCGACAACTGGAAATGGCTTCCTTCTCCTATCAGCTTCTTTCTATCTTTCCATTGGCATCCCCTTTCCTTGTCGGGCTTTCTCGCTAGGAAACAATAGTGCCATTTCCATTGTTGATGGAATCAACGCATGGACAGATTGAGGAAATCTCTCACCAGAAGAATATACGGCTTTCGATCGAGTAAAAGAGCGTGCGCTTTCCTTGACATGCTGCGAATTATTGATGACTTATTGGAGTCAGAACCAACTCTGCTTACCAAGATAGAAGGTGGTCCCTTGGTCCGATCCGGTCATTGCCAAGTTGTGTACTCCCGCATGCGGGTAAATCTCTGACCAGTTCGCGTTGCTGACTGCGCGGTCCAGTCGCTCGCGTATTCCCGTACTGCTTTGTTGGGGTATGTCACCTTTCCACTTCCCAATTGACTCTCATAAAAGGCTAGGCTACCTCTTCACATCGCACCTGATCCCGAATCATGTGCTCTGTTCAGGGGATCAATAGTGGCTATTAAGCTTTTTCCCTTTCTATATATTCTTTATAATAAGTAAATACCATCCTTGAGCCTATCAGCATCTCTCTATCTGACAGTCAATATTGCTTGAAATCGATCAGGCACTAGGTTATTAAAGTATGGATATGCCATATAATAAGGGAAAAGGCCTCAAGTTTGAGCCTAGCGCAAAAGAAAAGCCGATTCCAAATTTCAGATTTCCTGGCAAGTCTATGAGAGTCCTATTACGGATCCTCTGATCTTTAGCTTGAATGGTCGTGTTTTTATATAATTAGGTCTTTCTTCTGAGCTCTTCTATTACGGTACGGAAAAATAAAACCTATCACTCTCAAGGGTAAAAAGAATTCAAGCTAGGGGAGCCAACACTCTCTAACTACCTATACTACGCCCCCATTGATTGGAAACCCTCGGGGGAAATGATCCCATAAACAAAGGAATTATACAGTACGAAATAGCAAAAAAACAGACAAATTCTATTATATAAAATAGAGAATAGATATGGGCTTTCTGCTCAAATTGTCCCGACAAGGAGAGATATTCCATATTTGAATCAGATTGGATTTCGTAGTATACCAATGAGCCAAACTATTACTATTTCATCTAACTTGAATAACCAAGGACTGAATTTGACTATGGATTCTGATAACTCGAGAAGTTTTTATTTGGTTATGATCCAAAGAGAAAAAAGAAAGGTTTAACAAGCCATGAGAAAATAGAGTAAAGTAACCATACGTTCTGTTTGCATAACGTGTATACGCCACGCCATACAATCGAAATAGAAACATGGGACGATTCCAGAATTTTGAATAGATCCGTGGGGATGAGAGAAGTTGTTGTTGAGAAATATGAAATTGGAAAGGAAGTCAAACTCCCTATGGAATCTGTGATCGGTTGTACCTGTACTTTAGTGATACGAAAACTCGCTATTCACTCAGTTTCTGGTAAATAATTTATGTAGGAGAGATGGCCGAGTGGTTCAAGGCGTAGCATTGGAACTGCTATGTAGGCTTTTGTTTACCGAGGGTTCGAATCCCTCTCTTTCCGTTTCTGTTAATTCACCAACGTTACCGACCACAATGTATAAAATAAAATAGATTTCAGCAATAAGACCTTTATTTTATAGAAATTCATTATTCTAAATTCATTACTTTGGTACAACAAATGAGAAAAAAAAAATCCTACTGTAGATCCATTTGTGATACATGAATGAGAAAATACGGATGAAGGCCCTTCCGCGAAAAGGGGCAAAAATTCTATGAACCTTTCCTATTTTCGTTAGGTTCAAGTCTGACGAGAATAATATTCTACGACTAAGAACTCATTTATTTTCAAACCGATCCATTTACTAAATCTTATTTTATTTACTAGTCCTTTATATTGGAATGAGTCACTAGTCAAATGTTTTGGCAATTCCTCGTGGGCGGATGATGCAATAGAATTTGGAATCAGCGTTTTTATCTTTGGTTAATCCTTCATAGTAATAATATCTCGGGGTTTGCAACGAAAACTTGGTATATCGACTAGACGACCGTGAAAAAATAATATGTCTATCTATTCTATGGTTAACTAATTGCCTGGCTCCAGGAATGGTCGAAGCCATACCCAATCGAAAAAGGATGTTATCCAAACGCATTTCAAGTAGTTGTAGTAAAACCCGACCTGTTGACCCTTTTGCTTTTCCAGCAATATGTACATAGTAAAGAGGAAATGCAAGAGTTGGGTCATCTCTAGGAGCTGCTCTATTCTGAATTCGTAGCCTCACCCGACAAAAGATCAAGCTGAAAAGGAAAGGGCAGCTAACACGATAGAGGATATTGAGACCTGATGGGATGCCATCCGCCTGTATAAAATGCAGAGTGGAGTGAAGCCGGTCTGGCATCATCCTCCTAAAGAATTGCATCTTCTAAGTGGACTAGTATTCATGGTAAATGAAGTTATCTTCAGCACAGAAGCGAAATCAGTTTCTCCATGCAGAAAAGAATTCAGAAATAGGAAGTAGTGATGGTTTTGGCTAGCTCTCCCATCCCATACAATCTAGATTATTGAGGTCGAGTTCGAAAGTCTAGGTCGAGGAATGCGATATCTTTTGCGGTATCAAAGGATGGGGCGAGCCCTTTTGTTTAGTGCTTTGGCCAACCCTCGATTCAAGAGTAGCGAATTGAATTGATTTTCTTCCCCGGCACGGGGACCCGAAAGCTAGTTATCAAGCCCTTTCAGTTTGCTTGTTTGAATCTCCTTCTCTTTAATTGCGACCCGGCCTTTCTAAAATCCTACTTTATTTAGAGAATCGAGCCTCTAGCGGCCTTTAACCACCTGTTGCAGGTAATCTATCGTTCAAGTCCTAGAATGCAGGTACAAGGCGTTTTGATCAACAAGAAGTTGGCACTTTCGGTCGTGACGCCAGCCTGTGGCAAAACCAAAATAGTCAATTTCATCAAGATCCCGGCTCCGCCTTTAGCTGATCAAATACTTTCGTACCTCCACAGCACTGCTTCCTTTAGGGCTTGCCCACTGCTATAGTGAACCGCATCTCTTATAGATGGCCCCGGGACCACCTTCTTTCCAGTAGGCGGGAGAAAAGCGTTCCTTTCAAAAAAGCGTTCACCGGTATCAGTTTATTCGGAACTGGATTCAATACCTGCTGGCGCAAAGGAAAACGAATACGAATTGACTCTCGGTTTAAAAGCCATCCCGCCCGCTTCCTGGCTCCTTTAGAAAAGTAGTGGAATCCTACAAGTTATTAGTTATTACCGGGTTTGGGTCCTAGAGAGGAGAAGAGTGCCAGTCCGATTCAAATACTCTTACTTTAGTCTTATTTCGTAGGCCCCAGCTTCAGTTCTTTTTCTCGTGTTACAGATGATCGATTCAATTACTTTCATTGCTTTCCGCAGTGATACTTTATTGGATTCCCCAAAGGGGCAATCGCAGAATTCGAAAAAGATACACAAAAGCATAGAGAAAGCTCTCTCGCCGTGCATAGATTTTAGCCAGTTCTGTTGTCTTCGCCTGGGTGCAAAAACAAAGTAGAGAGTTGGGTACTGGATTCCCAGTTCAGGTTTTTTAGGTACCAAAAGTGATAAATAGGCCCAATTTCTCCTTTTATACTAGATTTCCTTAACAAGGGCATCCAATTCTTGAAACAAGTCACGCTCCCTTCTCTTTCCACTTTCACTTTCATGCCCAGTTCTTTTTCGACTTGGCAATCGTAGCAATTTATGTAAAGCCTCCTGATCCGGATAAACATGCTCGATACATTCTAGTGAACTACGAAGAGAAGCTAGAACGGTGGAAGCCTGAATCCAGTGAGTGCCCATTCTTAAGAAACTTGGGAATAGTAGCTCCTATGGTTTCTAGAGCGAGTGAATGAAACGCTATCTTCTTATGAGCGGAGATAGAGAGCTATGTCACAATCAATAAGTGAGATGCTCTGGGCGAGGAATCTTCTGTCACAATAGAGGTCTTCTTTTCGAATTTAAGTGGGACTAGCTTCTTCCTCAATTGATATTACTGACAATCTAGCAATTCCATCCTTTAGAAGAAGATAAGTAAACCATTTCTTTGAATTGCATGATTGAGTGATGGATGCGGACAATCACAAGCCTACTTTGTTTATAGAAAAGAGCGTATAACCCCCGATCCCTACCTGTTGTAGAGAATCTATCGTGGGCCTCCTCTTCTGTGCCATTTGCCGCCTAATACACTATTTAAGTCTAATGTTGTTTGCTGGTGCATATCTCTTGATTGACTATTTCTTGGTTATTAAGCATTAGTGAGCTGACCTATGTACAAGTTCTGAGTCAACCCCCAGATCTGTATCTCCTTGCCTTGTAATCTCTCATTCATCTATTTATGTGCATGCTTTAGCGAAGTCTCCAGCCCCATAAATATTAGTTAATGCGTGATGCGTAAATCAATAACTCAAACTAAAGTGTCGATCATCCCATGCTACCACAGGATTTTTCAACAACATGACATATTGATACAAATCTATGTTAGAGCCGCCATTTCTTTACGGTTACATTAGTGTGGATTGTTCTTCTGATTCTGATAGGCCTGGCACCCTAGCTTCGATAGATTTATTGGATTTTGCAAGCTATGGCACAGGAATGTGATATGGGTCGTATCCCGCACCTCCCTTGATTCCGTGTGAAATCCATCCTAAAAAGCACGAGTTGGATCGGCGTAAAGAACAAGACGAACGTGGTATTATCTCTATTAGGACGGTTATGAGGCTCTTCTCTTTTTTTTCTTTATTCAATATCTATTCTTTGTTTCTTATATTCATTCTTCTAATTGTTATCTTGAATGTATCTTTATGCTTAATAGATAACTGGTGATGCTAGAGCTGTCAAGAAGGCATTGTTTTCAGTATCAACCATCATCTACAAATGCCCATCAAAAGAGACCATTTCTCTTGAAACTTCTGTCCCTCCAAGCATTGTACATCCTTCAGAGCTTCCTGTCTATCCTGCTAGTAACTTCTACTCAGTGTCAGATGCAGCTATACCTTCTGGACATCCAAATCTAGCTATCTTAGCAAAGGAAGTGGCATTCAAATCTACAGGTTTTTCTTCTTTAGCCTTTTCGCCCAGCGTTGTCATTATTGACACGTTTTTGCGATCCCTGTTTTTGAGATCCTCAATGACGACCACCAGAAAGGGAATGTGACCACCATTCTGATTTTAGAAAAGTGTCTCCACTATAGCACTAACGATCCTAGACAGCAGAGAAAGCTTGATTGGAGCTAAGAACTATTTCTAAAGGATCCCTTGCACTCTTGTGTGGAAAGATCTTTCTTCGTTCAGTCCAGTCTGATTTAAAACGTGTCGTCTACTATTATAGGGGCTGTCATTAGGGTCACTCCTTCTTATGCCGGGAGATGGCAGTTATCTATATTTAGAAATAATAAAGAATATGGGTGTGATTGTCATCACAATGGAGTGATCGAGTAGGTTCCTCTCTATTTAGATAGACCCCATCAACATGGCCTGGTAGCAAAAACCCATTAGAGGTTTGATTCTCAAAAGAAAACAGACCAGAAACTCGAAACTATTCCTACTCGCCAGGTGGCTTTATCAATTTGCGTTTCAAAATAGGCAAAAAAAGGGTGTCAAAAGTAGAAGTATCATATCTTCTTAAGGAGCCCAACTCTAGCTAGAGAATAAGAGGATTAGGTTTTGGCAGGATGCGAGGTGCCAACTTATTAAGCACGAGAGTCGTAAGATCCCGGTTATAGAAGAAGAGTAGGCCAATCCCAATCTTAGGCTGCAACAAACAAGGAACTAGGTTCCTGTCATCAAATCGGCCTGATCCCCAAAAGGAAATCGCAATCCAAAATCCCTATATACGATAGATTCCGGGCACCTTGCTACATGACACTTGTCTCGCATTGCATTACTGACTGCTTCTTCTTCTGATTTCTTTGCTTTGATGATGCCCTTGTCCCAAATTCTTCAGCTGAAGAGTACTTTGGCACCGGCACCCTAGAACAGAGTCGACTACGAACTTATTGATATAGGAAAGTTGATATAAAGCCCAAGGGTTAAGACGAAGGAAGGTATTGTTCTAGCTCTACCGACCTATTCTCATCAAAGAGAGGGTGGATAGACATAGACCCGTGATTCGCTTGAGCATGAATTCACAAATCCATTGGTTCCACTTTGGGCGTGATTTCCCTGTTATTATTCCCCTTTTCCATGGGTTCCAGCTGAGAATTATCTTTCTAACTTGAGGCGCCAGGTCGGTCCCATTTCCCAAAGATACTAGATTTTCACCTGCATTCCCTTCAAGTATCAATACATTTCTTCTTTGCACGGAAGCCCCAAAAGCTTTGGATCGTGACCACCTGGCAACAGAATGGCAGGCACATTACTTCCATTCTTCCGAGCTTATCAATTATCCACGGATTTCGCATCCCATTCTGGATCAGAGATCCTTGCTCCTCGCGAGAATTCTGTTATTGTAAATAATAAAGAAATCAATATGTTAGGTTGGTTTCCTCGGTACTTCTAAAAGCGTAGGCGCCAAAGTCCACTGTCTTCAACCAGAACTACTGGCATCTTCTAAAAACAAACCCTAGAGAGGAAGCCATTCGATCAATCAGGGGAAGGTTCTATATAACTAAAGAGTCGGGTGGAACGAGTGATATTTCCGCTTCTAAAAAATGCGCTTTTGCATCATCAAACGCCTTTTTTGCCAATATTGCTTGTTCTCTTAAGAGATTAGCTTCATTTAGTTTTTCCGCTGCATTCTGGATTCGTTGGACTTCTTGTATATGAGCAACGGCCTGAATGAACCTCTCACAATCGTATTTATTTTTGATTAAATCCAGACAGAGATCAGCTGGTCCCTTCTCGCCCATTTTTCTAAATAGGAAATCCACCACTATATCCTTATGTACTTTTGTAAATGAAGTTCCTAATAACGAATGCACTATTTTGATTATTTGTACTTCACAATCAGCGGGATTTTCGGAAGGTACTTGCTTAAAAACACTTAGATTTTCCGTGAATAGAACTCGATTCAAAAAGTAAACATTCCTTATCTTTTCCAGGTTTCCTCCTATTCCTATTGATCATATGAAAAAATCTATTTTGTAAAAATAGAATGGGTTGTGCGCTAGACTGATTCAAGACTGTTGCTTTTACAAAACTTCCCTCTTGACCATAGCTCTAACTGAGTCAAATTCCACAATTTCTAAGAACGATATGCTTTTTTTGCATTTTCCACTGTGAAAGCTTCTCTCAATCCCTCCCTAGTCCTTTCTTTCCTGGGCACAGGCTTACCTGGTTGACCGCCCAGCCCACATTCATTCATTGTTCGTTCTGAGGTGGATTCGAACCACAGCAAGCGCAGCAAGGATTTGGAGTCCAACGCGCTAAACTAAGAGGATTTTCAGTCCTCTGCTCTACCAGCCAGAACCTAGAAGGACACTGAACACCCGATTTGACACAGCTAGACTGGAAACACTGCTTGTCAAGAGCACAGACCCCAGTATAGAATACTTTTTGAGTATGTTGGTAAGGTCCGGTCATCCGCTTCTGTGCTTGCACTTCTGCGTAACTAGGGGTGCAAGTCCAGTACAGCGTACTTTCATAATGGAATCAAAAGCGTCGTCCGGATATACATGAAAAATGTCTATATACGAGATTTCTTACACAGAATGTTGTTCTTTCAACATGATTCCTCAACAATTGAGTCATTGTAATGACTCTCCGTTCTCTCCGTTCCACTTGGTTTTCGAGTAATAATTACCATGATGAATTTATCTTACTGCTTGGTTCCGCATTGGATTTAGCCAACTTTTGTTTAGAAAGTGGTGTCACGACCGTGGGGATCAAATGGATGGTTCAGGAAAGTCTAGTGAAGCGGCACGGTCTAATCATATAGATGACCATAGTGGTATGGTTCCATAGAAAACTACTGGAGGCCATTACCGCCACCGAAATGGTTTCCATGCTCCGTTGGATGATTTTCCGATATCGCAGTATCAAGCTAGAACGGTTTCAATTTGTAGGACGGGAAAGAAACCTCATCCTTTGGTGCACACTAACCGATGAAGCTCACCCCTCTCGAACTGAGCTATTTAAGCTTTTTAGAACAAAAAGTGCGAGTAGTTCAGTGAAAAAACGGTCAAGCTTTCTTCCATCCTTCCTAGCTCCTCGAGCTTGCACCCGTCTCGCGCATCACTGCTTACTTGTGATCTAGATCTGCATCCTGATAAGGTGCATCCCGTTAAATGATCTTATGTAAAACTTATCACCACAGATAATAAAAGGCAGAGTTTTGAAAAGTACAACTCGATCTTTCACCTCAGCTTATGGTGGTTATTACCTATTTAGGAAGTATGGCCTATATGTCATCATACCTTGTCGGATCATAACCATCCTCATCTTGTCAAGTTTATATGGC
>CAMZMU010000059.1:36858735-36921212 GCA_947311845.1 Poa pratensis | reverse complement strand
ATATTATGAATGACTTCCTTTGCCGGATCGGTGAATGGAAAAGATCTCATCAGTCACAAGGGCAACGTTAGGGTCTCTTTTCCTGTAGTTAAAGGTCATTTGCACAGCCGTTTTATCACTCCCTGCTGCATCATTTCTATATATGTGACATGTAAGCTCATCTCGCCGATACTACTATAAGATTTTTACTGACCCCGTTCTTTATCCCGACTGGACCACGCCTTTCACCTTTCTTTGTAAAACAAACCCAATATCTTGACCGGAACCATGTTCAGTGCTGCAAAAGCAGCCCCCTAGAATCTTCGGCTCCTCGTTTTTATTCAATTATGAAATGACTTATTTTAATGGAGATTTATTGCATCATTCAAGTAAATGCAAATTAAGATCGTAAAAACATGAGCTTGTGATATAGCTACACCTAATTCCAGACCGGTTAATGCTAGAACTATAAATAAGGGACCAAGATCTCCTATGAAATAGAAAATATTATTCAGAAATAGCATAGTCCAAGCAAACCCACTTAAAATCTTTACTAAACTATGACCGGCCATCATATTAGCAAATAAACGTATTCCTGAGCTTAATGCGCGAAAACAATAAGAAATTAGCTCAAGGAGTACTAAGAAAGGTGCTAACGGCAGTGGGACTCCCGCAGGTAATAAGAAGCTCAAAAAATGAAGCCCATGTCTTTGGAATCCAACGATCGTAATGCCTATAAAAATGGAAAATGAAAGAGCCAAAGTAATGAGAAAACTTGTCACTGTGAAGCTAAAGGGTATCATACCCTGGGGATTACGAAATAACGAAAAAGTAAAAGTGACCGAGATGCAAGGGAAAAACTTTTGTTTCATATTTCCACCTATTTGTTCGTTTACCAGGTTCAGCACGAAATCATAAATTTGCTCTACCAAGGATTGCCATGCATTTGGCACTAACTTTCCACCTCCTTTTTTCGTAACTAAAAAAAACCCAACTACGACGAAAACGACAGTGAGCAGCGTAGACAAGGATTGATTTGTGAATGAGATATAAAAGTTGCCTATATGAAAATCAATTATTGGGTGAATAGCAAATTGATCCAGGGGGCTTTTGAGCTCCATTGCTATCTTAAAGGCTTCACTTTTTACTCCCTTGTCCACTAAATCTTGTAACTGCTCCGCAAGAAATGGTAGATTATCGCTTTCGCCATGTACACGTTCGGCCGCAGCCACAACTTCGTTGTAATTCTTGCCAGGCATTAAATCTTGTAACTGCTTTTATAGCTGCTTGATATTCAACAACTCCTTCTGTTCCAGGAATTAGACCTGGATGGTCCTCGTAAATCCCAACTGAATTCCCCTGCCCCGGAATAGGAATCCCGTTAAGATTAGCGGCATTACTTGTCCCTTCTGCTATTGTTGTAGCAGAACTTGAGGAAGTAGAAACTACACACTCGAATCCGTAGAATTAAGGCACGATTCGTCAAACTGAAATTGTCGTTTCATTACTGCCCATCTTTATCAGCTCAGCTCTGCTCGCTCACTTGTGAAAGGAAACGAGACTGTGACGTCGGCGTTGGTTTTTCCAACAAAAGCCTGATTTAGCATGTAACGTGAACATGACTGAACACACAAAAATATCGATTCGAAACCACTGTGACACAAAACACCTCTCTTCCGGGTCAAAAGATATGAAACCCAGCTCTTTTTTTAGAGTTTTTTTTTCTTTTTATATGCTATTTATGAGTGAACTCCAAATTGGTTCATAGAGATAATACTTGGAAAAGGAAGCTCTGCTAAAAGCAAAATCGCAAATAAGTTCAACATAAAGATCCATCAACCACGAGCTTCGATCCTATTAAGGTATCTCGGCTCAATCGACGAACTAGGATTTACAAGATTGAAGTCTAGTTTATTATTTTTCGGTAATCCGTCCAAAGCCGTAAGCCACGCGGAAAAGGAAACAAGAGCTTCGCCTAAAACATTGGTCGAGATAGAAGGGCCCGGCCCATAGCTAGCTGCCTCATTCTTTTTCCGAGCGAAGGAAGAAGGAAGACGATCGTGAGGTTCCAGCGGGAGGAATGATTTGGACGGGGAGATACGTCACTGGTTTTTAGAACTTCCACACTTGTTTATCGGTACTTGGCTCTTGTAGAAGAACAATCTGTCAATCTTGGGATGGCTTCTTTTTGACTCGAAAGTACTGCTGATTAGGAGACTCATTTAACTAAGTCATTTCTTGTCAACTTTGATACTACCTTGGTCTTGCGAAATCCGAGTCAATAAAATAGAAGAAAAGTAGAGAGCTGGAAGGGAGCTGGAAAGATTGGGATGAGTCATAAGCGCTAGTAGTAGCTGCCAAACTAGGTAATGTGCATGTAGGTGTCAGCTTCTCTATTCCTCTTTTCTCGGATCGCATTCCTCGAACTCGACCTCGATAATCTAGATTGTATGGGTGGGATGGGAGAGCTAGCGAAAACCATCACTAGAGCCGGGATAAGATGGATAGCAAGCGTATGGGGGAGTAGACAAAGCTTCGCTCCATCGACTAGTAGTTTCATTCTCAAGTAATCTTATAGAAAGTGAGATTTTGTTCTATATGCGTTTTTGGATGAGAAGATGGCGGAGCCAGTGAGGGAAACCACGAGTACCTGACAGTTGTAAGGTCGTTGAACTCCATTATGATACTCCGGTGACTGAACACCCACACAATCTTGAATTTCATAAGTCGTTGCATTCAGAACGAACATAAGGATTGAACCATTCCCGTGCTTATAAGCTCCCTTCTCTTTCTTTTAATGCAAGTAGTTCTGGTTGAAGACAGCGGAGCGGATATTCAAATAAAACATAAAATGGGTTGCCTCAATCTTTATCAAAGTTTTGGTATCTAGCTTATCCAGCTACAGTATAGTATACTCCTTCCTTGCTCGATAGAGCTCTTTGAATCCGCTTCAACTAAATGCGTAAAATAGAGTAATTTCTTAAAAAGCCAGTTTCTTTCGAGAAGGCAGGAGGCCCATAGCGAGTTACAATAGTGCCAGTTCTTGTACGGAAGGCCGTAATTCCGGTAACCTCGACTGCTCTAAGAATGATCCGGGCTAGCCGGGCACATCACATCAAAGTTAGGTCATTTGTCAAAAACATGGCAAATAGCTCAGTTGGTTTGGTAAGGGAGCTATTCTCTCACTTAAACCACTCCCATATTAGGTATCCTATCTCGTCTTAAAGTTCCCCCGCATTACCCATAACTTACCACCTGTATCTCCGGAACTCAAATCGAAAAATGACAATGCTTTCGATAGTATGTACTAAATTACTTAGTACGAATGCACATCTCGGCCGTCGGGTAGCTGATCACCATTTCAAAGTCTATATCCGTGGTTCAAGAAATGGAATTGCTATTCTCGATTCAGACAAGACACTGATTTGTTTACGAAACGCTCTTCATTTTATAGGATCTCCCAGTCGTCAAAAAGGCCGTTCCTTCTTTTTAAAGACCAATCATTTATTTTATTTGGAGATAATGGAAGAAATGGCGAGCTATTTCAGAAATGTGAATTCTCATTGTTTCGATGATTCTCAATGGAAGATCGGGGCGTTTTTGACCAATTCTTTTGCAAATAAAAAAAATTCCGTTCAAGAAAGAAGAAGATCCATTTTGGGCTGAACCAACAACCTGATTGTGTGGTTATTCTGAATGCAGATAGAAAGTCTTCGGTCATACTGGAAGCTCATCGATCACAAATACCTATTGCATCCTTAGGTGATTCTACGATCCCATGGGAATCCTCTAAAAGAATCACTTATACCATCCCAGCGAATGATCCTATACAATTCGTCTATTTATTTTGTCATTCGATCATGAAAACAGTTATTATTGAAAATAATGCTATTAACGTGGTTTCACAAACCACAAAAGCACTTATGAATTCAACTTTCAGTGGGAAAACCGCCTACTCCTCACTTGCGCGCTCCCGGAGAATGAGACTTCCCCCAATAGGCTATTTAAGCGGCATTTTTGTGATTTATATGACGTAATCGCCCCATTCTTTGGCAATCTTTCTGAGAATCTATCCCAGCCACAAGGGGGAGCTGCTCCAGTAGTTCAGCATACCCCACCCCCGCAAGGGTTCACGGATCTCCCACCTATACAAGATCCTTCTATACCTGCAGATGAAGGGCAGTCTTCAAAAAGCTTGAAGTGGGACCCGTATTTATTGCAAAAAAAAATGGATACTATCGATAGGAACATATATTATGATAAAATTGTCGAGGAGTTTCCTGAATCCTCGGATGACGCTCGAAAGGCGGTTTGTAAAGCAATTGCGGAAAATAAATTTGTGAGTTCCGCAATACTTACCCGCTTTAAGACTAACGCGCCCCTGAGGTCCAAAGACGATCCAACCAATACAGCCTACTACAAGGCTTTTACGAATAGGATCCACCAGATAATGGAATCTGAAGGAATCAAGAACTACTCACTTCGGGATCTTATTAACCTGAAATTCGATTTAGCGGATATTAGAAAAAGGGATGAGATTCTCGAGCGATATTTCGCTAAACAAAAGAGATAAATAATGGGCAAGAGTTTTCCACACGGGCAAAGAAGCGAAAGCGCTTCGATGAAGAATCGGGCGACGGTTGGGATGATTAGTGCTAGAACTGAAATATATTCAGAAACATAACGGAAGAAATTGATTATTTAATAATAGACATGGCAGACTATTTCTATATATAGTTGTCAGTGCAGCATTTCCACGATATCGTTATGATCAATTCATGTTCCGATTTGTTGATTGTGACTCTCGTGCTGAAGTGGGGAAATAAGTTCTTCATTTTAAGAGTAGGCTGGCCGGCCCGCAGATTAGGTTGGCTTTTCTCGCCAACTGAACTGCGTCACCAAAGCGATTCCTTCTTGGTAGAGGATAGGCGGGTCCCTGGCCCAACCTAAGTCAGTTCGAACCTGACGGGTCGTATCTTTCTGTTTTCTTCCAAGAAAAAGAGAGGAAGAAAGCTGGTGTTGAGAAATGAGAAGTGGGCTATATCTCCCTTGTTTATCCTTTTTTTTTTACTCCTTTATTTCCTCTTTCTCTTGTAACTGGGGCGATGGAGCACAAAAGTGAAGAACGGACAACAGTTGAGAAGCGTAGGTCCAGGATGGTCAAATTGGGCGTATCTATCATGTGCATCCTGGTACTGGGGAACTAAGATCGAACAATCGGTCAATGAAGAAGGCCATCCAACCGTGGGGGACCGAATCGTAAACCAAAGGACTGAATCAATCCCATTGTTTCTAAGCGTGGGCAAACGCTTATCCAGCTCACGTATCTAACTTGTAATCCGAACCGTAAACCATCTTAACCCAACCGATCTGCAAACCAATCTCCTTTCTAGACGCTAATTCTCATTGCAATTGTTCTGCTGCGGAGTCGAACCGCTTAGCACCCAAAGGAGAATACTAGCAAACCTATCAGAACTTGGATTTCCTTTGTTATTGCATCCAGTCAGCAATCGAACCACACTAAGGGAATGCCTTGATCTTACCCGATGTGCTCGTTGATGAAACCGATCTCTTCAGATCAGATTTTTCATCGATGACTTGCCTCGCTTCAATGCCATAAAAAGCGTTAGCGCATACGTTTCGTGTATCTGTTCCCGGGTCGGCATCCTATCGTAGCAACTAAAAGATACTGGAGTAGTAGGCTATATCCAAAGTAGATTATATCTTCATTGGTATTAGGTTTTCTCCTTCGTCAGCATTAATAAAAGTAAGAACTCAAAGGTGACTTGACCCACAATAAGAAAGGGATCTGGGGGAACTACCAGCATTCGGCGCAAAGGGCGGTGACACCGCCTTTAACAACCTAGTTGCTACTCAATTTACAACTTAATCCAAAGCACGCCGACTCTGCCATTTACGCGAATGGGAAGAAAGAATTGATGCGCTGAGCGAAATGAGCTATAATAAATAGGCAGGGAGCTTCCACAAGCAAAGGAAAGGCTACCCCCGTAGGGCGATGCGGGGCGAGGCTGGGGGCAGCCGACTCAAACGAAGAGAGGAAGGAAATTAACAACATGAGGAAAATGGATCGGTGTGGGTAAAGCAATGGAATACGCAGGAAGTCCGACGAGCCGAGAAGTCGCAGGTGGACAGTGGTTAGCAAAGGAAGCTACTAGCTATTGTCGTTTCTACCTCGGAGTGGAAAGAAAGTGTTGCTGTGCCAAGTCCAGCTATAGAGCAGGGAGGACGCTAAAAGTGCTGTATGCTACGAGCCTATTAACCCTGTGTTCTCCTGCAGACAGGTATCAATATGGGGATACCAAGGAATTGAGCTTATCCTCCGCAGCAAGAAGCGAGTAGTCCGAACAAGTTCTGTTTTTAAGGTCCAGTAAAGAAGAAGGAGATAGTCTACCTTGAGCCGAGCGTAGAATTGACTTAGCCGCGGGGAATCTATCGAGCCTCCCATGCCCTTCAGGGTTAGTGGTTTGGACGAAGTGTGCCGGACTAGTTCATCACGAGCCCCTAGTGGGTGTTCAGTCAGAAGGAAGTATGCGGAACAGCCCTTTAGCGGAAAATGGTGTGCCGGGCGGTCAGCTAAGTGAAGGAAAGAAAGCCGTGGCTTTTCTGATTGTTCTTCCAATTGTAATTCCGAACTCAAAAAAATATAGCTCATGTCGCAGTAGGAAGGGTGGAACAATCCAATCCGTTAAGCACTTCATGAGTAAGATGTTTTCTTTTTTCCGTCTGTTGAGTGAGGAGAAACTGTTCTGTTACCAGATCGATCCTATAGTAAGTATGTGTGGATACCCTCCTTAGCTACAGCCAGCCCTGATATCGCAAATAGCAGTAGCCACTTCTTGGGCGTGATCCTCTTCATCCTCTTTCTTATCCATCTGATATCTTCGTTTCTAGCAATGTTCCGTGCCTCCCAACCACTGGCGTAACTACCCCCGGAGGGCGTACCCCGTAGGGAGCTGAGCTTCTTCAGTCAGTGAGGACTAGATTCCGGATATCTAGTCCGAACGGAGTTAATCCTCTCTACTCGAATGGCTTCCATCGTTCGGAATACACTTGGGTGCATTCCTCTCAAAACGCTTCGGGAAATGACCTAAGAATAGCTCTTACTACCTTCTTGTGCTCCTTGTGCGAATTAAATAGTTCGATCGGTTCAAAGAAATGCTCTTAGAACTTGCTATACCTATTACAAACGGGATCCTTGGCTTTTATTTCTACCTAGTATAGTATAGTATCGTATCCCGGCCCACGACTGATTCCCTAAAAGTCACCAGCAAGGGTACCGTGGGATAGAGCTCCATTAGGTAGTTATTGCTGGGAGTTTAGTATAAGGCTGACTGGTGGGGTTTGCCATCCTGTTCCAACAAACAAGGGGATTGTAGGGTCTTCTCAACGATTGAGATCTATGCTATGCTGCTGGGATGATCCAGCCCTTGGCTCATTGCCATCTTTCACCGCTTAGAAATTGCAGCTGAGTCAACTTGTCGTTTAGCTCTGCCTCAATAGCTGCGGTTCATTTTCCTTTCCTAAGGGCCCTTACTCCCACAACGTATGCAAATTCTTAGGATGAATCTTCTTTCATTCCTATTCTATTACCTATAAGGGTGACAAAGAACTAGGTGATGTAGGAGAGTTAGCCATTCAAGAGCGGATAAGGCTAAAAAGAGAAAAAGCAGGGCTTGGCTTATTCTATTCATCTGCACCACCTGACAGAGATTCTTTCACAGCCTCGTTCAGCTAGTAGAATTCTTTCTAGATCTCGTTCTTTTCACTTTCTGGGCTGAGACCGTCCAATTTCATTCTTGCCTGGGAAGAGAGGATCGGAACTCACACTCCATCCCTACTCTTTCCTCGTACCTAACTGGTTTTCAAGGCCGAAGGTGAACTGGACTCGCATTCACTTGCTGGGAAAAAGAGAGTGGATCAGGCTACGACTGAGGCTGAGGATAGGTCACAGGACGGATGAGGTAAAGTATTCCAAAACAAAGGATTCCAACCCGAGGAAGTAGGTCAACCACCTTGAATATGGCTCCGTGGAAGTAGTTAGGGGATAAGCCCAAGGAGGATAGGCCTATGGGATTTCCACAATGAGTCCTAGTACCAGGTAGGTTAAGGCGTAAGAAGTCAAAGAGGTCTTAGCGGAACTCGATAGGCCAAAAAGGAGGGATGTGACTCATCAAAGGAAGTTGCCGACTCGGGTAGGTAAGCAAGAAAGTAGACTCCTTCATCGGCCAGGGTACTCCTGAACAATCACCCATCTATCTCAGTAGGGAAAAGAGGAGTTATGGTATAGAGAATACCGACCTACTGGAGGCATTGATTTGGGACAAAGACCTGGTATTTCAAGTCAAGCTTAGGCGAAGAGGTCCTTGAACCGCAATCGATGGAAAAGATCGAATTGGAGTGGAGTGTCTGTCGGCAGTAAGGCTAAGCCATCTGCCTCGCTCTCTATCTGGTAGTATATGCTCTGATCGAGGCCCTATTCTTATTATGATGATTTGGATATTGAATTGCCTTTGACTGATTCATCTTACCATTTTACTCTAGTTTTTATCCAGTGAGTTTAACATGAGCGGAATTGGTGTACTTGACCAGTAGTGAACTCTCAGTTGTGTTCGATAGTCGGTTACGAGTTCCCATATCTTACGCAACCTTACCTTTTCTTACTATGGGCCAAATTGCGGAGGAAAGCAGAATCACTGTTTTTCGTAGAACTCACTTTTGCTACTGGAGAGTACCTTCCACCAGGTCAGAGCCATGGATCCAAAGCCTACTAGTTAGCTTTGAAGGTTTAGGCTTGAGAGAAATCTTGAACTGAACAGAGCACTCCCGCCTATTGATCTTACGGCACCCTTATCTTTTGTTGGACTCTCAGGTTCACGCCAACCTAAAACGAAAACAGGGGAAAGAAGGTAAATAAGAAAATCCTAGAGTTCATAGGGATCCACCACATAGTAACGAGGCCACGGTTCAAGCACCGGCTCACGACAGGGCTTGATCATACCTGGACCTACTTCATTTTGACTCCTGTAGGTTAGGTTACCGATTTTCCTCCGACGAATCCGACGATGACTCTAGGTGAGGGACTTAGGCCTATCAACGGCATTCTGGACCTGCCTTTCTTCTCACTTGATAACAGATCATCTAGCTCTCTTTTATAGTATAGTCAAAGTCTATCTGGGCACGGAAGCTAAGCGGGCTAATAAAAAGGCTTAATAAGATGAGTGGGGAAGAAAAAGTATAGCATTCATTCCGAACTGATTCTCAGAATCGCTATTAGATGCTTCTGCAGATTCGTATGTTGCTCTAATTGAAGCAAGGGCTAAGGGTTCGGTGGGTGGGTGTAGGCTTCGGTGGAGTTCCAGACCTGGCCCATTGCTCTCTTACTTCGGATTCCCCTTTCCTTTCTAACTATTGCGAGTAATATGGCTTAAGGCTTTCGGTTCCATCGATTAGTGAAGGGGATTCAATTCATGCTTGGACTAACTATTCATGCGATAGGTCATACATTTCAAGAGAAATTGAAATACATTAAAAATCTATTCGTTTCAGTTCCACTTATTTTATTTCTTACTGGCTATTCTTCCTACATATTGATGTTTGCTTCAATCACATTTTAGCTTGACGTTCTTCTCCTTCTTGGGGGTCGACTTGTAGTAGCAGGCATACAGGACGAGGCCGAACAGCGCACCGAGGCCATTGGGGATCTGCAGTGCACGAACGAAGACAAGAGCCGGCACGGTTAGAGAGACACTCTCAAGTTATATAAGATTTGGTTGGAACCTGAAGATGGAGATATTACTGACCGTGACGTAGAGGTCGAATTTGATGAGAGCATAGGACGTCCAGCAGACGCCGTTGAGGAAGCTCACCAGCGACAGGAAGAAGGGCATGTACTCGACGCTCTTGGTCTTGATCACTTTACCCTGCACGCAACCCACAATACACATTAATTCCTCCCCGCAAAAATATATATTCATTAATTCCAAGCACAGGATGCAACAGCTCGAGCGTTCCAAAAAATTTATATATATTACACAGACATAGGTAATTAACAAGATTGATTATATGTTCGATGTAAAATGTAAATAAATTCAGCAGGTAATATTGGTGAACTCTACACCTGGACCACATGACCCACGAGGAGAAACCGACATACAGGATCCCTTTTCCGTTTCAACGTGATCATCTCACAGAGTTGGCAAGGGAAGATCACAAAAAGCACAGACTGGTACAGGGACACATGTACTATCTCCATCCAAGAACACATGATTCAAAATCTGGCACACCTGAAACTTGCATCCCCTAGGTGAACACATATGTTTATGATGAAGCTGAACATGGCAGATTTCATTAGATGAAATATTCCTTCCGTTCCAGACCCGTCACTCAACAGCCAACGAGTTTGGCGAGAACAACAGAACAAGTTTGGTTGGCTAATAAATTGTACAACAGAACTGCCTGTATTGAATGCAACTGCAAGTAACCAAGGATACCGCATCGATAATCAGAGGACACGTAGGGGCTACGGTATCTTTTTAGGTAGAAACGAACAATAGGCCTTTTGACGGAACATAGAGCAACATGTTCTTGGGATGTGCCACACGCACACCATGACAGTTTAGCCCAAAAGGTAGCACGTTGGTTTTGACTGGTAAAAAGGGGGAAAGAAGAGATTTGACACGTGCATTACCACGTAATTAACAGCCCGCAACAACAACAAACAGATCGAGAAAAGCAGCGCGTGATGGATCGATGGGTATGTGTATACGTACCATGATGGTGAGCGGGGAGGCGTACATTGCCGAGCCGAATATGACGCAGAGGATGCCGTAGAACACCCAGAGCATGCAGTTGAGCAGCGTCGCTAGGTACGGGTCCGACTTGAACTCCTCCACGTCCTTGTTCTTGATGATCCGCCAGAACGTCGGCCTGCACATGTACAAGCAAAAAGCAAGCGCCCCCTCATCAGAATCAAACCCTAATTACCAACCACCTTCCATAGAGAGTAGACTAGACAAGCGGACGAGGGGGATGGCGGCGGCGGCTTACACAGGGGAGAGGAAGAGGCCGAAGGAGATGACATTGCCGATGATGCCGACGACGTTGCGGGCCGCGTCCGGGGAAATCATCTTGCTCGCCGCGAGCGGGTGGGGAACACACTTGGGATTGGTTTGGATTGGACGGCGCACGCGGCGAAAGGGAGGGAGAGAGAGAGCAAAAGCAATTGAGATTTGGGAGTCGGTTGAGGTCGAGGGATTAGCTTATATAGATAGACGCGGCGGGGGCGCGGTGTTTATCCGGTCTCGTGTTAGATCCTATGATTTGGTTAGTTAGCCTACGAGAACAAGTCACAAGTTTTGAGTTTTACTATGCATCCAGTTCGTTGCTATCTCTATCTTTATCTACATGGATATTAACACGCACTATTCTTGAGAGTCAAGACACCGTTTTGCTTTAAAGAGCAAAAGAAATCCCAGATAATTACTAATGCACCGTTGAGTACACAGATTCTTTTCCTGTTCGTACTGGAGTATAGTAAGGAAAAACTGCTTGACCGAATCAAGGTCAAGATAACTAGTGTGATTCCTACACTGGGAGAATCGTGGATATGTAGGGAATAGAGAAATTCCACCCGCCTAAGTAAAGAACTGTTACAAATAAAGAGGAAACTAATAAGGATAAGTAAGAAACAAGAAAAAAGAAACCATATTTGATACCGGAATATTCGGTTTGATAACCTGCAACTAATTCCCCCTCTGGGTAATCTTTCACATTCGGCCAAAGAAGAAATTCGAAAAACTAGAAAGCCTATAGGCTGACGCCAAAGATTCCATCAAAAAAAAACCATATTTTGGCTGTGCTTCAACTATATCAACTGTACTTGAACTGTTAGATAATCATAGTCGATAATAACATCACAGCTCCCACCGCTATTGCAAAACCGTACATGAAACCTTAGCTTGGCTCCTCTATGATCAGAAAAAAAGGACTGTTTCGGTATTATCCCCCTGGGCGTAGATAGAATTAGGTAAGATAAAAATAGATTGGAAAGTCCTAAATTAGACCAATTCCATTCCGTCTGCTAGAATAAGAAAAAAGTGCTTCCGAATTGATCTCATCCTTTAGAATGCGAATTTCTCTTTGTTCAGTAATAACTTAATCTTGCAATAAAACACTCTTGCTTGGAAGGTATGGTAAAGGTAAACTGTTTCTATTAAAAAAAAAAGAGAGTGCTAAAGGAGTCATTCAGAAGTGAGTGAAGGGGCGCAGAAAAAAGCTCATTTCTTTCATTCAGGAATGGACACTGGACCAGAATGAAATGTGGGAATATCGGGATTGGCAGATTTGTTATATTGAAATAAGCCTCAACTCAACACGACTAGTGAATTCAAATTATAGTCACTTGCGGATTTATTCAAATTGTTGTAGTGTAGTATTGTGGTTTTTCAGTAAAGACCCCGACCTATAAATATTCACAGCCCGGCTCATACGGGCGGACAATATTCACCCAGAGCCCCGTTGCGACCGCAATGCTGTTCTTGAAGGACCTTACCTTAGAGCAAAAAAAGGGAATAGAAGTTAGGAAGACTACTGACGTAGGGCGGCGGGTGAGCTCAACCTCGAACCAAACAAGCAACGGATTGAGCAACTAGCGCGAAAGCCGTCGCGCTTGTTTGTGGCGCATCCGTTTTCTTGCTCCATCGTTATTAGTTTCTATTCTCTCCCTGCACGAACCTCGGTCCAATCAATTTGTTTGGAATTGGGGTTAGGACCGGTTAGAACTCCCATTTCCCGATCGGAGGTTTGAGCTGCTATGGCAAGCTTTTTTTCCGAATAGTGGGTATGGGGAACCCACCGTACCAACACGATTGGCTGGTGTTGCTGATACCGGACCCGTTATAACCCCGATTGGAAGGGCAGGCCAGTCTGAGGCTCTGGGGATGCGAGGCCATTGAAAGTTAGTATCCCATATTCTATGACGGAGATAGAGCATTAATTGCAGTTTTCACCCCCACCTTAACGACCGAGGGATGAAATCTTTCGACGACTAGGGAGGCGTCACCCGAGGCCGATTCCAGTGGATCACTATAGAATCTTCTAGAAGCAAGCCTGGTTCTCCGGGCACTATGGTAGGACGTGGATCGATCATGACGAGAATGGACTTCTCCGTCATGTAATGGTTTAGAAGAGTCACGGTCCTGTTCCCCGCCGGGCTTTTTCCCTTCTCGACTAGACGAAGGAGATATTCATTCCATTCAGGCAGGTGAGGAAGGGCGGCGTCGGCTTGACCCTGTCTTCTCTCTTGGTCGGGTCGGAGGCTAAGTTTCTCATTCAGTGGTGAGGTGTTCATAGAAAGCAAGGCCTCGCCCAACGAGTGGCGGATTTGGTTTGGATGGGGTCTCGCTTGGGCGCTGGGGAGATCCATAGATCTGGATAGAGTCTTTCTCGCTCAGTAAAGAAGAGTACGCGCGCTACGGCTTACGCAGTGGATCTTCGGGCAACCAACCCGGCACATCCAATTCCGATCAACAACTTGGAGGTATGGCTGAGTGGCTTAAGGCATTGGTTTGCTAAATCGACATACAAGAAGATTGTATCATGGGTTCGAATCCCATTTCCTCCGGCACGGAAGTAGAACGGGCGGGCGAAATTACGTGAGAGAAAGAACCTAAGATTGATGGAGTCCGCCGTCGGACAGAATAGCACAGCTTAGTGACTAGGAGCGGAGCGCCCCTTTCTTGTTCTTGGTGGCGTCTATAGCGAAGAAGACCTTCCCGAACCGCCCTAATTAGGTCTCTCTTCGTCAGCCCCTTGACGGGGCAACGGGGGGTTCTCGAAAAGACGATAGAGGCCATCTTGCAATGCCAAGGGAAGCCCTTGGACAGCCTATCCTCTTTCCTGGATCTTAAATTGGATCTGGAGCACCCCGCAAAAATAAAGACGGCTCTCAGCCCATACTTAAAACGGTATGGGCGGGTTTATAAGGAATAAAAACCTTCCGTCGATTTATCCACACTTCCATGACTTCTAGAGGAAAGCTAACTGCTTGCTGGCTGGGAGCTGTATGAGCGGTAACGTCCACGTACGGCTCCGTGAGAAGGTGGACGGAAATGGCCTTGTTGTACCTCACTCCCGTCTTCAATGGGGTCTGCTCTTTTTTTTTTAGGAGAGTATGCCAATATGATCTTAATGAGGTGCGGGGCTTTGCATCTGACATTCGTTGGGCTTTCCTCTGCGGGAGCCCGCGTCCCGGCCTTTTTGTGCAATAAACCCCTCCGGCCGAAGACTAGTGATAGGTGGTCCCGCGGAGCTTTCGGAGAAGGGTAGCCTAGTGTGTAAGCACAGCAATGAACCGCGGCGAACCCTCAGACGACCTTCTAAGATAAGGGGGGGAGATCCTCAGTAGTGGTGACCCTTTGACTCTTCCACTGACTTATATATGTACCGAATGCTCATACGGGAAAGTGAACTCCTGGGTCTGGAACCTGGGGGTTGCTCCGAGAAAAAATCCTTTCTTTCTCGTCCACTCCAGGGGGTGCGGACACACCTGCGCGGATTACAGGTGACGGTTACAAGAATGGCGGGGAAGTGAAGAGTACCCGACGACATTCAGGGATGAATGTAGACCCATCGGGCGGGGATAATCATTCCGGTCCTGGGAGAGGTGGCGACACCAGTCTGAGCTGAGGGAAGCCAGCCAATTGAGTCACTGAAACGACCGCAGGAGGCGCACCCTAAGCCCAGCTTCTCGGAGCTGCTATTGCGAAATACGGCTTCCTTAATATCCAAATTTCAACAAGGGGGCTGGGCTGCTCGCCTTCATAGAAAGGCGACCGGGCCTAGATTAGATGTTCGCCTTTTTATAGAATAGAAAGAGAAGGTAAAGGGGGGGTTTGGAGATTCTTGAAAGAATGCATGGCTTCCTCCTATTCCGCTTCAACAGAAGCCCTTAAAATCCTGCTGCTATGGCAGCAAGGGTTATCCATTTCATAGGCGAGGGTGGGGGAGAAGCAAGCCGAACCTCTGATCGACCCGGACACGTCAAAAATTCTCGGCGTCGAGAGAAAGACGAGATTCAGTAAGTAATTCAGTGAGTGCTTTCTTTTATAAGAAGAGCGTCGGCTTGGAAGAAGAAAATGAAATACGAACAACCGCGCTGGTCGTAATAGATCGACTTGAATGCGTCTTCTTGCTCCAGCATTCAAGTTCCATTTCAAGGGAGGACGACGTACCATGATACTTTCTGTTTTGTCGAGCCCTGCTTTGGTCTCTGGTTTGATGGTTGTACGTGCTAAAAATCCGGTACATTCCGTTTTGTTTCCCATCCTAGTCTTTTGCGACACTTCTGGTTTACTTATTTTGTTAGGTCTCGACTTCTCCGCTATGATCTCCCCAGTAGTTCATATAGGAGCTATTGCCGTTTCATTCCTATTCGTGGTTATGATGTTCAATATTCAAATAGCGGAGATTCACGAAGAAGTATTGCGCTATTTACCAGTGAGTGGTATTATTGGACTGATCTTTTGGTGGGAAATGTTCTTCATTTTAGATAATGAAACCATTCCATTACTACCAACCCACAGAAATACGACCTCTCTGAGATATACGGTTTATGCCGGAAAGGTACGAAGTTGGACTAATTTGGAAACATTGGGCAATTTGCTTTATACCTACTATTCCGTCTGGTTTTTGGTTTCTAGTCTGATTTTATTAGTAGCTATGATTGGGGCTATAGTACTGACTATGCATAGGACTACAAAGGTGAAAAGACAGGATGTATTCCGACGAAATGCCTTGGATTCTAGTAGGACTATAATAAGTAGGAGGAGGATTTCGATTCCAAACAGGAGGCTTTTTTCCTCCGCAGCGGGGGGCTCGCCTGACAATTACAAAGAAATCTTTAAAAGGTTTATTTTGGAATCAGAATATAAAGATTTCCCTGGCTTAAGGGATCATATCGACAGACTTCTGGCAGACCTTGAACCCCGGGAGATCCTATACATGGTACACTCCTTTCCCCGGGACTTTCGTCTGCTCGATACCTTGGATCCCCAGGATATCCGGATTATAATAGCTCACTCGCAGAAGCAGTGGAAGCCACCCAAAAAGGGTGGCGATTCTAGTAATTAGTTTTTTTTGGTAGGTTTGTATTGTTTCTCTAATTGGTAGGTTTCTCGAAGTAGTTTGAGTAGGAAAAAGGGTAACTATAGAAAAAATCCAAATAGGCTCTCCCTGGACTCTACGCAGGACTTCTTTTCTAAGCCTCACATAATTTGAATTTCTCTGACATTCCATGTTTCCGAAACGGATCCTATAAAATATTTCACTTTTTCTATGATCATCTCTATTTTAGGTATTCGGGGAATCCTCCTTAATAGACGAAATATTCTTATTATGTCAATGCCAATTGAATCAATGTTATTAGCTGTCAATTTGAACTTTTTGGTATTTTCCGTTTCTTTGGATGATATGATGGGTCAATCATTTGCTTCATTAGTTCCAACAGTGGCAGCTGCGGAATCTGCTATTGGATTAGCCATTTTCGTTATTACTTTTCGAGTCCGAGGGACTATTGCTGTCGAATCTATAAATTGCATTCAAGGTTAAACATAACTACAGGAGAGTTACCAAATACAAAGTTCTGTTCTCCTTTCGTTCTCTTCTTTCTTTTTGCCTGAGTCAGACATCAAATAGCTTCGATTTCCATTATCCGTTGGAATGTATCAAAATCAATAAGATGTGCCTGCCGGTGTACAATCCAATTTGTCGATTCAATAGAAGCCCAAAGAGGTGCATATGGTAGGATTTATGATTGGGCAAATCAAGTTGGTATCGACCTACTTATCTTACCAAGGCCCAGCCATTCGGCCATCTCATCTAGTGAAGCACTAGTTCCGCTTAAGCTTGAGTTGTTCTTACGATTGGCATATCTCAAGCTTTTCTCTGATTTGAATCTTTCATTGATTTTCTTCTCTGGCTACTTCTTCTTGGCATATTCCATTCCTTGCTACTAGGCTACCTGCATTCCCTTCTTATCTATCGGAGGATCCGGATTCTTATCTTTTTATTTAGGCGTGAAAGAATCACTGTTTAGATTCTCTGATAGGACAGAGAAGGAGATGAGCTCAACCTGTATCAAAGGCTTCACCCTTGCTTTCCCAACCGTCAACTAGTGGGCTTCGGTGAAGGAAAGGATGGCATTGGGTAAGAATTTAGCCCCACCCCCTGCAAGCTCGTCAAATAACTCTGAGATGACTGAGTTTCGGCATCCCTCTTTTCTATATATTTTGGAAAGCAATCAAGAAAAAAAAAGATAAGCTCACACGCAATCATGTGGTGCAAAGTCTATTTCAATAAGCATAGAGTCAAAGATACACTTGCACAAGGATGAAGCATGTATATGACATAAGATAAGCAATAAGCAGAAGTCATACTAGATATGAGAAATGAAACACACATGCATCATCCAAAAGAGGTTTACAAGACAGTCCATAAAAAGAGCAAAAGAAGAACCAAGTCATACTACTTTTTTTTCTGCCTCTATCCTACCCTTCAAGCATCATGACTAGAACTATCTATCTAGCTATTCGACTCCCACAAGCACAAAAAAGCATGAAGAATCTTGAGGAGCTTCCGCTGAAGAAGGAGGCACATTCAGAGCTGGTTGAGGGTCATCCACAACTTCCAGAGCACAATTCTTAAGCACTTGCTCTAACCTTTCTAGCTTTGGAGCATTGCTCTTGGACAGATCAGAGAGCTCTTTCATCTGAGTGAGGATGGTGATCTTCAAGCTTCTTCATGGGAAAAGCTTTTTGATGAAGGAAGCCCTTGAGCAAGGAGGCAGTAGATGCATTTTCTTCATCAGAACTGCTGCTTTCTTCTTACATTTCTTCTTCTATATCATGAGCAGAGGATTGTGGAAGATCACTAGCAGAAGCAGGAACTTGAGCACTAGAGGCCAGGCCCTTTTTCTTCTCTTAGCAGGCAGCTCTACACTTTGAGCCATTGAGGAGGCTCTCTTTCTCTTGTCCTTCCTTGGTTGATAAGGAGGATGCTCTTGGTCTAGCAGATGGAGAAAGCTGAGATTGGTTCAAGATAAGCTTCATGAGGTGTGGAGCATAGAGATAATTCTTCTTCAAACCTCTCTTGGCGAGTTGGTACTTGAAAGAAAAGATAAAGGGCTTATCCATGGTTTTTATCCATTGCATTTTCCCATTGGTTTGATCGTGAAAAGTGATAGCTGTCCTGTTCTGATCCCAGATTCTAAAGGCAACTTCAATTTGATACATATCATTCAGTCTACTTCAAGAAGGTATTTGGAAGTGAGAAGTGGGTGAACTGGGAGCATGTAGGAAAGCAAGATGAACTCAAAGCAGTGATTCCTCTTTTTGACAGTTGTGACCTTCTCTGAATTCAAGCAATATTTTTATGCTTCCGCAATCCAGGAGTTCTATGCCACAGTGCACATCCCTAAGAATTGCTCCAACATGCAATGGATTACAAGAGGACAAATGTTCAGAGTGTCTTCTCGCAGAGATGTTTCACTTGCCACATGAGCCATCTCTCTCCCTTTTGCATCCTCTACATGACATGACCAAGGAGGAGAAGAATCAATACTTCTTTGAAGGGTGTAGCTGAGAAAGACATGCATCTTCTAGCCCAAAGAAAGTGAACAAGCTTGTAAGAGCATCTGTGCGGAGGAAATCAGGATGCAATCTACAATCTCTCTTGGCATGTCTTGGATTTCCATCGAAGAATCAATGCATTCAATCCGCATCTTCCTTACACGAAGAACTTGCTTAAGACAGGAATCCTAGTTCGTATTCCGAGCTCACCTTTGGGGCATCAGTTTCGCATACCAAACAATAACAACAGGTTCATTCATTGATTCCGAGCAGGTTGGCCCTATCGGGTTAGGTAATTGATATAGGAATTCCAAGCAGCCGAGATAATTGAATTCAGGAAGATACCAACTCGAAGGAACCATGGAAAAGAAATAGGGATTCTTCCCGTTCTGATGCAAGTATAGCAGTGGAAGAACTGAGCACTCAACTGTATTGTATCTGGCTACTAAAGCAGGTGTGCATTTTCACTCTGGCTACTAAAGCAGGTGTGCATTTTCACTACCTTTACTTTCCAATATTGATAGGTCGCGATAGAAATCGGAGAGCCAACCCACGAGCTAAAGGTGGATAATCATACGAGCTTACCAAGAGTCCGAGAAAGCGGGTGAATAACTTAACCAAGCATCGCATGGACCAATAGCGCCCTTAGCGTGGGGGCAATAGCAACTAAACTAGTAAGGGCAGCAGCAACTAGTGAGGAAGACCGTACTTTGTCTTGGTTTGGCGGGATTCTTTCCTTTGTATGTAGGATAACAATCCTTTCCTCAATCAATAGATTCTGCCCTCTGCCCAAAGCAGACCGGAAACAAGTATCGATCTGCCTGTACAATCGGACCAATTGACTTGGCATACGCCTCTTCTCCACAGGCATGCTTTCTTAGTCTCTAGTGGGCTTTGCCCGCCCCTCGTGGGGAACGTATTTATTGTTCTAGTCAAACCATGCCCTAAATCGTTATTCCTTTCCTCTGCTAGTTGAGAATGGGATTTTGGATTGCAATTTCCTTTATTTGATGACTGGAATGTGCCGTAGGATTGCACATCTCGGCCTAAGGTCCGCTACTCCCCTTTCCCAAAGTCTAGGTGGTTCCATTTATTTCTTAATCGGAGTTCGGGAAGCGCATTACAGTACATGTATGCTTTTAGCGGGAATCCTCTGAAAGATGGGAGCATACGGATTGATTCGGATCAACATGGAATTGTTACCTCATGCTCATTATAGATTTTCCCTGGGGAATGTCAACTTCTCTTGGATTAAAAAAAAGAATAGCCTCTTCCTCACATGGGTTTCATAATTCTAGGAATTGGTTCCATAACCAACATTGGAATTAATGGAGCTATGTTAGAAATATTCTCACATGGTGCTAGACTTATTTTCTTGGCTTGTGATAGAATGCGTCTTGTTTATCGATAAAAACAACTGGCACATCACATACGAAAAGTAGAGTTTAGACTCATTGAGAAAAGGAAACCAGTAACCACGAGACGAGGAGAGTCGAAAGCAAAAAGCAACCTCCCTCCTGTTTTGATTCCATTTCATCGTTGATCCGGAAAGAAGAATGACATTGCATCGATTTAAAGCACTTCCCTCAAGCCGAAACCGGGACAGTCAACTAGTCGGGATGGAGCTAGTTTCCTATCATAAGAATTCCATCTCTGCTTCTATTGAAATGAGTTTCTTTCTTTCGGGCATATCTTTTCATCTATCCCTCTGTACTCATCTCTTACTAGACCACATGTGCAGTGAATCGAGGGCACTCGCTGCAGCAGCAGTACCACAGCGTGTAATCTCAGGTGCTTGAGAAATTATTGGTTTGGATGCTATGGGTATTCTGGTTTCTTCTTCGTGCTATTGTGTGTGAATCTTGGTTGGCTGCCCCAGTCATCTACGAGGTGTATGCTGGTTTGTTTATCCCTGCTTATGCACAGGAGGTGCTTGATGAAATGCCTGAGAGCATGATGCCACTTGAGTTCACACAAAACAAACATGATATGAAGTGGACGAAAAGGACATGTAAAAGTTTTTTGCTGGGGGATAGAGAAATCTTGAGTATGACCATGGTGCAAGAAACAGAAAAGTGATGAAGGGTGTGGCTCGTGAGCAAGGGCTTACAGCTACCTGTTCTCATGAGTCTGAATAAGAACCATGGAAATGAGTGAAGGATGCTGCCAGTGAAGCGGAGCACATGTCACTAAGTGAGGTTGTCATCGACAAGTGACTTGTGGTTGATAGACTCAGGTGCATCTCGTCATATGGTCCAAGTTGCTGCACTCCTATCAGTGGAGGAGAAAATGTTTCGTTAGCCGATGGTTCTTCGAAACCTATATCAGGTACTGGAACAGTGCGCCCTACTATGAATTTCTCATCAGTCTTGCATGTGCCCTGTGAATCCACTCTCTGTTAGTGCAGCAGCTAAATTGCTGCTTCCCGAAGTTGTGTTTGTTTCGACAATGAAAAACAGGAATCAAACTTGGTGTGGGGATAATGAGAGATGGTTTCTACTATCTAAAGCAAGATCATGTTGATGCCCTCTGTCTTATGTCGAAGCCCAGTGGATGAAATTCCACTTCAAGCTTGGGCTTCTCAACACTTGAGTTTATGTATCCTGCGGCAGCTGACAAGAACAGGCTAGTATGTGAGACATGTGAACTGGCAAAGCGCACAAGGTCATCGTATATTTCTTCAGGTATGAGAAGCAATGTGCCATTTTATACCATCCATTCGGATGTTTGGGGGCCATGTGAAACTACATCCTTGAATGGCTACCGATGGTTTATCACATTTATTGACTGCTCTAGTCGATATACTTGGCTCTATGTCATGAAGAAGAAAAGTCATGTTTACTCTTGCTTCGCCATAAAACAGTGATGAACCAGTATAATGCACAAGTTCAGGTGTTTAGATCGCAAGGAAGTAGTAGAAGTTCTGTTCCATATTACAATCCTCAAGGGGAAGAAAAACAAGCCTATCATCCGAATTCCATTTCATCTCGAAAGAAGAATATGACTCCAGATTCTGCTTCTTCAAAGCATACTTCTGCACCCACAGATGGGAATGCGCTGTAGAGATCCTCCCTGGCACTTGTCCTTCTTCATGTTCTTGGCATATTGCCCTTATTTGGGCTGGAAACAAAGGCCCAGCCATTCGGGGAAGCAGAAGTGATTTCTGTGTATCCAGCTTTTGCCTCAACTTGGACTGGAGCTTTCGGATCTGGTAACTGTTTGCTTTAGCTGTTCGGAAATAGTTCTAGTTTGCTTCTCAGGTTTTGCCTTTCAAGAAATGCTCAATTAGAGGATTTGCCGGAACTCGTTACCAGCTTGTTCTTTTCTTTTCCTTAATAAGGGCAATAGGAATCCCAAATTGGCATGAATTGACAAAAGTATGAGGCACATACGGAGGTAAAAGTTTCTACCCACAAGCAAAACCTAAAAGATCAAGGTTTTCCACATAGGGAGGGAGAAACTGATAAGAAAAAGGAGCCGGTTTCGGAAATAGGAATATCATCAAAGCAAGTTCAAGCGATAGTTGACTGTTCCGGAAAGCAGGTAAATTGGTCTAGTATCTTTTTCAAAAAGTTTGATCCTGGGAAAAGTCATACTTTTTGTCCCAATTCATACTTATTTTCTGATCGGTTGCTTTGAATGTCTGTTCTGTTCTTCCACGGCTCCACTATTGGTAGGCACTATTGCGGATCACATTGGTCTATCGAAAGAAAACGGGCACATCGCATCAACTATTGAACTTTGCTATACGCATTTCTTGGGATCCAAATGGACTCAACATTCTTTGGGAGCGGCATTGACGCCACCTCTTCCGAGCGAAGGGACAAAACCAACTCAAGTTGAGTATACAACAACCTAGGCTAGGCAGGCCGGCGAATCCAAAAGATCAGTACGAAAGCTAGGTCTACGAAAGCAGTTCGTTCCTATTCTCAATGAAAAGCGATTGGTCGATGCAGCCCTGTCTGTGAGAAAGCTATCTTGCCCTAGTCCCTCCCTTCCGTCTAAGAAGATATATGTACTTCCTTTGGTTTCAGTGGCATGTTTCTTATGAGAATCGAGCCTATTTATCACTTTTAGTACCTGGAGAAGGGAATGCATCACCCGCGAGGTAGGAGTGGCTTGCGGGCTCCTAATGAGGGCATACAACATGGGTCTAACAGTAATAGAGTAATAAGCTTCAGTGTGAATGTCCTTTTTGTCATTGGCATGACCATTCGTTTGAGTCAGCTCATCTCCACCTATAGACAGCGCAATTATTCCGTTACCCTTTTGGCTAAAGAGCAGAACTAATAATTGAGCACGCGGTTGTTCTTTAACCGGGTCAGTTCGTCGGTGTTGGTACGGATGTTATGGCCTCATACTTTTAGCATTTCCCTAGACAAGAGCTATTGTTATACGATGCCGATAGAATTGACTTTCGCATCATATCGAGCAATGGCATTGAGCCTGAGAGAGATGCTGAAGGACAACTACCATACTCTCCCACCGAACAGAGAGAAGCAGAGGCCCTCGCGGAAAGAATGAATCTAGTATCGACGGAATGGTATCTATCTTCTTAATATTCGTTTTCCGGGGGAATGAGCCAACCCACACAAGAGTGCCTACTAGCTTGTCACGAACGCAGAGGAAAAGAGGTAAGATACCCCCGCCCCCGAGCCGGGACCCCTTCTTGAACTTCTTATAGTCGGTTGAACCAACAGCCTTAAGCCAATACTAAATAAAGTCAAAGTGGAATATGGAAAGCAAGCGATCGAAAAGGAGGAGAAAGAACCACGATAACCGGATGTCGAAGCCTGCTTTCCTGGTTGAGATTCACATTAGGAAAGAAAAACAGTGATTCAACGTTATGAGTACCCTCCCTAATAAATAAATAGAATAGGGGCCAAACAATTTCCTTCAATTTGAGTAGAGTGCGTTGGCTGGAAAGTAGTAAAGTCGAAGTGAACCTCTATTTCGTAAAGGAGAGATAACCCCGAACTCGAGCTACTTCATTCTCTAATAGGCTTGTTGTACCCGGTCTTGCTATTGACTCCCTAGCTAGCTCAGAAGGAATGCCTAACTCTGTTGGGACAGATTGGACAGTTGGAGCAGCCGATAAACCAGCCACAGCAGAAACAGAATGACTAGTTTCAACAAGGCGAGCAGGAGAAGCTACTCTCTTTTTAGTCGCATCCGTGGAAGGAAAGGATTTTTATATCGCATATCGAACCGGTGAAGCAAATGACTTTCTCGAGTGAAACGAATAGGTCTGGTGCTTCCGAGCCAGCAAGGGGACTAGTTTCAACAAGGCGAGCAACCCCTGCTATATGTATGTATCCAGGACTATGATGTATCCAGCTCAGTTGGAAAGCACTAGTTTACTTCCTCGCTACCGACCCAGGTACATTCTTCTTTGGACATGCCCGACCCTAGCTTATTGGACAGTTGCAACGAAACGAGTAGGTGTATCGACCAGGACTAGTAGTTTTACTAGGTGTTCTAAGGGGTAGAATGACTAGTAGTTACAGCCGTGGAAAGATATCTAATTCATTTCGGCGCCCTTTCCCCGCCTGGAGAAGGTAATCTACCACGAGACCATACAAACAGTTGAAACTCCATTTTCCGAGATACTATTACTCGACCAGGAATCACCAACCACTATAGTTAGATTTATTCGATTTCTTGGAGGTTTAAGGGACAGAACAGATTCCATTCTTCAAATGTTGAGCTGTATTCTATTCATTCTATCTTTCTTTCGGCTTCCTATGGTTCCACATGGATTGGTCGACTCAGCTTAAATAAAAGAGTTATAGAGTTCAGTTTCTACTGACTCCTCCGCATAGCCAAGAAGATCAGAAGAGAAGTCAGAATTGGTTTTTCCAAAAACTACCCATGGGATTTCTTTGTCTTTTCCTTATCTTTTGTCCGGTGAAGAATCTCCTGCTGCAGAGATAAGATGAATGGCTTCGAGATACCATCACTCGTCATTGCCAAGGAAATTAATTGCAAATTGGCTACTTATAGTCTACACTTCCCCTGATTCTCCACGATGACCCGCATTCATTGATTGAGAGAATAAGCTGAAAGCCAGATAGATCCATTGCGATATTGGTTTGGAAGAGAAGCCGTGGAGACAGCTCATTGTTCCTATGTCCGGAATTGTTAAAGAATGAAGGTACCCCGTTGACTATGTCGGGTAACGCCGACTTAGGTTATCCGAGGCCTCTATCAACCACATCATAACTGTTTGCTTCCGCTTTCCTCGCAGAGTTGGTTCTAGCTTTCACCGCGATCGATGCTCGCCATCAAAAGATATGGGTCTAGCTGCTGCCCTAGCCGGAAAGAATGGGAGAGTGAGCCATTCATACTTCAAAGAGTGATTAGTTTTTTAAGTAAGCCCATCAAATTAAGAGGAAAAAGCTGGAAGAAGACGACGGGATTGTTGATAGATCCCCTCTACATCCTAACCAAGAGGACCAAGTGCAAACCTCTGTCTCCAAGTCCATCTCGCCGGGTGGAAAGGTTATTCTTTGCCAGTAGTGCCCTCTGTAGGAAGAATCGTAAATGCCGGAGGACGCGTTCAACATGAATTGTCACTGTGGAATGAAATCACCTCTCGAATCGAGCAAGAAATGACTATTTATTTTCTAATAGCGACTTATCACAAAAATAACCGATTGATACTGTCTTCACAAGGTGGTGCTCGTCCCAAAAGCTACCGAATTGGCCTATCATCAGTATCCAATCCAGATCCCCGTAGGAAAGAAGCTAGATTTCTCTCTATTTCATAGAGTTTTTACTCGAAAGCCTTTGCGCAAGGGAATCTATTGACAGAGAGAGATGCTCCTCCTGCTTGATAGAAGCATTAGTTAGTATGTTAGCTAGAGCCTTCACACAGTCGTCTGGAATAGATAGAGAAAGAGATAAGCTGCACCTGAGTGATCGATGCAAAAAAGGAGAAATTGCTTGTTCGGTTCAACCGAAGCCTAAGACTAAGACTGCGTAGGAGTCAACTGATGATCCTACTTTTGCTTTTGCTCCTTGGCTCGGACCCACATTTCATCGGAAAGAAAGCGAGGTCTTGGCAGTCCAGTGTCAGCTTCTGAAGATGGTCAACTCATCAAAGCTAAAGATACTTATTATGACGGTGCGGTTCGAAACCTATATCCTTTGGCCTCTTCTGCTCTTACAAAGGGCGAAGCCACTAACAAATACTTATAGAGGGATTGTACCAACCTTAGCTAGGGAGATAAAGGCCCTGCTCAATGTAAAAAATGGATCTGGAAAAGAAGATAGGAATGGGGCACCGAGGAAGGATTGTAGGTAGGGATGCCCTTAGATCCGTTCTCAATAGCTTGTGATAAGGCAAGAAAGCTAGTAGATACCCTGCCCTCGCATTAAAGCATCGATCTAGTCCTCTATTAGATATGAATTTCCCGTTGGAAATCGAGGTACATACTCCATAAATCCCTGGTTTTTGCCTTCGGTTAGCAACTCGTCTAAGTTTAAGATCGTATTCCATCTTCGTAAGGACATAGAAAGGGGTTTCGGTAGTGACTGTCCTTAGACCGAATGGTCATCAGTTGCCCTCACGGCCTAACGCCGTTTTTGAGCTCCATCACATGCTTAAGAAGGACTTGCCGCGGAGCCAAGGCGAATTTATGAGCCAGACCTAGAAGATCACTGCTTTCGTGCTGGTCATTCTAATCACAATGAGAACTTATCCCAAAGAGGGTTCTTATTTCATTTAAGTAAGTAGTCGATTGAACCGGTTTCTAACCTAAGGAATGTGTTATTATAACCAAATATATCATCCAAGAGCCGATCTCTTTTTCATTAAGTATCATTAACAGACCGCTTGCTTACGAGCTTGGTAGCCGCCTTGGAGCCGAGGCAGACGGAGGAACCTCTCGAACCTGGAATCCACTTTCCACTTGTCCTCCATATGCTATGCTCGGGTCTGCTGTTTGACCAGTATCTAATGCTATTTCTTACTTCGACCAGACGGGCACTAACGCATTACGCAGTGAGATCGCCTACTCCTCTCCAAACACAATATCTTGACCGGAACCATGTTCAGTGCTGCAAAAGCGGAGTAAAAAAAAGCACGAGTCGGGTCGGCGGTTTCAGATTCAGATAGTTCAGTTCAATCATCATCTGACACCTTTCGGTGCCATTCCTTTTGAAACTGGCGTTTCTTTTTTCAAATAATTCGATGCCCCTGCGAAAAACCGAGTAAAGAAAGAGGTAAGGGCCGGGTCAGAGGCGGAACAGACATTCAAAGCAACCGAACCATAGATCCAGCTTTGCAGGAGGACAAGCATAACGAAAGTAAGCATTTGGCCAGACATTCAAATAAACCCTATATCTAGAAATCCATCATCCCTGTCTGAACTGAACGGTCTAAGCATCATATCTTTTTCTTTTCACTTCCGCTGCATCGTCCGGACATCAGAAATAGCTGCATTAGCAGCATCTCGCTACAACTCCCTTGGCAACCCTAGCACCAACAGGAACAACTCAGTTCAAGCTAGCAACAACTAACAATTTCGACTTCCTCGAACAAGAGCTTGCTTTTAGTTCACGTTAGCTACATTCGTTTTAATAGAAAGATGGGAAAGGCTAGGTTAGCAGAAGACTATGCTTGTGCCACAAACTTATTGCTTCGGAGAAGCATTTCTTCAATGAATCTTACTCAGTACAGTATGAATAAGGGACCCGTATCTAAATATTATGTTCTAACATTCCTATTTTGGTTGGCTGTTTCTCAAATGAAAGAGCACAACCCTTTCCATCACTTCTCTACATACTGGCATTCGGAGCTAGGAGCAGAGAAGAGAACTTACAAGTAGCAAAGCAGATATACATTGGAATGAAATGAAAGAGGGAGGAGCTGATGCATCGGCTACCAAGCTCAGCTAGGAGGAAGCGGGTGGTATTGGTCTGGAATTCAAATAAGCAAATAAGTACTTTGAATCTCGAATTGACATCATAGTAGGAGTGAACTAGCCTGATCAATAGTAGAGAAAGCTTAAGGCCCAGTATGGATTGTTTGCTAACTTCACAGATCCGAAGTCTAGTGTTACAAGAGATAGTAGCCCGGAAGACGGATTGCTAGAAAGAACTACATGTTAGAGGCGCAGGATAACCGTTTTACTAGACGGGTTTGACTCTAAAGCCCTTCTTTCATTCAGGAAGATACGGAGTGGAATGATCGTTTCAGCCAATTCATGAAGACAGATTTCACTTGATTTTGGGAAGAGAGATTGGCATTCCCGACTTAAGGAATCTTTACAGCTTTCGTTCAATCCATAACATGCTTAGAAGGTGCTTTTTTGTTTTGTACAAGCAACCCCACTCACTATGTATGATATTTTTTACAGTGCCTTTACTGTGACATGGCCTTGGAATAAGTTAAGGCACAATAGAAATATACTGGAACTGTTGTTCAGGCATCAAGAACCCAGTACATGAAGCTTTGAATTTTGCTATTGCTTTCTCCCTTTTCTGTTGCCAAATGTAACAAGGATTCTTATTTCTATTTTTCTGTTAACGTGGTGTGATTAGTTCACTCGAGCTTTAGCTTTTTTTTTTTTTCAATATTTCATTGATTTCGTGTGTTACATAGTTACATTCACACATGTTGTAAGAATTCACCACCCATAACTCTCAGTCGTCATGCTACATGCATCTGAGATTGGATAACTGAAAGTGATATCATTTGCTTCCTGCGAATTCTTCGAGATCAGAACGCTCCAAAGGAGGCTGAATTAACCTTACACTTAGGAGTCTGCTGCAATAAAGTAACAATTCAAACTTCAAAATTACATTGGGCAAAGTAGAAGCAAGAAAGAACGTACGGACCATGTCATATTAGGTAGAAAGGATGGAAAATAATAATAGACCTTCGCCATCAGGAACTCTTGAATCGATGGAATGGATGTGCCTTTGTGATGTGAAAGAAAGGTACCATCATGTATTTGCCTCACTCTCAGGTCTACTCCTAGCTAATCTAAGTAATACAAAGCGAAGTAGCTTTCTGTATAGGGGAATGCTATTTCTGTAAGATTTGGGTAATTTGTTTTGTAGAAGGACTCACTTGACCAACGCTTGCACTTGTTTGTGTTAATGGATCCAGCAAGACTATAATATGATTTTTAAGGATTTGAAGAACGACGTGTACATGTTTTTTCACCTAATCCATCATTTGAGGAGTGGGTTTCGCGATTGGGCTCAGATAGGGGTAAAGAGGGGGAACGGAGGCAGAGTTTATAATTGTACGGTTTCCCACTAAGCGCGAGCATCAAACTTTATCCTTCCTCACCGTAACCATGGTGTCAAGTTGATTCGCACCGGATATCGATACCTTCAGCCAAGACCCATTCTTAAAAGCCAGTGGTGGTGTCCGGTCGAAGGAAGTTAGTGCTAAGCACTATTAATATCGTATCGAACCTGATGAGTATTTTAGAGTATCTTTGGACCTCAAAGAGTTGTATAAGTAGTCAAGAAATACTCCATTTTGAGTTATGGTTGTGCAACCGATCGTACCCATCTTTATAACGTTATTGCCCTTGCGGACAAGAAGAATCGATCTATAAAAAATATGTTATGTAATGTATTCAGTTGAGTTGAATCCTGCGCATAACCAAAAGAAAGGAAAGAAAAAGTCTATATCTTCTGTCCTCTCTATTACTCGCTCCAGGTATTACACTCGTTGGGCTCAAGGTAGCATTACTACGGTAGGCTATTCTAAGAGGAATTTACTGTAAAATAGATATCTCTTTGCTCTTCAGCCAGTAAGTCTGAAAGCAAGTCAGTTGTAGGCCAGACCTGTCATCAGTAGTTCTACTTTTGTAGATTGAAGCTTTTATAAGGCAGGAATGAGAGCTGGTGCTCTACAGGGGATGTTTGAAGGACATATCTAACTAATATAGACTCCGCAGCTATTGAATCCCCGCCCCTTGAATCCAAGCCAAGTGGGAAAGAAGGAACAGTTTTCAATAGCAAGGGGTCAGATAGCCTTTAGCCTCTCTTCCCAAAACAAGCCAAGGACAAGATCAATCTATTGCCTCCCCTCCGGCCACGTTTAGCTATTTTTTATTGAATAGTGTAAAACCCAATCCCAAGCAATAGTTAATAATAAAAACTCCGGACTAGGCAAAAAAGCAAGGACAATAAAGCCTTCAATCGGCATAAAAACCGGGTAACTACTCTCCTCGGAAGATTAACTGGAAAAAGGCCCTTGAACTTTTAAGGCTTGTTATCCTCTATTGTCCCCTACCATCTAAGGTTCGTTCTCTGGTCTATCATCTGCTCCGATTACTAAACTACAAATATATAAAGAATATATAATGGGGGTATGCAACAGTTGGAAGCTGTTGCATTACCTAAAGGCCCCCCGGTGTTACCACCTACTTGCCTATAGGGCTTGACGATCAGAGACGCCTAAAGTCTTATGGTCTCAGGCCTTAGAGAACAACGAGTGCTCTCCTACACCTCCTTTTCCAAGGGAAAGTGGAATCAAAGGGTAAAGAGAAATCACATCTTTACACCCGACTAGTTAGGACTCTCCTAAAACTGGAGGCATCCAATTAAGTCCTCTCTGTCCAACATAGTCATAGACCTTCCAGAGCAAACTTCACCAATACTGGATCAGTCTGATTTACTTTCCATCCGGTTATAACTACGGGTGGATCGAGAGCTCGTGCAAGTAGCACAAGGGGATCAGTACCCATGTCCAAGTCCATATTCAACATCCAATACCATTTCCAGTATTGGAGCCACTTCTCCATCTGATTCCTATATAGCGAGTGTTCCCTAAAACACTGCGTGTTGAAGTTGTGTCCTTCATCGCCTGAGGGGATCAAATCCTCAGGTAATGGGACCAAGCAACGTGGCCTCACCTTACGCCCTATTAGATTGAAGTTTCTATTTACTTGCGTCGGGTTCTTACTTCTTTCCTACTGAATTAATAGATGAAAGACGTCAGGCAGATACTACCCTTGCTTGCTATTGTTTCCAATTATTTCAATTGAATGAGAGTCTATAATTGCTATTAACTGATCAATTAGAGTACTGAACTGTGGAACCTTATTGATTCACTCCTCGCATACTTAAACGTTTTATCTTTGCAACCAAGGGGAGCTACACCACGCTGCTCTCCTGCCACTGAGCTTGCTACCCCTTTGATTTCTACCAATGAACCTTCCCTAAAGACATGTATTTCTCCTTCCAATTCACCTTCATGTTCCCCAGCGGAGTATTCAACCAATCCATTCCTAGCACCATGTCATAGGCAACCAGTGGCAACAGCCTCAGTTTAGCTTCAAATTCCACTCCTTGCACCTTCCAGGTACCCCCTCCGATACACTGCTTTACTGATTATGTTCTGACCATTAGCAACCATAACCACTATGGGAAATGTTTGTACCAGCTTGGCTTTGATAAAGTTTCCTTCCCTCAGAAACCAGCAATTCCCAGATCAGAAATCCTATTTCCAGCTCCTCTAGTTTTATTAAACCAGGACTGTTTATTTATCCAGCAGGGATATTACCGAAAAAAGGGCTTCCGTTCAAAGCTGAAAGAAAGAGACTGGTCCTCCCTCTTTGCCTAGCGGTTAAGTAGCCCCCCCTGGCCCCGCAACCAAGAGTCACTCGTCGAAAGCTGACCAGGAAGACAATAACTGCTATTTCAAGATAGCAGAAAGACAAGGCAATAGGAAAACAATCATACCGTGGATAAAAAGGGCTTTTCTATGTGTTATGCCCTACGTTACATTCACCTTATTTATCTTCATTCTCTTCCGCAGCGAGCTAGTATGCCCAAAGCCGGCAGTGCGTAGGAGGTCACTGATCGAGCACTCTTGCGCCGACGAATCCGGTCTTAGATAGAATGAATAGGCGAAGAAAGGACAACCTGCTAGTAAGAAGGTTTCTTTCTTACTTATGGAAAGCCTTACCTCTTTCTTGGACACGTTTTCGCTGCGCGCCTCTATGATAAACGAAATGGCAGACATGAACAAAGCATATAGTTGGTATGACGAGATATTCTTCTTTCCCGACGGAACTACCTTTCGGCTTCGCTAAAAACACCTGGGCTATGCCTCAAAGTCTCAACACTGGCCCGGAGGAGAACACTAATCTACGCATAAATAAAATCTCTGTTCATTTTTGATTCAACTGACCGAGACTAGCAAATCAATCCTTTTGAAGCACTCAGCTTTCAGACAAGTCTTCAGACTGCCATGTTTTAGCTTACTTACCTTTGCCTGCCAACGCTAGAAAAGCTAGCTTCCTTGTTTGTGGTACCAGGAATGTGTCATCTTGATCAAGGAGTCTGGAACTCCATGCTGGGGATGTAGGAAATGCTATTCGTGCCGGTGAATCGACGAAACTATGTCCTTTGCAGCTTTTTGTGCAATGTCCTATGTCGTAAAAGAAAATGTTGGTGCAGGCTGTCTTCGTATGCTTTTGAAAAAGCAAGAATTACTACTATTTATTGACTTTATGAAAAGAAAGTAAATTGACACTTTATGTCTCTCTTTCGAAATTGAAACTTGAAAATAGTAGGAAACGGAAAGCTAGAACGAAGTAGGCGAGGAAAGGGTCAGAAAAGTATGCATGGTCGTCACGGGTAAGGATTCTCATTCCAGCATTCTTGGGTCTAGTTTTGTTTGGACTTGGGCTTAGATGTAGTGGGTTCTTGGGCCACTGCTTTACCTTTATCAACCTTAGAAGGAGCATTAGTCTTTGACACATCAATCAACCCGGCGTAGGAGCATGGGATTTGGACACATCAGCACCAAACCTGTTGTTGAAGTCGAGTATGAGCTTCTATCCAATCGAAAGAAAAGAAGAAGCAAAGGCTTTTCGCCTTATCTTTGCATTTAAGTTCTCGAAAGGAGAATCGGAGGCTTTACACCTATCTTTTCTACTTGCTTTTCGTTTTCTAAAAACAAGAGATCTAGGAAATGAAAGGAATAATTCATTATCGATAAGCTGTGGGTAGAACAGCACAACGATAGAAACATGAGGAAAATCGTCTTCATCAATTGATATTTAGCTATTTTGTCTATTTTCTAGGCGGAAGAGAGAAAATAAAAAAAATATTGTTACTGGGCTAGGATGTTCATTTGGGAAGGATCTCGGATGAAGCTCCAGAGTTCTTGACCAGTGGAGTCAAGTGGAGAAGGCGTTACTTGATAGGAAAGCATATTTTTTTTGCAGGAATTGTTGTTGTTTCAGCGCGGTAACGAAGGATGTCTTTCTACCTGCACTTGACCCCGGAAAGTTGTGGTGTTTTCTATCTTAGAGGATTAACCACGCCTTTATGCAAAGGCGATGCCGAAGAACATAAGCGGTTGTTTAAAGCAGTGGCGGCGCATCCGCCTCTATCCATCACCAGAGTCTTTCTAGGTTTGTTCAATATCATTTATATGTCATATGTCAAGGGCTAAATATACGGTAGCCGATTATATACTCCGCGTAGGGCGAAGTTTGTCCCAGTTGGTAGTTATATATAGGTATAGCTGGAGCCCTAGACAGTCTAGCCATATACCATATCATGGGTTGTGGGCTACTCTGGAAGGAGTGGTGACCCAGCGCGATAGGTTGCTTTTACTATTACAAGACTGGCTTCCTGGTCAAGTCAGCCTCCTTGAGTTTGTCTTACGGACGGAGTGGGCTTTTCCCCAGGGGGTCTAGTTTTCAGGCAAGTAGGCCTATTGAGATGCATATAACTACCTTTTTCATCTTATCACCCCGCCTAGCGACTTTGCAAGCATTAAAGGCTAGGCACCTAACAGCGGTTATTCCTCCAACAGGTTATTCTGGGTTACGCTAAACCTTAAAGCCTTTTACCAGCAGATGAATACTTAATCTATCCCCTCTGCGCACGGAAAGGGAAAGCAACTCTTCAAGAGTATATGCCGAAAATCCTATGTTTGGAGTGACCATGAACACACTGCTTGAGACCCTTCTTTCGTGAGACAGTTGTGATTCCGCTTTCATGTTTTGGATTGAGCTTTGTCACTCTTTCTATGCCTCTTTCTTTTTCTTGGAGGACAACACACACGCGGCGCTAAGGTTCCCGTGGCAACTGAACTAGGATTCGAAGCCAGGATGAGCGGATCTACCGCTCCAGGTCCTTTCCTATTCTTATACTAATATGTGTAAGTTCCTTGCGTTTAGAACTAGAACGTGAGGCATAGTAATGGCGCATGTGTGATATTCTATTGATCCTGTTTAGGCTGCTTTAGGAAAGTACTCAAGCAGGAATGGAGAAAATGTCTTCTGCTGCTATCTTATCTGCTAAAATGGACAAAATCTTCTCTTCTTCTCTATGTCACTAATCAGAGTCGGAGAGACCCATGAGACTTTCTTTTCTCCCAGCAGGCTCTAGCGCTACGGCAACGCTTATGGCTGCAATCCTAACTGCAATGGCCCTCGCGGATTTAGTGCACCCAATCCATTAGGGGTTCCTGATAGTGAGATTCCTCTAGTCAAGTCTAAGGATTGAGTATGAGGGATTTCATCCAGTCTGTTTCCATTGCGGAATGTATGGTCACAGAATAGACTCATGCCCCGGCTTATAGTATGCTGCTTGGAAGGCCTTGGATTCACACGTCTGGTGCTGCCCCGTCTTGTCTTCTCCGCATCAAAGAGTCAAGTATGCTGTTGAGGGCCATGTGGTAACTGTAAAAAAGAAACTTTGTTTGTCACTAAACCTGCTGCATTCCCGTATATTGAAGCCGCTGAAGAAGCTATTGAGACTTCCTTCCAGTCACTCTAAATTTTGAATGCTAATTCTGTTTCTGAGGGTTCCACTACAAAGATGTCTGAAGCTTCGAAGATGGTAGCAAGATTTATGCTGAACAGCCCATATCAGAAAGGCAAGGGGCAAGAACTTGCAACGAATATTCGCCCCAGTGGAACTCCCTTCTGCTGATGAGAGATTCGGGCTAGGATATGAGCCCAAGAAAGGAGACAAAGAGAGAATCATTCAGGAAAGAAGAGAGAAGCGATTGGCCCATCTAGAGGGGAAGGGAACCCCAACACCAGCTACATCTGCAAACAATAAGGTCCTGAGAGGTGGAGGAGGGCCATCCCAAACATGCAACATATCCTCCATTTCTGCTCCGGTCAAAGAAAGGGTTCAGGTTTGTAAAAAGGACTGTTCGCCGGTCGGGCTATCTTATAGGCTGGTTTCTAATTATACTACACGATTACTCCTTTCACAATAGAAAAGAAAAAGAAGGCTCGGGTTTCATAACTGAATCCGAATCGGGATCAGGTTTAGCAGATGTTGTGGTAAAGTCAAAAGATAGGAATTAGTTCACAACCTCAATATAATAAGGATCGGGCTCGGGAACAGCTTATCTAGCAGCGGATGCAAAGGAAGAAAGCAAAGACGTGGCCCAGACCGAAGCTGAAAGGAACTTGATCACCCGGAGAAGATTTCTTTTCTTTGCTGATTCCTCTCAATGAAATTTGCCATGTTGCACTAAGTTACTTACGGATGTATGCATGCAGTCCGGGAACACTTTGGGGTGAACACCCATCCGAACAAGTAGGGTCAATAGTTCAGCATTTAGGCCATAACATTTAGCAAAAAACGAATCTTAAACCCAACAAGTGCTCTCCGAACCAAGCTAGATAGTCTCCTATCACTAGGCTCACCAACCAACCTGGACTTTGATTCTTTCTTATTATTCTAACCGGATATCAAAACCATAAGGATTGTTTCCAGCCAAGAGTTCCCATATGACATAGGCGCTCTTGGGTGAGGTGGGCCCTCATTCGCCAGGTCTTTGAGTGCCCGTCGTACCACGTGGTTGGTACACTAGGCTGATAGATACTTTACTTTCAGGATCGGGCACCTGCGCCCGACTCGGTCTGCCAGTGAATTTTGGCTCTACGTCCGGTCGTGCGTGGTATGTTCGCGATTCGTACAAATCAAATGGAAGGCATCGCGTACGTTAACCCTCCTTTATTGGGCTGGGCCATTCCATCTTTGAGAAGGGGCCCAATCTCGTATTTGATGGTCGGCGTGGCAATAGGCTTCGCTTCGTAGACTGTTTTCCCAGCCGTTGCAAAGACTTCGCGAGAACGGTCAGGGGCGCGGATTCGCCAAGCTAGGGCAAACAAAGCCGTCCGGCCCTACCAGATTAAGAATGCGAAGGCCTTTCCTTCGAAAGAAAAAAAGAGCTATGCTATTGACCGACCCTTTCGTACTTACTTCGAATCAATAGGCCTATCATTTTTCATGAGGCGGGCCAAATAGAGAATGAAATGCAAAAATAGGGGAAGGGGGGATGGTCGCGCCTTTGATTTTGTTTAAGGGCTGCTCGCCTTACTAAAGTACCAAAGGCTTTCACGGCTGACACCCCTACCTTAGAATCTAAGCCCTTTGAAGCGCCAGTAGTTGTAGCTGTGGGTAAGGCTTTCGTTCAACTCGCTCCGGGTTCCGATCTATATGACCCCCAGACAGTACAAAGTACACCTCTTCCGTAGAGGCAAGCTGGTAGTAGCCTAACCTTTTAGAGTCGGGGGAGCCGAGCCCTTAACTCTATCAATAGAAAAATCTTCGTGCGTGGCGTGAGTTGGAATCCTAGAAAAGATCGATTGATACTCCCTCCCCGGTTCCACGAAGATCTCTACGTACTTGTCTAGTCCAGGACAACTGAGATCTTCCGGTCTGCGTGCGTGGGAGCAGCTGAAACAAAGAAGAGTCTGGTCCGCTCTTCATTCAGGCCCGGCCCGCCCGTCTGCTGCTAGGTCCGAGAATGGCGCCAGGCGAGGGTGCCGCTATGCCCCGCAGCTCTGCAGCGGCCGGCCTCCAGACTATGCAAAAGAATCGAGGCCGGGGGGGTGTCGTCCATCAGGGCCCCCCCGCCTTACAAATAGGCCGTCCCCCTTAATGTAATGAATCGAATGGTCCTTCGACCCTCGTTTGATTCCGACGGCCGGCATAGATGAAATCTCATGAGACCCGCCCACTATTACTAAAAAAAGCCCTGCCCTGGCACCTTCGCTAGACGGAGAGTAAGCGACTTCTATTAGCACCGGACCGTCGAGTCGAATTTCTCGTGTCATGTGCAACGTCCATCAATGGTGGTTCATTAATGTCCATAGATTTAGACTCCTTCCCCCTTCCCTTATACGCAAAAGATCGAGAGGGGCCCGAACCAAACCGAGAACGTAAACAGAATTCGACTCACTCTCGTATGGCTCGCCCTCGAGCCCTGGGCGAGTCGGCCGGGTCTTTCCCTCTTGTTCTGTTTCCGCCACGATAAAGACGCACGGAAGAACTATGGTATGCCCAGCGCGTGGAGGATCCGTTGAGAGTGTCCCTTGTCTCGGTAGGGAACAGTACCTATTGTCTTGAAAAAGCAAAAGTAAGTGCTACGGTCCCCTATTGTTTGATCCAATATTGACCGGTGCGGATCACGTTCTACTACCTCCGGTCCGTGGTTCGACCTCCCGTAGTGGTCCTTGCTTTTCTTTTTTAAAGCTCCGCGGGGCTAATTTTGCGTACTTGCTCAGCGTGCCCCCCTTTCGTCGAGTGCCCCGCCCGGTTCACAGGGCTGTTGGCCTACCAAGCAAGCACTTGCCCGCTGCTCCTGCCGCCTGCCAAGTGGGCTCCGCGCTCGTTATCCTGACTGTTCTCTCTGCTGGGCCCTTTCCTATTGCTCTAACCATAAACTATGGCAATTCCAGCTCGCACCCACTCTGGCCCGCCCAGCGAGGCCTGAGTGAGCTCAGTGGTCAGCCCCTGACGTTAGGGGTCTTTCGCTTTTGCCAGATCTATAGAGATATTACGAGTCCTCCGTCCCAGATTCCCTCGCCGCGGCCATCTGGTTCACCGGTACTACCAAAAAGTCTCATGCTTACGTTACTGTGACTGATATATAAGTATGATCTCGGACTACGAAGACCCAGTCGTGCTTCTGGTTTCCATTCTCATCATCATATTGAAGGAAACTCCTCGTGCTCTGCCATAAGAACTTGGAGTCCGTATCATGGTGAAGGTAAGGTAACGCTGTGATTCTTGCTCAAAAAACTGACCGAACACGTTCGAGTTATTGGCTCGTCCGACCCGGCAGCATTCATGAGTCGCTCGTTCAACTGTCCCTCGGAGACACGGTCGAGAAGTGCCATGCATGGTCGCCCCCCCGTCCTTTCTTTCTCTCGGTCCCACCAGGGCGGGCCCCTCTGGGGTAATAAAGAAATGGATAAAAAAAGGGGACTTCTGCTACGGGCTATGCCACCCATTACTTATGAGGGAAGTCGCATCCGTCCCATCGCAAGCACCTACAATGTCATGATCACATTGGTTTACCCTTTTTTGGTAGTTCAACGGACGGTCGCCCCTCCAACAAGAAAAGGTAGAAATATGGAAACTTCTCTGCCATTTAGATCGGAGAATTTATAGAGGAAATCGGGTTTTAAATTTCCAGAAACCACACGATTATATAGCCAAAGGGAATACGCCGCGCCTAAAATCATCCCAAGCGCAGCTAATGTGGCCACTAAGCTATTTCTTTGGAAAGCTCCTACTAAGATTAGAAATTCCCCGATAAAGCTGCTAGTGCCGGGTAAACTCATATTGGCTAAAGTGAAAAAGAAGAAAATGGTAGAGAAATTCGGCATGGTGCTCACTAAACCTCCATAATATCTAACAAGTCGAGTCTTATGTCGGTCATATAGAACACCAACACATAGAAAAAGGGCTGAAGAAACCAGTCCATGACTTAACATAAGTAAAATGCTACCTCCAATTCCCTGTATGTTCGATAGAGCCTAATATTCCCCCAGAGTACGCCGCTTACCCCCCCGAACCGTACAAGATAGTTACCACCTATCATACGGCTTTCTAACTCCACTTCTTTTTCTGGTCGTTCCGCTCTGTCGGATCGATGGTAGTCTCAGAGATCTGGTAACCTCCGACATTTTTGACAACACGCTTCCTGCTTCCATTTTGAGTTGCGCATCTTTCTCCCCGGGGCATACTATAGTATCACATCGTAGACCCCCACCCCAACTCTATCTTCCTTATCAGTGAACCGGAACATAGTGCATAGGTACTCTTCGATGCTGCGAGGACGAGACGAGGTGACATACTACGATCACGCACTGAAGTTCTGCCCTTCGGGTGTCCATATTTTGGCCGACCTTAGCGTAGGCCCCTATGTTATGCGGCCGTAATATTTTGATACCCTCCACCGCTGTTACGCCAGAAATCCAAGGTTCCACACGAGCTCCTGTTCTGCGGCGTGGTGGCAGGACCGCTAGGGGATTGGCTCCGGGTGTAGGTAGGGTCAAATCCGCAGGGGTCATGCAAATACATAGGCCCCTTCCCTTCTGCCGAGTTGTTTAGAAGGCGCTTTCCATTCTACGGTCCCTCGGAGCGAAGGGTTAGGCAGGTAGTACGGGCCCTCTGACTTCCAGCTATGTGCTGTGTGCGACTCCCGCGAAGCGAATGAAGGGAAGCTCTTCGAGCTTTCTCCGCCAGCGGCTTATGTAGTGGTCGGCATTCCTACGTGCTCCGACTGATCCCCACTGGAGATTATATGAGGGGTCTTGGAAACAGTCGTGACGCTTTGGTGACGAAGGTCACCGGGGTGACTATGGAAGGATTCCGTGGTAGTCTCTGACTCCCTCCAACTCAATCAATATCAAGAACATGTCGTGAGCATGGGGGTTTGGCCGACTACTAAACTAGACTATTGGCTAGGGCTAGGCTAGTTATAGCTTCTATAGTGAGTGGCCCTTCCGCTTTGATCTAGTTGTAGTTTGTATTGTACTAAATTGAACACATATCAAAGAAAGGCGATCAATCAATAAGTAGTTGCCCTTCTCCGGCCTGGGAAAAGCAGCGAACTCGTTAAACTAGGGGCTTTTTTTTCATGGTCGCTACTGTTGTATTGTATATTGTCGGGGGAAGCTACTGCTTCTACGACAGCTCCGCTTCCTCGTCTTGCTTCTACTTTGCTTGTTTGCGCGAAGGCTTAGAGTCCTTTTCGCTAGGTCCAAATTCGTCAAAGCGAAAGATCTGACCCAACGGAAATCCCGCATATTGAGCGCAGCTGATATGTGGCTACTAGGCGCGATCATCCCGCATGCCATAAAAAAAATACTTCTTTTTTTTATGGCCCGTCATATAAAGATAGAATAGATATGGATAGAGAGACATTCTATTGATTCGCGAAATGGCTCATCGATCCAAATGAATCATTCTTCTGGTCTCTCTCTGCCCCCCGCCCCAAAACTGACCCACGACACAGCGCCCATTCGTTTCGCGCGCGGGAAGGCAACGAAGTTCAGTTCAAAAGACCGCAGCGGAGTGGAGCAGCCGCGACACAAAGTTCCTTACCTTAGCTGGATCTCGCTGGTGCCACCTAAACGGTAGGTATAGGCGGCGGATGTCTGACGTTTGGAGTTGTCGTTCGTGCACCTGTCCCCAATAGAAGAATGAGTGATCCCTTCCCCTGCGGATCATGGCCTTACCACTAGGTCCCCGATGGCCAACGGGGGATTCGGTATAGCAGCTCACGTTCGTTTGCGCTTCGCGTTCCCGCTGGACTGGACACGTGTTAGCTGTAGGAAGTATGGTTACGAAAGTGACTTCGGTTCGCCAGTTCAGGCTCAACTCCTCGCTTTACGTTAGCGGACTTACAGGTCGGGCCGGGGCTCCACGCTCTTTCTTTCTGTGTGGGACGATGCCGGGGAATGTGTCGAGGCGGCGAACAACAACAAGACAACTAACTACATTTGCTTTTTCCCTCCATGAGATGAGCCGGTGCATTGGACCGATGGATAATAGAACTGAGCTGGCCAAACGCTTGGGCGCTCTAGATACGATGTAGACTCCATCAGATACATATCGATTTCTTTCTGATGGATCCAGAATAGATAGATATCTTGTATCATCAATAGATAGAAAGAGGTCAACCCTTATTATTGATAGAAAACCTTTCGATCTATCAGAACAGATCAGGCCATCTATCAATCGATTTGAATCATCTCGCTTTTCGTTCATTTCAGCCACGCCATAATAGCCGCCACAATAAGAAAGAAGCAAGCGAAACAGCTAGAAGCGCTCGCTTCGCCGCGCCCAACAATTCTTATTCACGGGAAAGCCAACCGAAAGATTCGATTCGGACTTCGTAGAGCCGGTGCTGCTGCTGTCTGCGTAGGGCCGTCCCCCACTCCCGTCCCGGGGCGCTAAGGGGTTTTGTTTTAGGAACAGACGGCGGTGTTTTGCTGACGCCTCGAATCGACGCTTTTGTTGCGACATGCTAAGTTTTCTCCCCTATTGCTAGTAGGTTGATGGGTCGCACGCCCGGCACACATGTTTTGGCCTTGCTTGTGTGTCCATAACTCAAAATAGGTGACCTAACGGCCGCCGCCCGACTAAACATACCAATAGTCACCAAATTCATATGGGCTACTGAGGAGTAGGCAATGATCTTCTTAAGATCGATCTGTCTTAAAGTGGTCAAGGAAGTATATATTATAGCAATCGCGCTTAGAGTATAAATGAAAGGAGTGAAACAAAGTGTCGCTTCGGGAAACATGGGTATTGAAAATCTTAAAAACCCGTAGGTTCCCAATTTTAAAAGAATTCCAGCCAAGATGACGGATCCAGCCGTAGGTGCCTCTACATGGGCTTCGGGTAACCAAATATGAACTGGTACCATAGGCACTTTGACGGCAAAAGAGGCGAAAAAAGCAATCCATAGAAGGATTTGGCGCCGCTCACTAAATTCAGTGGTTAATAAAATTTGTAAATCGGTGGTTCCTGTTTGGAGAAGAATCAACAGAATAGCTAATAGCATAAAAACGGATCCAAGTAAAGTATATAGGAAAAACTGATATGCTGCCTTGATCTTTCTTTGTCTCGAACCCCATACCCCTATAATGATGGTAGAGTCAGGGGTGGCCCCAAAGCGGAATTGACCGGTGGTAGTTGGTCGAAGCTCCAGTGGGTAGCCACTCCCTTCTCAGGGAACCGTACGTGAGACTTCCGCATCATACGGCTCCGTCCCGAGCTTCCGTCGTCGGCCCTTGTCATTAGACCACTATGCTTGTCTTTTCCGCCTTGACTCTCTAATCTTTTGCTTCTCGGGTGGTGGCGAACAATGCTGCTTGCGTAGCGGGAGATGCCCGCCCGTCGGGCCCGGCCTGCTTCCTGCCCGAAAGAAGGCTAGCCGGACTAGTGGTAGGGGACCCGACCGTAAAAAACCCTACCCTATTCTCGAACCCTCTGCCGAGCTCTACCCTGTCCGCATTTATTTGGAAGGGGGCCAAAGAAATGTCTCCACCTGCTGCCAACAGTCTTTCTTCGGAATTCTACTGAACGGGTCGATCCTCCCCTCCGTTTGTTTTAGCAACTTATCCTAAGGTCTCTTCGCCAAGAACTCTCCGGCAACGACAGAGGAACTAACCTGCCTGCAGTGGCGGGGCGGCTTTTTTTTTTAACAATAAGACCTGGACGATTATCCCTACCCTCGGTAGCTTACGAGTTTACGTCCATCCCTGGTCGGGTACAGTTTCCTTTATTTTTATCCCTTGTAGCCGTTACCCGAATTCGCGCAAGTGTGTCCACACCCCCCCTGACTTGACGAGGAATCCATTCTCGCGAACAAACACACCCCCTACACACACCTAGGAGCACCCCTTCCTGCATATCCATACAAGACCTGAGTAGGCGGGTCGAGGTCCTACGAGGTACCCACTACTCGGAGTACCCTCCCACCAAAAAAAGATGTGTGGTTCGGTGGTTCGACCAGAAATGCTATGCTTACGCACAAGACTACCCCTCTTCCCGAAAGCTTCGCGGGGACCTTTACTACTTTACGACGACGGGGGACCGCCCGTAGGGGGTTTACTGCACAAGGCCCCTGCAGAGGAAAAGCTTGATCCCAGCGAATAGAAGATGCTCAGCTCCGCACAACATAGGGATTGGCACGCTTTCGGAAAGAACATAGAATAGTAGAGGATCCAGCATGCAGGACACGGCGATCATTAGAAATTCACGAATTAGAAATGCTGTAATATACTCTTTCCCAAAACTTCTCATACCAGACCAACCCACTGAAATGCAAATAGGGATCAGAAATGTGGTCAATATCACGAAGAATAATGAAAGACCATCTATACCCATATACAAATGGATGTTTTCATAAGGAAGCCATCGAAGGCTTTCCACAAATTGAGATTTGGCCGTAGAAGGATCGAATTGTATCCGAGGAACAGGGGGATACAAAAAAGTAATAAGAGAAACGCACAGACCAATCAATCGTATCGGTCTTATTGAAGAATTTGGAATGAAAAGAGGAGTAATGCTTCCTAGCACGGGACAGAGAATAGGACCACTTAGATCGAAATAGCATTCACAGAAATGTTCTAACATAGAGTAGAATTGAACATGGAAAAGATTAGTTGACAACAGTCAATCAAAAGATGGGGCGCCAAATTACTAAACAATAGGGGTCTTTCTGTGCAAGTCAGCTGAACACCGTAATTTATGAGTGAGTAGGTGGGTTAGGTGCACCCCTCGCCCAGTGGGAAGTCATGAGGCTAGCCCCCCCTGAATGAAGAAGTAGTGGGGCCCCCTGCCCGCCCACGTATGCGCCTTTATTTAGATTGTAACTAAATATTATACGGAACTTTATCCGGGAATCTTTCTAAAGAATCCATCTGGCAATTTGTCGATTTCAATCTAAGGTGCACCTTGCCTTTTTCAGGTAGCTTTGTTACGCCTATTCAGCTAGGTGGGGCATTGGTCATAGCCGAAGTCGAAGGGCAAAAATAAGGTAATGAGATGATGGTGCCATCAAGAAGTTTTCGACGAACGCGGCCAAAAATGAAACTCTTGCATGAAAGACCGGATTTGACGCAAGATGAATGGCGTTGGGGTTTTTCAAATGAAACCCGCGATCAGAAAGTCACCAACGGAGCCATACAATCTATCTAGTAGTGTGCCATGGCACGGTACTCCGCTTCGGCAGTGGAAGGAGCAACTGTCTATTGCTTTTATCTCATCCAAGATAGTGGAGAGTCTCCCCATAAAATAGATAAGCCTGTAGTTGAGCACCTATCTGAAGGCCCAATCGGCATCAGTAGTAGCACGCAACTCTAAAGAAGACGATGACGGAAAAAAGGACGGCTCGATAAAAGGTACCTCGAATATATCTAAGAATCCGATGAACTGCTGCAAAGTGAACTGACCGGGGGGCAGCCATGAAAGGCTGACTTTCTTAGGAAAAGCCATCTGGGCAAGAGATCGTCAGATAAACCAAACTGCCGACCTACTGTCTGTACTGCGTCGGATCAGATAATGGTGAGCCATCAGTCGGACGGAGTTTAACGTAAAGCTCCAAGGGAGTGTCAACAGTCTTCTCATCATTGAGTTGAGCTCGAGTGATCAAGTCATGACGTTATTTGATCTGAGATACCAAATATCCACGAGGAGAATGTGCGACCTCCAAGCCAAGAAAAGGCTTAGGGCGCGTCAGCGCCTTCATAGCAAATAATTGATGAAGGCGACACTTGATCAGCGATATGGTAACGGAGTAATCACCAGTCAGTTTGATATCATCAACATACAACAACAGAATAGCACGTCCTCGAGGATAAACTGATACGAACATGGCCGAATCATGATCACTCCGAGCAAACCCTGCCTGGATAACCACTGTGCTGAACTTAAAAAACCGACGCTATCGGGGTTTGTTGAGACCATAGATCGCTTTGCGTAAAGGACAGACAAGAGAAGAAGTCAGAAGGGCAGGTTCTCTTTCATCCGTCTTTTCTAGGTGCGCATCTCCATCTACTAAAAGTAGGGGTGGTTGCCATAGATAGATTGGGCCTGAGCAATAACCGATGCTACTACAGCAATAACGGAAATAACCGATGCTACAGCAGAAACTACAGCTATACGTGGCGGCCCCACACGCAGCTTTGTTTAACAAGCATCACCCTTCCTTTCTTTTCAAATGCTTCCTCAGTCAATCAGCAGCTTATTCGATTCCTATTGTTATTAAACATCTGATATAGATGGTGGGAACAATGAAGCAGATTCTTCATCTGTAGGTTGCAATCCGTATGATTTCTTTTCTCGATCTCCTGCTTGTGTTTCACCTCGCACCTAAGCATCACGTTCCTAGGGACAGAGACATCTGCGCTCTAAGGCAATCATAGTACTACCAGCATGGTTACATCGTTCTGCGGGCAAGCTTCAACTTCAAAGTCACCTGATTTGGCACCAACCAAAGGAGTAGGAACAGCAGCTGGGGAAGCACCATTACCATCCATGGGATGCTTTGTGAACAGCCCCTTCTGTTCAATACCTGTCAGATTCCATAGCTTATGAATCTCTTTCTTTTTCCACTCTTTCCCCGTCACGCAAGACGCTTTTCTGGCACAAACCTAGTAGTTATTTGTCCTGCTGATCTTGGGTGAACTGATGCTCCAAGACCAAGAGTTTTCACAGCCAAAGCTATTGAAGCTGCTCCCTCCCATGAATCACAGCTTTCTGGACGCACTGCTTGAACACCATGGAGCAAGATAGAGAACTCCTATCCCAGTTGATCGAGCTGAACCCACCCACCGCCTGTGCAAGAGCAAGAGCGTCAAGCTTGGCATGAAAGGCAGTGACGTCAGAAACCTATTTTGAAAAGGTTACCAGACTTGGGGTTAGCTACACGGAGCATCTCTTTCTTACCCTTCGGGTGGTCACAGGGAAGCTCTCTAATAGATCACTTAAGACAAAGGGAATTAACTACAGCACAGGACTTAAACTTCATAATACTTCCCATTTTCAGGAAGAAGAGCATAATGAACCCGGCAACTCTTGGATAAGATAAGACTCGCAAGCGGATACCTTCGTTCGGTCATTTAGCACGAACTTCACTGCCGGTACAGGAATGCTTTCTATTTGGGTAATGAAGACAATGCACGCAGGGATCTTTTTAGCCAAATGATATACCTCTATAAGGATCAAGTGGCTTCAGGAGCTCTAGTGAATTCCCAGCAAGTTATCCCATATAAAATAATCATTAACATTGGCTGGGCCATCTTTCCAAGTTGTAAAACTTCAGTTAGATGCTTACTCTTCGCCCTGTGCCTCTAGAGCTGCTGCCGGTGGTATAGTCTGAGATTGCCGTGGAGATCAAAGGATCTATGTATAACCTTGGTTCAAGGTCTGCCTTATGTGCAGAATTATGGGCAGGGACTGAAACAGCTTTGGGAGCTAGGCTACCAAGAAAAGAGGTGTTTCAACAGCCTTTAATACAATACTTGATTTTGGTTTGATTGCAGCAATGCAAGACAAACAATTGCTTTGGACCTTTCTTCCATTCTTTGTATTTCCTTATTCAGTCTTACATAGAGAAGGAAAGGGGTAGTGAGTGGTCTATAACAATAAAAGCGTCGGAAAAGGGGATGTGACCATGAAGAGGTTGGGCTGGTTTTAAGCTGCCCTTAGACCGATTCTCTCTTTCGGTAGCAGACACCGAGGCTAGGAAACCTTATTCGATACGATAGGACAGGTAAACAAAGCAAGGCCTGGGTCGAGAGCCAATTTCATATTCTCCGGTTCCATTCCTGATCGAACTCCCTTCCTGTCATCGTATCTTGTGTAAGAATCGCTTTCAGGCTTCTTATCGCTTTCCCATCAGTGGCTGTTTTGTATCCCGTCCCTACCGATAGTAACTGATCAACTTACTGTTGGAGTTCTTAAGCATATCTTTTTCCATTATTAGTTCTATCTTCCGAGTGGACTAAGGCATCAATCTGAACTATAAGCCCTATCGCTTGGTAATAAATGCTTCCCTAGCAGCTTGCCGGAGAAAAACGAAGCCTTAGAAATTGTAAATGAATCCCTAAAAGCGGATAAAGGCTTAAACCTATTCATCTATCCTATCCATCCCTCGCTTGACTCTTCTCGGAAAAGGTTCTCGTTCCCATGAATCTGGATCTGCCTCCTGGCATTGATAGCGATTGATCGAATTCCTACTCTGAGAAGCTTTTCCGTTTTCCTTTCTCTCCAAGAATTTCAATAGGAGAAGATGCTGGTCTAGCTTTTACTTCGGCGCCTACTTCCTTACTTCTCCTTGCTACTCCTTGAGTACTCTGACTCGGCGGCAGACTTTCCTATTACGTTACGTCATCTGGTTTTCTATGACAATGGGAAGTGGACTCAGGGGCTGGCTCTACGACTAACCTCCTAACCAATCTGTCACATCATAGAAGGATGCCTAGCTGAGACAACGCTTGTGCACGACTCACTCACCGAGCTTTCCATTAATCTTGCGTGGCAGCAATAAGCGGAGCGACGAGATTGAATTTCATTTCTTTTTTCATCATAAAATCCGTAATTCGAACGAAGTCTGTGTGACCGGCTGAGTTGGATTCCTCTCGTCGAACTGGGACATTTCCCGAGATTAGAACTCCCCAGTCCTTAGATTCGGGAATAAGGAAATTCGATGATACACGACGATATAAAAAAAAATGACTACTCAACAAATTAATGCAAAATAGATTCTAGAATTTTGAAGTGCAGATTTGCAGTCCAATTAGTCTATTTCGTTTCGAGAAAAAAGCCGATGTTGATACCTTTTTGATCTTTTTTTCCAGTCCTTGGTACAATACAAATCTTGTTGCGAAGCACACTTCGCGATCATATGATACGGGCAAAGCAAAGAATGCGGTGGTACAAAGACGAAGCGGAGGAGACTTTCGACCAAACAAAACCTCTTGGTTTACTAGTTGGCAGCATGGATTGCTATTCGTTCGACTACCACTAGTCTGCTTAAGTTGACGGATAAGACGGATGACTATCGGCATTGCTGTCGTCATGACACAGCCTCTTTCACTTCTCGTAGAAGAAGGATGGAATAAAAAATGGTTGAATGAACCAGCCTAAGTGGGTTCAATTCTAAAGGATAATCATAGTCTTTGTTGCCTCGGTTGTCTACCGCTCCTTGGGTTGCTAGATTGGGCAGTAAAAAAGGAGTTATCCAGGAGTATGGGTGGTCCGTTTTTGCATCAGTTACCTTGGTTCGTAAGTACCCCTATTTCTATCTATACCTCGTACCCTTTCTTGTAGTAGTCAGTCTACGTTCTAATCCCTTTTGAAAGAGCTAGAGGAAGTAATGGGATATTTTAAGCCCACGCTTAATCCTTTAACCCTTTTGCTATTGTGCTCAGTCCCTTTTGCAAACTCTGTATGTAATGTATCCTGTCTCCACAAGCCTATAGCCCTCGTGCGAGCAAGCAAACCCAGCCAGTAGGAGTTTTAGCGCTAGAGGAAGGCGATGAGTCAGGAAGAAAGGAAGTCCCAAGTAAGAAAGTTGATATAAAAAGTAAGCGTGATAGAAAGCTGGCCCAGGTGAGATCGTATCCCTTTTGATAGAGGTTCTTAATCCCCCGGGATATCTCCTAAGGAAGGAAGAATGAGAATCATTTCAGTCCACTGGTTCTAGCTCTGTAGCTGTAGTAGTAAGCCTGTCAGGAAGGTTCTATTAAGCAAACCTGTAAGTTAGTGATTCAAAGTCTAGCCCTGGTGCTGGTGTATGAGATATTTCATTTTCAGTGATCGCTGACTAAGAATCCGGTCCCGAAGGGGGATTAGAGACAAAGGCAATGAGGAGCCGAAGACAGCCTTGTAGGAGGCCAAGCTGCAAAGAGCGCTCGAGGAGACCAGCTAATAACTCGTGCGAGTAAGTCAGGTTGGAAAAAAGGTTCTAGCGTTTAAATAGTTTCCTCTTCCGCTTCTTCCGTATCTGTTTATGCTTGCCTTCCTTATCCATTTTGCCAACCAAAAGTCTAGTGAACTGCCTGGAAGGTTTATAGCCCGTACTCCCCTTATACATCTATAAGAAAGTAATATTCGCTATAGCCCTATCTCTTCTCTTCTCCACAGGCACTCAATCCCTATTTGAGACAGCAAGACTGACCTATTATTTATAGGCACTTCCCGATATCAAGAGGTTCTTACTTACCTTTGACCAGTAAGACACGAATGATCTACTCATCAAGGGATGTGATGGCCCATCAGGATCTTACGCGACGAGTGGATCATCCCTATACTTAACTCAGCCCTGTGCTATACTCGAGAGTAGGTGGAAACATTAACGTATCTATCTTTTCGCTCCCCTCCTGCCTATCCCTATGGATTTGAATCCAGAAGCAAGGGCACCACTTCGCATATCTATTTCGATTTCCTATTTTGATAGATAATGGAAGAATTCAAATAAGCAAAACTATTGGTTCTATTCTCGTGCAGGGTCGCCGATACTCGTCGGTACCCTCTTGTCCTGGAGCCGGTGGAAAAGGGTGGAATTTCCTAATCCCGTGTCCAAGTTAGTCTACCGAAATCTGACCATGGCTAAACAGGGCTTTTATCTTGAGCTGCTTCAGCATACTACTACGATCAAGGCGGAAAGTCCAGTGCTTATTGATCAAAGAAGAAGCGATAGGGGTCTTCTGTAAAGAGACCAAAAAGTAAAGGGTCTTGGGACCTACCTAATGGTGAAGTTATGGCATTCTCTTTTACCTCAAGCGATAGTTGTTTATCCGCATTGGAAAACCATCGAGATACAAGCGGTCAAAGCAGAAAGGGTTCTCGCTTCTCCGTCTGGAAGGACACCAAATGGACCAAATCCTATCGATCTTTCCTTACGACTCGACTTAGGCTCAAGGCCACAGAGGGCTAAAGGCAGTATCTTTAGTCTACCCAACTCCCTTGCTGCCTATTTCCTTTTATACGGTCATTCCGTGGGGCCACAAGCACACCATCAATTGCATTATCCCCGGTACCACACATCACTCCACCTACTATCCTTCAAAGCTAAGTTTTTTATTCCCACTAAATGTTATATGGTGATGGGAGGTATTTCTCAAATGAGATATAAAAGGCGAGGGATTGCTGGGTCCCTGAATAAGCTGAATGATTGATAGCCTTTTCAGTTCGTGAGATTACGTAAGACATATTTAGAACCATCTCTGATTCACGCATTCACCCGGGTAGGGGATTTCCAAAGATCTCTAGCTCTTAAATCACTTGACTAAAAATCAAACTTAATATATGATTTTGATTCATGCACGGATGCGTCACCCCTTCGAAAAAGTACCAAAGGCCTAGGCGAGATTCGATTTAGTTAAAGAAAACGGACCTTGTCCACGTCTAACGGCGGTACCCGCAGATCCTCTTGTTTCTTTCCAAATGGACTAAACATTCTTTTTTGTCACTTTGTTCCAGGATCGGGTCGAGCAAACAGGGATCGAAAGCTGGGCTCTTCCTAACCGTTTCTACACTGTGTATAGGGAAAGAAAGAGGGGAGGTAAAGGCTACTTTCAGACAAGACTATAGGAAAAAGGAATAGGTAACTTGTTCATGAAGTGATATACCGAAATCGTCGTTTAACTACTCCGCAAGGGTATCACATTCGTACAAACAAGGCTTAATCCACCTTCAAATGCGGATTTAGATATAAGAGAACGAGCTTTAGGACGGACTTCAAACAGAGAAATAGTGTAAAACCAATACATGGGGGGTAGCGACAGCTTATTAAAAACACAGGACTCCGCTAAGCGGTTCCGATGAATAGAAGGCGAAGCACTATTGCTATAAGGTTGCAATTCCTATACGTGAAACACTGGTTTGATCTTTTTGTTATTGGTGCATGAATCATTCAAACCATAAGGTTTCAGTGAATTGTACAGGATCGGGTACTGATTCGATTCTATTTGAATCGATAAGTTAAGCACGAAATTGAGTCTTTTTCCTTTTTTTATTCTAAAGCCGTTGAATTGAAGTACTTCTGCTTCAACGGGCCTCTATCTTTTTTTCCCTTCGACTTCGGCTATGACCCCAAAGTCTACTATGGAAATTCTTCGGGAAGAGAGGTGCTTTGTATCAAAGACAATTCCTGGTCCAGGCGAGGGAAAAGTTTGGGTATCTTTTATTGAATATGCCTCGAATAGATAGCGAGCCAAGAGACGCCATGCAGTGCTAGTTTTGAAGAGAGGAGGGCACGCTCAAGCTCTTTTGATCGGTTACCGACGACGGGTTTGGGGTTAGTTTCCAAGTATCTATCTAAGAGTTTAGACGATAGTTTTATCGGGTAGCCCATTTTCACTAGGCGCGAGAGAGCTTTCTCTTTTTTAGTCTGACTTGTTAAAAAAGTGGATTAGTCCGATCTGGCAGAAGTCTTTGAAGTCGTCCGCATAATGAACATAGCAGATGCAGAAACGGAAGGCGCAAAAGAACTAAGGTATCTAACTAAGTGCGTGAGCACATCTTCTTTCTTGCTCAAAAGAACAGCCGGGGCGTTGGATCACTCGCAAACAAAGCCTTAAGTTAGGAATGTAACTCCTTTCCGGCCAATTGAGGAAGGTTGTGAATCCGACTAACCAATCCCTTCTAAGATCATAGCAAATAGGAAACATCAATTGCTCGTGGCAATGACTCATTTTTTTCTAAAGTAGTAACTTAACTCAGTTGGTAGAGCTCTCATACGTTAACCACTAATTAAATCACATAAAGGATAGGTTATGCACCCTTCTCGTTAGTGCGGCAGACGAAACTTCTTGTCACCTTCTTTAAGCCTTTCCTTCCGCTTCCATCGATAAATATAGATAAGCTTGGAGAAGCGATTAAGGTGTTTCCACTCTTAGGTTGTTCAATATGCGAAGACCGTGTCAATCACTACACCAGTGATACGAAAAGCAAGCATTCTTCTCCAGCTGACGTACCGACGCCTCACTACTACTTAATTAGTGAAAGATACGTTGGGATGTTTTCAATTCTCCATCAAGAGGCGGGCAACTATCTCATTTGACACTCACTAGACTGTGGATCGCCTTCTATCTCTCTCATGGGACTATTTCCATCTCCTTTACATGCAGCCCCATATTAACAATTAGCCTGGTAGAAAACCATTGCACTAACAAATGGTAAAAAGCAGTCCTTTTTCAAAACTTTCTTTCCTGGGAAAAGCACACAATTTATTTTTGGTTCAGGTTTCGGCTTCGCCTCGTGGCTTTTCGTGAGACTTCCTCTTTTATTCCTGGAATCCCAGTCCTCGTTACTCTCCTTTACAATTGCGTATAAAGAAAGTGCTCACTCATTTTCTGTTTGTTTTCATGTGCGCATACACTCAGGCTAATTTAGTAAGTGTGAAGTGGAAGGGCGAGTACGGGTGAAAGCCCACTACCTTCCGGATAAAAGATATGCTCGATTTATAGATAGCTTTGCTTCACTATATAGCGTGGGACGAATTGATAAGCTCTGAATGCAGGAAGGGAAACCTTAGAGCTTTCTTCGCTTATCTTCCCAAGCAGACCATATGATTCTCATTATTCTATTTCTCTTTCTTTCCAACCAGCATTCCCGCTTATTCTGATTGGAGTGATGATTGGTGGAATATTGCACAGAGGGCATGTCAGGATCATTTCATTCCCCTGCGGCTATTGTTACTTTCGAATTTCATTGACAATTGGAAAGGACAGCGCTTTCTTGGTCGGGCATTTCACTGGATCTTAGGAGAAAAACTAAGGAGTTCAGACAGGCATGAGAAGCTCACAGATCTTTCTTCCCATCCCGACCTGTATCACTTTACTTTTAGATTGGCAAACTAATACCAGGTTGATGACTTCACTTCTCTTGGGAACTTGCTTCTTCCTTCACCGAAGTTAGTAGTTCGCTTTTATGGGCAAGGTGCCATACCGGGAATCCAGTCAAATGGGCCAAAGCAATCCAAGGCAGAAGGCCCGTTTTAAATAACTAATCTCGTGACTTTTGCTACCGGGGGTAGGAAGGAAGCAGTGAGATCCAGGGAGAACAAGCAAGACCAAGAACAAGAATGAATGCTAGAGCATATGCAAACCCTATATTATTGTGATGGCAGCCCGGTCAACCGCACGCTGGAAGCGGATGGCATTCCCAATACAAGCCTGCAGATCCCTGGACTCTATTTAAACATTGGGAAGTCCTTGACAAGAATGCTACATTAAGCACTTGCCACACTGACATATTGATGAGCAAGCCCAGAGCCCGAATCCGGATGCATGCTTAAGTGCTCGGAGGGCAGAGCCTGGGCCCCGATCGAGCCAATATGTCGATCGATAACGTTTAAGCTCCTTGTCCCCAAGATCTTCCATATATTAAGACTAGTTCGATCTGCCTTAGATAAACATATTCAAATAAAAAGGTGAAATAACATATTTAGGTATTTGCGGGCATTGTGAATCAACTAATCTATCTAGAAGTTAGTCAATATGTGTTCATGAGTGATTATGCTGTAGGTGCTTCCCCTCTGTCGAGGCTGGTATGTATAAATGGAGTATTGACCTTAACTTTGAGTGTGGGTTCCGGTTTTGAGTGAATGGACTGATTGCATTGTTGTTAAGAGTGGGCTGGCCTGCTTGAAACACCAATGTGCTATAGATACAAGTACCCTTCCCTTGGGGATCGATTAACGGATTACTCAGTATCGGATGGGTGAAAGCCTTATCCATCACCTTTAAGCTCCTTGTCTTTAAATAAATCAATAACCTAGATCGGTCTCAATAGCACTGCAGGGCATTTATCTCCCCTACTATATGGGTCTACCCACCTGGGCATTGTCCACTTGACCAACCATCATGGCTATATAATCTATTTTCACAAATAAGATAAGTAAATAACTCGAGTCTCCCTCTGGGGGGTTGTTACGCGACCTATTCCAGACAAGGAGTCCGAGCCAGGAAGAAAACCGGGGAATCCAGATTCCATAAATGGTCAGGATAGCTCAGTTGGTATAGGAGGAAGAAGAGCTGAGAAGAACCGGAGTGGTTGTTCTACTTTCATAGGCTTCATGGGCCACAGCTCAGAGATTCAAGCAAGTAGTTCCTTGAAAGATAAGAAGCTAGCTGTTTTCTTCGAGGAAGTAACCGAGCAATCGAGCGAAGCGATCAAGCTGTTTCCTTTTCCGATCCGATAAAAGAAGAAAGCAAGCCTAGGAAGCTGGGCCAGGTCTTATTACTTCTCGGATAGCTAGGAGAAAGAATCACACTCGGATTGGGTGCCAGTTAGGAATCTCCCTCGGTTAGCAAGGGCAAAGGGTTAGGGCTTGGTAGGAATTCCCTATAATAGGAAGAATTCAATCAATTCAAGTTGGCGACCTTTCGAGATCAAGTCAGCTGGTTATAAACCGGAAGTAGGCACTCTGGATTCTCTGGTTTGATTCCAGGTGGCAGGGGTTTGGCAAGAAGCAGGAAGGATACCGGGGAAGCAAGCCTTAGAAAATAGACTAAGATAGGTCGGAGCAAGAACTAGGGATGGTTATCCAAACATGGAAGGTTGGACTACCTCTATTGACAACAGGAGGAGATGAATGACCTTATGCTGAACGACATGCTGGTTCATTCGATTAGCGAGCAGTGGGAATAGAAGAATCTCGTTTTTTCTGCGCTTTCAGAAAGTCATAGTTAGTGTAGTTTTTCATAAAGTCATATGAAGTGTACTTTTTAGTAGTCTTTATGTCACGAGCTGGAATCGAACCAGCGCTTTCCGGATTCTAGTCCGGATAGATACCTATCTGATCGCTACTTTTTTTGCGCAGTTCGAGAGGCAACCTCTCTACATCTGCGGGCAGGCCGGTAGGCCAGCCTGAAATCATTAAACACCTATCTATTCCATTTTAAAATAAAAACACCCACAAGCAAGAACAGAACGAGGGAAATAGAAAAGAAAAAAGGCATAGGAAGATGGAGCGTGTTTTCTAAGGGGCTTTGAATGACTAGAGCAGTGGCTTCGTCCGCTTTTGCAGCGGCTTGGTGATAAATATTTTCCGCTTCTAAAAAATGCGCTTTTGCATCATCAAACGCCTTTTTTGCCAATATTGCTTGTTCTCTTAAGAGATTAGCTTCATTTAGTTTTTCCGCTGCATTCTGGATTCGTTGGACTTCTTGTATATGAGCAACGGCCTGAATGAACCTCTCACAATCGTATTTATTTTTGATTAAATCCAGACAGAGATCAGCTGGTCCCTTCTCGCCCATTTTTCTAAATAGGAAATCCACCACTATATCCTTATGTACTTTTGTAAATGAAGTTCCTAATAACGAATGCACTATTTTGATTATTTGTACTTCACAATCAGCGGGATTTTCGGAAGGTACTTGCTTAAAAACACTTAGATTTTCCGTGAATAGAACTCGATTCAAAAAAGTAAACATTCCTTATCTTTTCCAGGTTTCCTCCTATTCCTATTGATCATATGAAAAAATCTATTTTGTAAAAATAGAATGGGTTGTGCGCTAGACTGATTCAAGACTGTTGCTTTTACAAAACTTCCCTCTTGACCATAGCTCTAACTGAGTCAAATTCCACAATTTCTAAGAACGATATGCTTTTTTTGCATTTTCCACTGTGAAAGCTTCTCTCAATCCCTCCCTAGTCCTTTCTTTCCTGGGCACAGGCTTACCTGGTTGACCGCCCAGCCCACATTCATTCATTGTTCGTTCTGAGGTGGATTCGAACCACAGCAAGCGCAGCAAGGATTTGGAGTCCAACGCGCTAAACTAAAGAGGATTTTCAGTCCTCTGCTCTACCAGCCAGAACCTAGAAGGACACTGAACACCCGATTTGACACAGCTAGACTGGAAACACTGCTTGTCAAGAGCACAGACCCCAGTATAGAATACTTTTTGAGTATGTTGGTAAGGTCCGGTCATCCGCTTCTGTGCTTGCACTTCTGCGTAACTAGGGGTGCAAGTCCAGTACAGCGTACTTTCATAATGGAATCAAAAGCGTCGTCCGGATATACATGAAAAATGTCTATATACGAGATTTCTTACACAGAATGTTGTTCTTTCAACATGATTCCTCAACAATTGAGTCATTGTAACTGACTCTCCGTTCTCTCCGTTCCACTTTGGTTTTCGAGTAATAATTACCATGATGAATTTATCTTACTGCTTGGTTCCGCATTGGATTTAGCCAACTTTTGTTTAGAAAGTGGTGTCACGACCGTGGGGATCAAATGGATGGTTCAGGAAAGTCTAGTGAAGCGGCACGGTCTAATCATATAGATGACCATAGTGGTATGGTTCCATAGAAAACTACTGGAGGCCATTACCGCCACCGAAATGGTTTCCATGCTCCGTTGGATGATTTTCCGATATCGCAGTATCAAGCTAGAACGGTTTCAATTTGTAGGACGGGAAAGAAACCTCATCCTTTGGTGCACACTAACCGATGAAGCTCAACCCTCTCTCGAACTGAGCTATTTAAGCTTTTTAGAACAAAAAGTGCGAGTAGTTCAGTGAAAAAACGGTCAAGCTTTCTTCCATCCTTCCTAGCTCCTCGAGCTTGCACCCGTCTCGCGCATCACTGCTTACTTGTGATCTAGATCTGCATCCTGATAAGGTGCATCCCGTTAAATGATCTTATGTAAAACTTATCACCACAGATAATAAACAGGGCAGAGTTTTGAAAAGTACAACTCGATCTTTCACCTCAGCTTATGGTGGTTACTTTACCTATTTAGGAAGTATGGCCTATATGTCATCATACCTTGTCGGATCATAACCATCCTCATCTTGTCAAGTTTATATGGCTAAAACAGTAGGCGGGTGACCCTGACGATTGCACCAAGACTGGTATCAGAGTCCCTCGGTAATCTCAATCATAGAGGCCAAAGTTGCTAATGTATCTGCAAAACCTTGAAGAGCTATAGGAAGTAGCAAGGAATCCCACATGAACTGGAAGCTAGATAAGCACCATCGTGGGTTTTGCTTCCATCGAAGACTCCCAAAGGTGCTATGAAATAGGCGAATTGGTCCCCCTAAACGACGAGTTCCAAAATCCCACCGAGTTATATGCTGTCTGATTGCTCGTTATGCATGTGAGAGAGTAAGAAGAAAGTACCATAGCTATCCCCTCTTTGGTCCCTTTCTTCCTCCGAGCGAACCACAGAGCACACCACCAAGATGAATAAATTGATCTGAAGACCAGCTAGCAATGGACATCAGCGAAGCAGCGCCTATTGTCGTCCGTCGTTTTTCTACTCGCTGCTCACGTTTTAGCTTTCCCTCTCTCTTGTATTGCTATTTTGTCGGTCGATTGTCAGATTGAATTTGTTGTATATTGCATCTGTGTCTACATTGCCCCCGCTGAAAGGCTAGCTTAAAGCTCTAGTTCTACTACCGACCACCTCAAGTTATTTGAGCTTAATAATCATAACGACTCGAAATCACCCTTCTAAGCTCCTTTGCCCTTTTCATATGTGCCCGAATAGAGATTGGTTTACCACTTATGAACCTGTTAGTGCTGCTGGTTCTGTTTTGATGGGTGATAACTCACCATGTCAGATAGAAGGCAAAGGCTCTATTCGGATCAAGATGTTTGACGGCACAATCAGAACTTTAACGGATGTTCGATACATTCCGAAGATGAAGAGAAATCTTATCTCGCTAAGTGCCCTTGATGATAAGGGGTACAAGTATTCAGGTGGAGGTGGAGTCCTGAAGGTCACCAAAGGTTCTCTTGTTGTAATGAAGGGTGACATAAAGAAGGCCAACGGTCTTTATTATCTTCGAGGTACGACAATTTCAGGTAATGCCGCCCCTGTTGTTTCAAATGAATTATCTGATTGTGATGCTGCTAATCTTTTGCATATGCGTCTCGGGCATATGAGTGAACTTGGTTTGGCAGAATGAAACAAGAGAGGACTTCTTGATGGATATAGCACTGGCAAGCTGAAGTTCTGTGAGCATTGCATCTTTGGCAAGCACAAGAGGGTGAAGTTCAATACTTCGGTTCATACAACAGAAGGTATCTTGGATTATGTGCATTCTGATTTATGGGGACCATCATCTCCAAGGCCCACCGCAATCCAACCACCTTAGAAAGGGAGAATCAAACTTCCACAAACAACAGATCCAATTTGGAACAGCTCGACGCGGGTACTCTAATCTACTAAATTAATCCTAGAGAAAAGTGCGTGGTTCTCGCCAGGGCAAGTAGAAGTTTCTCTTTCTTGGAACAGAACTGACCTTAGGGGTGGTGGTAGCTGCCCGTCCCCCGAAATATCAAGTACTGTTTATCTGAGGTTAGGGCAATTGTGAGTCGAATCCCGTAGATAGGAAATTGCTTTCTTTGGGAAGATAAGCGTAGTACATTCAGAGGTCCCCACTATATCAATTTAGCTGCCCCGAGCGCTCAATGGCATACTCAGGGGTGGGAAATTGGGAAGAAATCATCCGTTCCGTCACCGGACATAGAACTTTTTTCCTCAAGTGGATACTTAAACGCGTTAGCTACAGCAGCAGGATAGGATGCACTTTCTTTTCATCATTTCGTGCGTTCAAGGCACAGAAGGCATGGTCCACCAGAGCGAGTCTCTTTGGGAAGATACCGAGCCAGTGAATTAACATACTGAGAGTTCAAAGGCCTGGCACTCGAGTCAACAGTTAGAAATAGTTCCTTCGACCCTGAAACCCGGGGAAGAAACCTTAGGTAATGATTGGCTTCTAGCGATGAATAAAATAGGTACTTAACACCGCGGTCTGACTTCCTATGAGTCAAGGTACGTAATTCCAGACTGTTATTGAAGTCGTAAACATCCGGAGGAATAGAATCTTCAAATCATTAGGGAAGGAATATAGTGGTAGTCCCTTTGGCGCCAAGAAACAGAGGAATAGGTTTCGTTGAGATCAGCATTCCTGAATTGAGTAAAGTACGTGTATGACCCAGAGAAGTGAAGGTGTTTGCCAGACCAGATTTGACTTGGTGCTGTCTCATCCGAAAAGTATGCTTGTTTCAATCTAATCTCAAAACACAATTGTGTTGGTCTTCAGCTGCCAATGAATATGGGTATTCCTGGCTCAAGGAGCAGAAAGTCTCTAGTTTTCTCGCACGAGTAGATCATCTTGTTTCCCTAGCCAGAAAAGTATGATTCAACTGAATATCCAGGGCTATGGTCTCTAATGGATGGTACCTCGCTCAATTGAAGCTTATGGGAAAGCTGGAGTCATTGTCATATCATTTCCATTTCCACAAGCGCTGTTTGCTTGTCAGGTATGCCGATTCCTTCGAGAGAAAGTAAGCAGCTGGCACGAGTCGGCCATTAAGAAGCCCTGATGAAAGTAGTGGCTTAAAGAAAGATCCTTCCTATCCTACCCTATTTGAAGAAGAGAGCATGTGCAACACCAACAAGAAATGTGAAAAATGGTCAATGTACCACTAAGGGGAGAGCAAACATCTCAATCGCGAGAGAAGCAAAAGGTAGAAAAACAGCTGTCCCGTGCAACGGCACGGACTCGTTAACGATATTGTCCCTCTAATCCGTCAATATCCGCATTAGAAGGTCGGTTGACTCCTTTAAGAAGGTCCTATACCATTAGCCAGGAGTGAAACGAGGATTTCTGTATTGGAAACATGGGTATCCATCTTATCTCAGTACTGGTTGGTATCTGGTCTACGGAGAAGTTTCCACTTCCCTTCGGTACATCGATTTGCATTGGGCATTCATTTCTCGACCAGATCAGAATCGAGGGCTGAGCTACGCAAGCCGGAGAGCTATTCAATCTTTTATACAGAAGATGTTGTAACTTAACTGCACCCTTCCTCTTCTGCCGATCTTTACAACGCTATGCACATCTCCTTCTTAGTTTTGAAAAAGAAAAGGGCCTCTTTCCTTTTCCCAATACTTGACCAAGATTTCTGTTCAGTTCAGTTCCAGATTAGGAAGCGATAGATGTTCCATTGGCCGAGAAGGAAACCAGTAAGCAGATTGAAGAGATAGATTGAATAACAGGCAGATTCCCCTCGTAACAGGCATATAAATAAGTCCCATTAAATTGATTGATAGACTACGCATCGATGGTGTCGAGTCAATCCTTGTAAGCTAAATACTACACAACTGGATGCGCTCTATATCATAAGTTTGAGTATGCCCTCGATACGATAGATTCTACTCAAGGGGCTCGATTCGTTAATTAAAACAGACCTATCCCTTATCTAAGGGAATTTTCCAGGACTTCAATGAAAGTTGGCAAACAATCTAATAAGAACTTGGGAATAAGGGGATGAATTGGTTACTTGGCAGCTTGACTTGCTCTCTTGATCAAACAACCAAAGCTAATTCCTTTATTTTCTGATTGGAATTCAAGTTGGACTAGATCGTTGTTATTGTCCGCAAGGGATGGCCGTGAAAGAAGGAAAACTACTAGGCTTCGGATTCAGGAAGAGTCTACTACTCACTTGCCAAACTGCCTATTCATATGCCCTTTCCTAAACCACTTTGCTAGTTCTATACACCTGCCAGGATGCTTCTATTGCTTGTTACGTATTTGATACTGCTCACTATAATGGAATAGCTTTGTACTCAGTACATGATTGCTTTATAGCACCTGTAGCTTATGCAAACAAATTCCCTCAGAGTGGCAGCTTTTCAATGTCTAGCTAATCCACTGCATCTTATAAATTGTATAGTTATTCATAACCTCTTCCTTCGAGCTCCTATGGAAGACCTTGGCCGCACGCGCCTTAGGCGATTTCGATTTTCTTTAGTTTATAATTAGTCTTTAATTTAGGCCGCAGGTTTCTACAAATTAGGTTAGGCCAAGATATTTGAACTTGTGCAAACCAACCAGTTCTCCCATTTTTTCCCTGTGGATCGACACCCGAAGTACTACACGATAGGTCATGCTTTGCCTTTTGCAGATGCTAGTACAGTCCTATTTCAATCAAAAAGTAGAGTCCTATTTTCAAGTACAGACCACCGCTTTCTTTTTCTTTGGACTGAAGACCCGCCTGAGTTGATAGTGCTGACTTCCCACCCGAGACTGACTTGCTTACCTCTGCACCAACAGCTTAAATAGTCGAATTTAGAACACTCCATTCTTCTATAGATAGCCTAGAATCGGAACTCGAATATGTGCCCGACTTACCTATTTCCAAGACAGTTACTCAACTTCCATCGCCGCTTGTACTTCTTTTCCCAAGCCATCCGTTGGTGGAGACAGCATTGGGTGCTTTAGCCTGGCAGACAGACTTACATGAGTTTACCTCTGCCTTTCCATAGAAAGAAATTCTTACTTCAATGAGTGAGTAGCGCTTAGTTGAACTGGATTTTGAACACATACTTGTTTACCTCCTTCTTGACCTGGACCTGTCAGTTACTATAACGAAGGAAATCTTCAATGAGTAGAGCTAAAGGAAATACATATTTACAAGTAGTAATTCAACAATTAGAACGTTTGGCAAGACTGCTTTGCCTGGATGGGATGTGCGAGACTGGAGTAGGGTTACAGGACGGGTCTCCGAGTTTCACTACTATTGCTGGATTCTAGTTTAGAGATTTCTCCGAAGGGATCTATTCCGGGGAATGACTTGTGCCCTAAAGGATGGATCAAGCATTATTGAAGGAATAGCTCGCTTCCCCCGGGGGAGAGTATAGATGAATGCCTTAAGCAAGGGCGTCTAAGCGTGCATGTACACTGTTTTTCATGCCACAACACATCGGTGAAACCGGAGAGAGCTGAAGAGAAGGGAAACCCCAGAGGCATTGACCATTTGGTACAGCCGCTAATTCGGCATTTGGTACTGTCACCATTTCTCGAAAGGGAAAAAACATACTTAACAATTCGATTGGCAGGACCAAGGGATAGATCGATTGCAATATAAGTATCATACAAATAGAAATAGACATGAGTACATGAATAAGGAAACGCAAAAGACACAGAGTAGGGCTAGTCAGAAGCGTCAATGCAGACGCCAATGGGTAATCAGATCCATTCCACTCCACTTCTTCAGATAGCAGTCGATCCTGGATCGTCCTCGCTTCCAAACTCCGTAAATGAATGAAACTCCTTCCCCGGTCCATTGCTCGGGTGTGATACAAATACTTCTTTGAAGTTGTAGGATGCGGGTCATCGATCTTCCTATCGGTCCAGAGGTTATGCGCCAGCTTGGGAAAGAAAAAGTAAGATTTGTTTGTCATATCACGATCGGAACTCACATGTAACTCTTCTTCTTGAGTAGGGGGAAAAGGACACCTATCACGCGGTCATGCCTTGAACGCAGTAAATCAATTAATAAGCTTCGAATAATAGCTACGCGAGTCTCCAATAGCGTCTTAAGCGTTGGTTTTCTTTGCTGGCATCGTAATGGATTGGTGGTTTCAAGAAGCTAGGGAGTAGTACGCAGATTTGAATCCTTTTTTCCCCGCCCGATCTTTTTTTCGATCGACAAGGACGGCAAGAGGTTCTTTTCCCTAGTTCCTATATATCTAAAGCCTTACCGAGATGTCACGCAAGAACAAGAAGAAAGAGCCCGCCCCTGTTCTGTGGCGGATAGGCTGAGATGGAATTAGAGGGAGGAATGAACTTGAACTTTTCACCTTCCCCCTTCCTGACCTTAGTAAATAGAAAGGCTAGGAATCAGTCTTCTCCTATGCCTACACTACTACAACCAAAGACCTACTTGAACGACAACAGATGCGGATGAACTCGCTTAGCTGCTCGCTCGGTGAAAGGCTTTCCTGGAAGAAAGTTGAAGACGAGGAACGTATCTCTCATCTTCCTTCTCACCTGGCAGAGGACGGGGATGAACTCCAAGGCCACAGGTCTGGAAAAAGAGCTAACTTTCTGATTACTGCAAAAAAGAAATCAAACCAGTTGGGTGATTCTTTAAAGAGCCTAAATCGAATCTGTACTATTGGTACAGAGCCATAAAGAATGGTCGTAACCATAGATCCATCATCTTCGAGGAGGAGGAAACATAAGTCCAATACGCGTTATGGAAGACTAGGGATTGCTAATCCGTCCACGCGGGAAGCCTTCTCCCTCTCAGGCTCAAGAGTCAAGATAGCCCGCCCTA
>CAMZMU010000059.1:36846235-36853735 GCA_947311845.1 Poa pratensis | reverse complement strand
TACGTAGTCTTTCCTAGGACCATTCCAACAGGATGCTCAGAGGTGGGTGGAGAAAAAGCTCAAAAGGCATACTTCCTGCGCTTTCAGAGGATCTAAATCAGTCTTCATCCTTTCGCTTTTCAAAGCCCCTCGCAATAAATATGTCAATTCGTTTCGAAGAAATTCAGATATTTTCGATCTCCTCGAAAGAAAATGAGTTCGATCAGCAACACCGGTCTCCGCAGCACCAGGATAAAGACCTTCTTTTTACCCATAACCTTTCTCTGCAGCATTGGAACCAAGATCGGGCTTGGCATAGTTACGAGGTTCCCGTTCTATTTAACTAACACTAACTGAAGCTAACCGGAAGCTTTCTTCTCATGCGACTCTTGGATCGAAAAGAGGCTGCTGGACTGGACCACGGCTGAAACTGCCAGGCACGGACTAAAAGCTGGGCTCAGGGATTCCCGAGTCAAACGACTACCATACATAGCATAGAGCTGGAAGCTGCACTAGTGTACAGAGAAGACTGGATGTGAACACGGGCGGACATTGGCTATGTATGGGGCACTCACTATCAAAAATAGGTAGACAGCAAGCAAGAGATGGAGCTTCTGCTAGGCCTGGTTATCCCGAATCCTTTCCGCCCCTTCGGTTTGAGGTTATGCTTTGGCCTACCTAAAACTTGTGCTTCTATAGTGTGATTAATTACGGTGCTCTCTCCCAATAACAGATAGCTCTAATAGGGCAATAGTGGAGGAAAGTCTTCATGAAAAAGATGGACTTGTTACTTTTGAATGATCAACTTATTCGGGCAGCTGGGAAAGAAGAAGGATGACTTTAGTAAAATTAATGAAGCGATCCCGCGGATACAGAAGTTGTGTTTGAAGTATGAGCTGCTGCTGAAAACAACATTTTTGCATGGTTCTTAGCTCATAGTGTGTGTGGGTGATTTCCATGAAATAGATACCATTGACACATTGATTATACCGAGTATGCCCCTCGGCATGATCTTTCGTTTAGCCCACTGGAGAAGATGATCACACTACTTTGGAAGAGAGACAGTCGCTGTTCGACCTCAAGAATTCCTGGATAATACGAGGGCTGAAAGCCTTCATCGACAAGAGGACATGGTTGCATGACCGTGGCTCAAAACTAACATTAATATTGGCTTACTCGTACTCTGGAGAAGGATCTGTGCCCTTTTTGATAGCCGAGAGGTAAGTAGGCCATTGAAGCCTTAATTAAGCCTGTATTCTTCTATCTACGATATTCTATCCATGAAAGGGAGAAGATTAAGTCGAAGTGTGTACCAATAGTAGAAGCAAGAAGCGTAGGTCTTTTTCGGCCACCGAGGACACATGCGCCAGGAAGAAAAGCATGATCGTATACGGAAACTGGAGCTAGATCGTAAAATTCACCATGAAAGATGCCTTATGACCTAAACCTCACACAAGCTAATGAAAATGACTATCTATTTTGACAGGCGGGACTGAACTAGTACGAAAATTGACCCTTAGGTTTGTCTTGGTCAACGGGACCGCATAACGATTATGCTTTGAAAACGGCTCTGGGTCCGTCAGGATTATGAGAAGTTGTACTCAGTAGGGCTCTTTTGGAGAAGTTGAGTAGCACCCTCGTATTCTAGTTTTTGAGTAATCTGAAAAGGAAAGGCTGCTGGAGGGAAGGATAGAATGGTTCAGTGGGATTTAGAAGGTATGCCTTTTTCTTCTTATTTACTGGCTCGGACACAGGAATTCTCGAGGAAGAAAAGCAAATGTCATTTCTCAATTGTCACCGCCTGGCAGAAAAGCTTTTCTTTCTTCCTACTACATACGATATTCAAGTGCCCGTTTTCCTTGTTCACATGAGGTGAACGTCCATGCAGAGGATACTTGGCATACCACCCTTAGCCCCGTCCGTCCGTTGGAATCGATGGCTTAAAACGAGTTCTTCTAGCTTAGCTCAGCAGAAGCAAAGGACGAGCCTAAACTCTACCCACGAGGCTTGCTATCAACCATCATGCCGAGGATCTAAATCCGTCCTATCGGATGAGGAGAGCAAGAGGGATTGCACGACGAAGTAGATCTGCACGTGGAAAGAAAGGGGTCAAGCGGATACACGATTCCAAATTACTCCTTTCCGGCCAAGAAGAGAGGATCTACAGGGTACAACGTAAAGTGTTTTGATCACATTGGAAAAGACTATCCATACCGACCTAGAGTCGTCAGCCATCGCACAAGCAGGCAAGCCAAGTTCCGATACAATTAGAGAGAAGCCAGCCTTTGGTATATTTGAACCATCGGTTTTTGGAGAAGGTTGATTAATTATCAAAGTGAATTAGAATAGATAGATTGTGCCAGAAGGATGTAACTCGTATGTCTTTTAAAGCTACTTGCCTTTCCGATTAGGAGAAGCTTATGAGAAAGATACTTCTGTTTGCTCATTATGTCATTTAGATAGAAAGTACAATGTTTCTTATGATGCACAAAGAAAAGCTGTCCGAGCGAATCCATATTGGCGTGCCGATACCGCGTCCCTACCCAGCTAGGGCTTCCTTTCACTCTTCTGGACCCATGGATGATCCCCCTGAGCCATGTTTTTAGATCTTAGTTTACCCTGGAATTACCTATTATTTGCGTTCTATTTCCGCTGGAATTGGTGAATGGTTCTTCTTTTTTTCATTCAGTATAGCTCCGTGCAGTGGTGCTGGAAGGAGGGCTTTGTGTTATATAAGAGATTTCAATCAAGGGCATGCGGGCCCTATCAGATCTCAGCTAACCAGACCTGGAACGTGATAGGGACCTTCGGTGGAAGAATCTGATTCTAAGTTGCATGCGAGTTTCATGACTCTCTGGGTATAGCAACCATAGAAGAAGCGTTTTCTTTGATCTAGATAGGTGGGACGAATCCAACTCTTTTTCCCGCGGACGATCGCGTTGCAGCTCCTTTGGAGAGCGCTCCTATGCTAAAGTAAAAAATTGAAGACTACCTAGATGGGCACCCTTGCTCTTATTCGAAGTTCTGCTCGCGTAAATGACCTGAGTGAAGGTGTTGAAAAACTCATACATAGATTCCCGATGCCAAGAGCAGGAAAGCACAATACTGCCGTTGAAGCGGATGAAGGAAAGAGTTGGATGATAAAGATGGAGCCTCAACTCACTACGCAATCATGTTAATGGATTGGTTAGATGCTATTGGAGACTTGGAGTAATCAGATTCTAGGGAAGGGAAGCTTAGAATTCGGTAGCAGGATTTCGATGTGGCACAAAGGATTGTAACTCATGATTGCAGACTTAATGCCAGCTCACAACGGCTTCACTCACATGATCCGAGATAAGCCTGTTACGGTGCAGCTAAAGATAAGAATAAGTCAATCGCACGGACTAACACTAATCCTAGAATGCGCCATAGGAGAGGTAATTGCTAAAGAAAGTTTGATTCGATTTGAGTGTCCACTGTCAGATAGGAATAGGGATGTGATTGGCTCAATTCTCATATGAAACTTGCCTTATCTGGTATCTCCTCCCAGCAGACATGGTGAGTTGAGTCTCGAAGCAGCAGCTTATAACTCAAGGTCTTTTAAATAAAAGACGATTACCTTTTTCTTACTTATTCGTTCAATTCATTTCAAATAAGACGTATCTTGTTCAAGCCAATAAATAGAGCTGGGGTTATAGTTAAAGCAGCCAGTAGAAACCGAAATAACTAGTTATAGTAAGCATGAAAGGCCATTTAAAGAAGGAAATCCAAGGCATGATTGAATCCGCCAAAGAGAAGGGAATAGATGATCTCATTCATACTAATCGATGGATAGAAGATATGAGACTAATAAGAAGGGGAAAGAAGACAGCTTAGCCATCTATTCTATGAAGCAAGGGATCCGTTAAAGTAAAGCTACGAAGCCCCCTCCATCTCTACCCGGAGCTGATTTCATTCCAGTAGTTTCTTTTGAAAAGAAAGGCGGATTCTCTTTTCTTTCAAGTAGGCCACTTTTTTCCGATGTCAGTGTTCGATAAGATGCCGCTTTCAACCCATTTGGGGTAGTAAGAAATAGCCACTAAGATGTATTCGTGTCCATTTGATGCTTTGGGTGTTACCTTTCCTTTCCCTACCTCAATTCCTCGTCCATTCCGTATGGATTCTCAACCTTGGCCTACAAGCGGAACAAACTATGCCAGCTCAAGCTAGAACTCACTTAGAAGGTCAGGAAAGAGCGACTCAACAGGGGAAAGCCGGAGCGCCTTAGCAGCGCTTCATTGGCTCGCGTCAAGTCTTCCGCTCATTTGGTAAACATGCACATCCTAACCCCGCGAAATGCCCTGCAGGGAACATCCTCCTTTATCCTCTTAGACTTCACTTCCCCGGGCATGGAATTTCGAATCCTGGAGATCCTATCACTTACTTCGCCCGGCTGATCCATTCTCTGGCTTATCCCAAGGAGAGCCTGATTCGATCCTAAGGTCAAGTACCCTATTTATAAGTCGGACCCGGAGCTAAAAGATAACCTCTTTCTTCTTATGAATGGAAGGAAACATAAAAACTACGCTAAAACCGAGTGAATGTATGTCTTTTTATCCCTTTCTTTAATCGAGACTTTCATACAGTAGCAACAACTCTCCTTTCAAGTGAGCTAGAAGGGTATGTCAGAGCAGGTTGACAGGCTAGAAAGTAAGCCAGGCTAGTTAGATCTTCTCTTATAAAGCTTAGGAAAGTGGATAGCAATAAAGCCATTCATTTTCAATAAAGTCTTCCCCTATAATCGAGAAAGCCGCCCAATAGCAAACCTAACCCCAGCCTAGACAAATAGAGTAGAGGGGTCTCAAAACCTATTATTTAGGAAAGGATAACTGATCAAAGAGACGTAGCTTTTTCTCTCTTTCCACCAAGCTTCTTTATTGGAGTTTACTTATAGTGGTTGGTTCTTGCCTTGTAGCGAGTTGGGAGGCCTACTGTCCGAATTCGAACTGGCTGCAACGGAACTCGCTAAGGCTCCATTCAAAGAAAAAAGAATGGAATAGGACGAGGCGGTGAGCTTTTGGCAGATCATCTAGAATCTGGTCGGACTAATGCGCACCGGCAATCAATAGTAGAAGTTCTTTACAGGTTTGGTTTTCCTTTCTGATCAATCGAATGGCTTTTACTAAACCTCAATTCATTCAATTAGCCTGTAGGCATAAAGAAAGCAAGGGCGTAGCGTTCCATTACCGATCATGGTGGTATCGGAAGCACCCCTACTCCTCTGGTCTGTCCACCTTACCTTCTGGCGCAACGCTCCGGTCATCATACGACTGGAATGTGATATGGCCTCGCATCTTCTTATTCTTTAAGACTGGACCCATTGCGACTTTGGATGGTCGAGACTAACACTTGTTATGGCTCGCGGAAGGACCCCCATCACTTTGATTGAAAGGTACCCCCATCTCCACCGCATCAGAGAAGGGGCTTGGTCTGGAACGGATTGAGACGGAAAGCGGTAATCAATCGCCGCGTGGTGGAACGCTTGTTGGAGAAGGGTAAGCGCCTCCATGTCGTAGGGGTGGGTAGGCCAATAGAAGACTAGGGAACTTAGCCTAGCCACTCAGTTCTGCCCCGAGCCAAGTCTATTTAGTGTCAGCGAACACATACCACTATGTATATATAGGTTTTTCTTTTTCGTAGAGGTTGTCGCTTAGGTCCTTGGACCCTTCCTTCATGAAGCTTGAGGAAGCACTCACTTTTCTATCCACGGCATTCTTGGTTCTGCACTTAGTCTTGAACCTGTGTTGGTTTGGGACATCAATCTCATTCGTCAGCGGTGTGTGCCGCGTACTATGATTGCTTTCTTCTTGCTGTCAAATCCCAGTCTATCTTTCACTGAGCTTCCTTCGCTTGGAATTTCGAGTAAAACAAAAAGAAAGAAAGCGTACTGTGAGGTATGAATGATCAAATGTCTACGGGTGTCATTGAATATAATGGGGTACGAACTTCTAAGGTAATGGCGTAGGGTATTGGATAGGCTGGTCCGCTGGTCGAAGTCATTGCAGGGTGTGCTACGGACAGCTATTGTTCAAGGTCATTTCCTTTCTCTCGTCATCACGCCAACATACACAAGACTTGCCTTCACAAGGGCCCCACCTTGACTTGCCATCATGGCTACACTCTTTTCATCAAAGCAACTCTTCTTAAGAAGACCCCTTGGTCCCCACAACGAAGTTCCTCCATAGAGAACCCAACTGCACAGCACGATCGCAAAGGTTTCTTCGTAACTCGATTAGTCTCACTCAAGGGAACTCATCTACACGGAAGGTCTTTTAAGTGCCAGTTGTACCCGCACAGAAGTTCTGCGCCCTCAACTACACCAGGATGCCTCCTGCAGTAGCATCACAACGAGTCTCACCATGGACAGCTCGCCAGTCTTCTTGCATCAGCCACACCTAATTACAAATGACCTTGGCCTCTCCATGCTCGTCATTTACATTTAAACTGCACACCCCCTTGTTTAGGTCTTACTCCAAAGGTACGGCCTCTAGCACATGACCATTCCTCACTCAAGTCATCGACACCCTCGTCGATGTACGTGTTGAAAGAAGAAACACCACTATCTCTCAAACGAAATGAGGTTTTTGAACTCCTATATAACAGAGTTTCATTGATGCCAAAGGTCCTCAAACGATTGGAACCAGAATAGGCTGCAAGAATGAAAGAGTAAATCTATCTTAGTCAAGGCGCTCGCTCTGCCACAAAGGGAGGAACTGGCAAAATCTAAATAGAAAAGAGATGTTTCCAATTAAACCATAGGTGTCCACTTCATACTTCTAGTATTCTATTTCGGCTTGCTTGGGTTCATTCAAGGCATCTTCATATCTATTAAAGAAATCAATCAGCTCCTAATTAGGTCCCCCAAGGCGAGCGAAGTGACGTTTTTCTTTCTCTTCCTCCGGTAAAAAAGATTTATAGGACCGGATGCATAACAAGAAAAGACAGAATAGTAGTGGTGCCTGCGCGCAAACAATCTTAGAACTGAGCTCTTGTAAAGGTGGGCGTTCCTACGCTCAAAGCCCATATCTCAGATGCATGCCCATTGGAATAGCCCATCACCAGGATGAAATTATCCATTTAGCGCAGTTCCCCTTTCCTCTCTTCTTATATCAACTTCACATCCTAAACACCAAAAGGAAGGAAGAGCTTTCTGTAACTATTACACTAGTAAGGCAAGGAACTTCTTAAAAGAACGGCAATTGGTATTTCATTTGCTGTGAAAGCATCCGCTGCTGGCAATGCAATCAAAGTCGAAGCTCTTGATGCAATATAGACGAGCTTGCGTAGTCCTTGAGAGATCTTCTTTCTCGCTTTATTTACTTTACAGGAGAATGGAAAAAACAAGACATATAGTCAGTCTAACCTAACCAGAAGGGTAAGAAGCCGAAGGCCAATGACACTAGCTAACCAATAAGCATAGACTGCAAGGGAAGATCAAAAAGTACATCCTAAGAAAGATGCTATACTTAACACTTTTCATAACTGCATGGGCTTATAAAG
>CAMZMU010000059.1:36798735-36841235 GCA_947311845.1 Poa pratensis | reverse complement strand
TTGGTCATCAATACGACGACCTATTCTTAATAGAACCGATCTTATTTTCACTACAAGAGGAATTTCGTGCTTCTGCCGGATCCTCCCTATCTCCTGATCGAGCTTGTGTAGATAGATATTGCCTGGTAGGGCCGATAGTAGTACACTGTTTGGGATGGAGTCAGGGCCCTTCTCACCCCCTACGAGTCGTCCGGCGGAAAACTGTTTCTGAGTGGGGTAAAAGAACTTGGAATCGTCGATCTCTTCCTTCAAGATTGAGATGAATCGATGTCGGTCGATGGTGTGAAAACACTTCCTGATGTCGAATTCCAAAAACCAGCGAGAGGTTCCCCACTCTTCTTTGATCCGTCTGAGGGCCGAGTGGCAGCCTCGACCCGAGCGGAAGTGCGATGTGTCTGGAAACTCGGGATCGTAAATGGATTCGGGTACCATTCTGATCGCCTCTTTCATGATCTTTTCTATGGGTAGAACTACTGTGAGCGGTCTAAACTTCGACCCTTCTTTCTTTCTTCATTTTGAAAAGGGGGAGCAAAGCCTGTTTTTTGCTCCCTCAATTGATAGATCAGGGCCCCTCCTGCCGGCCCGAACGAAAGGCTCTTTAAGGAAGTAGTCCCATCACTCTCGGGCCCGGCACCAACCAAGAGGAGGCGGGGCTCTCTCCAATCATTCCGAAGAGCCGAGATCTCGTAAAGGAAAAATTAGCTAGCTCAGCAGGTTTGGATCCGGGTGAATCAGTTCAGTGAAGGAAGGGAGCCTAAACTTAAGGCTTTTCCAAGCCTTGCCGATAGGCGCCTCATGGCTCGCTCGCGGAGTTCTTAGATCAGTAGATCTGGATAGAGTCTCGCTCATAAAGGAAGAGTAGCGCGCTAGCGCGGCTCGCTTCGCTTTTCGACGCGGAGCTCGCTGCTGTCGAAGCCTGCTTCAAAACTACAGGGCGTGCGTTAGCACTACGGCTTTTCAGCCTCCCTTTGCTGGTTCCGAACTATCACTGATCCCAGAGATCAACCTTCAAACCTTTTTCTTTGAATCTCAGGAAGGCTTTCTCGGGGAGAAAGCTGGTTGGGGAACTGCTAAACGACCTAATAAAAGAAAGAGGAGACTGACTCTGACCTTTCAAAGCCCTATCTCATCTGGTTGATAGTAGAAGGTACGTACGATGGTACCATGGACATAAACGAGGTCGAGCATATCTTTAATGATTTCAAACTAAAGCGTACCTAAAGCCTGCCCTGGATATGAAAAAGGGATTTGAGCCAGAAGAAGATGAGGATCTATCACCAGATGAGGAAATGGAAACAACTAAGTATTAGTTAGGTTCCGGAAATGGAAATGGTAACAGCGGCCCAAAAATGGTAAGGTTTTCTTTTCAAAGAAAAAGGAACGCAAAAGTTTTTAGAAATCCTTATCTTTCGGCTTTTTAAAGAAGATAGGCCATTACAAAAACAAGGTATAACAGTCGACTTTCCTATCAGGATTTTACAACCTGAATACCAAGGGACCACTATTAGAAGAGAGCATAATAAGTAAATGCCGACGCCATCTTTTACTTTTTGGATGGTCGGCGGCGCCATAAACTCGATAACCAGCACCGCGGAGTCAAGAAATTCAACTAAATAGAATCCTAAAACAATCTTATTCGAGCACACACGGGACCCACAGCAATGAAATTCACACAAGCGGCAATCATCCGAGCAGAGAATGGAGAAGGGAAATATACTTGAAATTGTTTTTCCGAATGAGAAAGCCTTTGGCAAACTCCTTGCAAATCCGTTTTTGCCGGGCACAATAGACATATCTGCTCAGTCACAACATAAGGAACCCCCAATGTTCCTCAAAGCCTACCCGGCCTGACAGCTTTAGTTGAATGATCTGATCCCGAAGCAAGCTTTCTACTCAAATTGCTATGACTGGCCAACTAATGATCGGACTACCTATCTTGATGCTTTGAATCCGTATTCAGAGCTTTTTTCCAACTACCGGGACTACTAATTTCAAGTACAAAGCTCTCCTATGAATATGCTACTGCTCTTACTTTCTACCTGAATCCGAGCATTGAAGCAAGCTCTTTATCGCACCATAACCGAGTCTCTCCTTGCAGCTCTGACCAATCCACCCGTCATTGCAAATAACTGCTCCTTACTCTTTGATTGTATGTCCATTTTTGCTTGATGTCTGGCTCACCGGATTTGGTACATGAAAAAGCCATTCCTTTTCGCTTTCCTTCAACCACTCAGTATACTTTTTTACTGGAAGAGTCAAGCGAAAGCAATTAGTTTAGAAGGAAGAGGAAGACCTAGGGGGCTTACGTCCTCATTTCACTCTTTTTGCTCCTGCGAGACACGACTCAACTACTTTTTACAATTGACAGGGTAGCTCGGAGGTAAGATGAAGGGTCTTCCCCATAAAGATAGATTAGTACTGGAAGGTTCAGATGAAGGAAGGGCTGAAACAAGGCAAAAACTATTCAATGGGGTAAATAAATATGAGCAATCCGTGAGAATAGCAAACCCCTATCTCTGAAAAAGAAGAAGATAGATAGGTATAGGTCCACGAGTTGAGACAGAGAAGTTCTGACTAATCAAGTAGGAGTTTACCCACGAGAGTCAGAGGCTGCATCATCAAAGGGGTATAGAAATAATTCAGAAGCACTATGGCCTGAAGCGAAGGGCAGGAACGAACGGAATCAATGTGTTCCAATTTATCCGGAGTAAGGACAGCAGCTGAGAAGGGAAAAAAAATAGCGTAGACAAAAGGTAGGACCAGATCATGCGAAGAGCTCTTCGCCCTATTGATTAGGAATCTCGATCAGAAACCACCAGGCCATGTCTCCCGATAAAAGATGATCCCCACAATGGATGTCAGGCCTTGGCTTTAGAAAATCTGATTGGATCCGCACTAGAGGATAAGAATACAGATAGGCTGACTAAGAAGATCTTCAAATTGTCTTACCTGAAAAGATGAGTTATTCAAAGGAATACCTTAAGAATAGAATAAACACATGGCACAGCTGTGTGCTAGAATAGTAGTTGATAGAAGTTCTAGTCACTTAAAAAAAAAATAACCACGGGGCTATATTTTTTAGAAACATATGGTCTTGCTCATTTCCCATCAAGGAATGGAGATTGGGTTGGTGTTTGGAAGGGATTCAGTAAACTTACCTTGGCCAGCAAGCAGAAAAAGGACTGACGTCTTGGGGCGCGCTAGCGCGCGTACTCTTCTTCTGCGAGACTCCATCCAAATCCACCACTTACTTGTTGGTTGGTGTTCCATTCTGTTATCTTAGACTATGCTGCCTTCTTCAATTCCATTCTTCGTCTCCCTAGTCGAAGTCTTCTTGCTGGCCCAACCCAACATGCATTTTAGAGTGCCGTGCCAGGGCGATAGGCGCTCCGCAGTCACGCATGATCGCCAGAGCCTTTCTTGGCTATGTAAATATAGGGCCGGAATAAGTGCAAGATCCTCAACAAAATGGATTAAGGTGGGCTTCGGATTTTTCCTAATTTGTTTCTATCTTTTCATCAAGTTCTTGTTTGATCTGCCGCTATTATCACAATATCCCTCCTTTTAGGGTTAATGCTATCAATGGTGAATCGATCATTCGCTATCCTTTTTTTTTTGAGAGCTTTTTTGAATGGAAGAAAAGTAATGAAACCTGCGATGGCTACTGAATAACCTCCTTTTATTTTTTTTTAATAAACCCTTTTACCTTTTTCTTCGTTCGCCAAATCTTCTTCAGTTCTATCCAAGCTCGGTTTTGTCTGAATCTTTGTGGAAGAAGAAGCGGTTCGCCAGCCACTACATCCAGGGATCCCACAAAATCATTAAACCTGGCGGCTGCTCGCTCTTTGATCAGTGATTCACCGGCCACTAGATCGATGAAGAATCTCTCAAAAATCCGCTTTTTGATCAGTGATTCACCAGCCACTACATTCTTGGATCCCACCTTATTCTCAAACCTGGTGGCTCGCTTGATTGGCAGTCCTGTAAGCTCATCTTGCATACAAATTTTGGGGGTACCAGGGCCTGCATCCACCAAGAACATTTCTTCCCTTAAGCGTAAGCGTAAAACTGAAGATTGTGAGGCGTTTCCACTACATAATAAGAAACTCGAATTAGATCTTGGAAATGATCGACTCCAATAGATGCTCATCATAAGCTTTTTTTTCCTCCTATTCCTATTGATCAGAAGTATCCAGCAGCGCCACGCCAGAGTGACTTCCGAAGCGCTACGGACGGGACGAAATCCGGCAGCCAGTTGCTGGCTCTGAATAACCAGCCCAGCAAGAAGCTAAATTCTTCCATAACATAACGGGGCGGGGTTGCGCGCGAGCCGAGTGACGTAGGTGCACAAGAGTACTTCGCGCCACAACCATCTCTTTTTTATAGGTTCTACGGACCGATGCCTCCTGCTTCATCTGGTAAAAAAGAGTCATAGATATGCCTGTAATTAGAAGGAAGAACCGCAATAAAAATCTTCCTCGTGTATCGTCTGTAGCAGAACTATGAACGGGAGCTAGCAATCCGGACCGTATTGAAAAGGTTCCTGAGACACAGCATGGAAGAGTCAAAATATTCAGAAGCGAGGTCCAAGAATGAAGAAGGGGTAGAATTACTGAATGAATACGAGCTGTGGCTAATACCCGAGGCATAAAAGACGCATTTTCTACGGGATCCCGAAACCACCAGCCACCCCGACCTAATTCATGATGAGCCCACCAACTTCCTGGCGAGATGCCTACGGTTAAAAACAACCGACATGTCAAGATCCAAATTCGAATTGGTTCCTGGTCCTGGTCAGAGACCACTGTGTTCGCGCCGGCGGTCCAACAAAGAGGCGAAGTAGTGGTGTCTTTCTTTCCATTACGAACGACACGCTTCGCCTGCTCCCTCCCCGTGTCCATTAGCGCTCCTGTCCAGAGCGAAGAGAAGGCGAAAAAGCGCCGCCGAAGCAGCATGAGCAGGCTTCTATTGCTACGCAACAATAGAGCAGGCGCGCCGCCCACAAAATGTTTGAATGATCGGGTAAAGAGCGAGCTTCTTATATGGGATCCGACGCATCCAGCAGAGCGAAGCAGCGTTCCATTCTTTTCGGCGGCATCCTTCCGCATTGGCGGCGAGTGGAGTGCCACAATCCCATTCATCATTTTTGATCTACATAACCCAAAGCCCATAGCACTGGCGACGTCTCCGGCATAAATGCAAGGAGGATGTATAGCTGATATAGGATCTTGTGGAACAGGATTTGATTCTGCAAGCGGTTCGGTACGAACGAAGAAATTGCGAACAAAAGGATCGGAACTCGCTGATAGGAAAGGAGAGAAAAACAAAGCAATGCCAAGAGCTCCGTCAATCTGCTGTTCATCGATAGACGAAGCTCTCTCTTTTTCATCTCGTGCCAGATGTAACAAAAGATTAGTCCTTTTTCCTTCTCGCGAACCACGGGAGCGCCCAGCGCCCAGAAGAGCAAAGCTCATTTTCAAAACAGGGTCAAGCGGCGCATTAAAAAGGGCTGGCCCGTGAAAAGGACGCTTACTTTGCGAACGAAGTTCAGAATCAACAAGGGTTCTCCGAACGAAGGGAGTGTACAACTGGGGCGCAGCCCCACTTTTTTGTTGGAGAGATAGAATGGAGTTCTTCACGAAGTTCGAGACAAAGGAAAAAATCAAAGTTTCTCTATAGCCTCTTCGTTTTGAGACATTATGGCTTTGGGGTCGACCCCGGTAACAAAAAAGGAATCCATAAAAACTTGGGATCCAACACCATGATAAAATACTACCCTCATGATTAGACCATGTCCCTGAGATTTGATAAAAAAAAGGTGCATTAGCGGTTAATACGTTGTAATTAGATAAGTTATTTGGAATATGACGGAACGAAAGACCAAGGAAAGGAAGAAGAATGCACCAAAATGCAGGTGCTGCACCAAACGCTGGTGGTTGTTTCTTGTTGTAAGTGAATGCAACGAAAAGACCCGGAAATAACGAATAATGAGAAAATTCATTTATAGACATTTCGTGCTCATTTCTCAATTTCTGCTTAGTTATTCCCATCATCCGGTAACCACAGGATGATCCCAATCTCCTTTTAGTAATAGATCTTTTTGATATGTCTCAGTCTCAGCGGCAAGGAAGAGAAAATGCATCGAGTCGTTTATCAAGAAAGTGGACGAGCATGGCGGTCCCTATATCTCTGAGGGGTGTACCACTTTTTTTTTAAGTCAGCTTAAGAGGTTCAAAAGATAAAGTAACTCTCCTTATTCTTGGCTAGTGGAATGGAAGCAAGACTCTTTCCTATCCACTTTGCCGAGGGGAGAGAACTAAAAGATAACTAAAGCTAGACAGAAAGGTGCAAAAGTCCACAGTTTCTTAAAGATCCTGTAAGCAAGTAGGTTCAGATTGTCATTTAGCTTCAATTTCTTCAGTCTCGCAAGCGGGTCCGCATGCAACAAAAGAAATTGTATTTGCCTACTACTCCGACCTTGCCCTGAAAGGATAAGGAAATTGGATAAGAGCGAGAGCTAGACTGACTGTTGGTCCAATGCTAGTGGAGGATTCAGACTGAGGACCCCCTGTGGCGGCTACTCATAAGAAGATGAAGGATTGAAAGAGGACTGATCACCCCTCTTATTTGTGATCTTTTAATAGAAATAAAAAGCCTTCTATCAGACTTCAAGGTCAATGAAAGCGGGATTCAAAATGATTGACGGGTACCAAAGCAAACATCCCTTTTCCCCTTGCCTGCCTCCCCATGACGAATCCTTTGTCTACCTGGATCTTCAAAGAGCCTCATAGCCAAAAATTAGCAAGCAGAGAAGCCATTTATTTCTCTCTCTGATACTAATTCCCATCTCATGAAATTTCGATTCCATTTTGATTAATAAAATATAGGGCTGGCCTTTAAGATAGGATTCCATAATTGCAAATTCTTTTTGAGGACTCAAAAAGAAAGCAATAAGACTGAAAAGTTGATTTTAGACCTGGCTGACTGACATGTTTACGTCTCATATTGGCTAATGTATTTGGAAGCCCTAGGAACGTCTTTCAAATCTTATAAAAAAACTTTCCGGGGTGGCATCCATGCTGAAAAAAGAGAGAAATTGATTATGGTTGTCCGTCCTCTATGGAGAGAGATGCACTTAAACCAACCGCATAGTGTGTAAGGATGTCTCTGCGATGGTGATCTTTTGCTTTTGAAATGAGAATGGCTCGGAAGGCTATCATTTTTATTTTCCTTAATAAGAGGGCTCATTTGTACTTTATTTCTGATATCAGCGGGGTACTAGTTGTTGATGAAAAAAAAAAAAGATCAGCAGAGATAGTTGAAGACATGGGGACCGAATATGCCTGAGTTTGGGAAATCACTATTCAAGCCCTATCGGATGGGACCACTTTGAAACTCCCATTTAAATAATGATGTAGATATATAGATATAGATATATGTATATTCATTCTTGGGTCCTCAATCTTAGTTCAGAATTCAGTCTCGTCTTCTTCTTCGACCTAGGTTTTGGATCAAAAACCTATGACTATTGGTGGACTTGCTTATGCAAGAATCGAATCAGCAATTTTGCTGCTACGAGCTGCGAGTTGGTCCAGTCCGCCTTAAAAAATACAAAATGGAAAAAAGAGAAAACTCTATTCTGAACGAAATGCAAACAAAGAATTTGACTTTCTCAGTCTGATTTAGAAGCAAATTGCTATTTTATTAGCAAAAAAAATATATATTGATATAGTTTATAGAAATGCGCTGCCTCGAGTCTTGGCTAACAAAGTCCATGGCATAAGGGAGGACTAAATAAAAAGTTATTGCGCATTTAAATCGAATTCTAACAAAAAATCATTAAATGGATATAAATGCCCATGGATGCAATTCCAATGGTAGGGGAGTTCAAGGCCAGGCTCCTTATGCTTATTAAAACCATGGCATTGAGACGAAGAATCCATTTGCTATTCTAATATTCTGGTCGGTAAAAAAAAATGCACTAGCGATTGATTGGCCACGAGGCTGATGGCTGACTATTCGTCTAACAGATCAATCTTGACTGACTACCATCATTATCATTACAAAGAAAACAATTTCAATTAATATATGACTCAGTCATAGTATAGTAATCCGATGGTGCACACTACTCATCCAATCTCCGCCCACAGGATTTGGAAAGTGCGATTGAGAATTCAGCGTTTGCTGGTGACGTCAAGTCCCTTCCTTCATCTTTGTATGGGATCCGAGAGAACTAGGCTCTCAGAAGCAATCCATGCTTTCAGAATGAGGCGCCCCGTAGGCAAATTGGGATTCCCGTACTCGTCAGTTTCACTGAAGACTGACAGCCATCTTCGAAACCAACAAGACAAAAGAGAACGGAAATCATCGTCCATTGAGGATGTTTCATTAGAATTCCCCAATCGGCATTCACACACAGAACAGAGAGATTGGATTGTACGGAAGGCCATGTCAGGAAAAGTGTCTGACCTTCACCTGAGTGCCATCGTGAATTGAAGTTGAAGAAGGACGCCCCCAGATAGGGTGCATCATGCAATTCTATACGAATCAAGCGTAGGCTCCTCCCTTTTCCTTCTTCGCGGACTTACTTTGTCTTGGCTAAGGATGTGGATCAAAGAAAAGACCACTGACGCAGTAACGAATGACTAAAAAAGCCTCATGGCCAATCAATGGAAGCCTGTGAGTTTCCCAAATGGAGGTAGACCATTCTGGATCACCAACAGCACGCGCTTGCAGCCTTGGTTGGTAGGAATTGATTGAGCATTTAGATCGCCCATACCCAGACCCAGACCCTTATCCCAGTCAACGGCCGTGTAGAACAAGTATGAGTATGATATTTCCCACCCAACTACCTTACCTTCTCGAGTTTTCCCAATCTCGAACTAGTCGGACTAACTCGTCTCCGGCTTTTTTCCGGATTTTAGGCCTCGTTGTTGGGTCTGTAGAGTTCTGAAGTACATCCATCACTTCGACGACTTTTCGAAGTTTCTCGGGGGATGCCTCTCTTAACTTAAGGTCCTCCTCCCAAGAAATCACAAAGTCTTCCCTGACTTTGATTTTGTTGTACGAAGAGGCGAAAGCCTCGAGTCTTTCAATCACCTCCTCATAAGAATATGATGGGAACGTTTGGGGGGCTGTCTCCACCCTGTTGCTTGACTAGGCCCACCCCGTCCTTGCGGCTGAGAGAGGCATGGGTGCAGCAGACCATAAAGCTTAGTCGACCGAGTTGATCCGATTTCATGTACCTGCGGCGCATGTAATTGACCCATAGAGAATCCTTAGTTTGGAATCATCCAGAGCTTAAAAGACTGCATTATTTCCTCTAATCTTTCAGTCCCACACCTCCTTCTTAAACCGGTGTAGGTTGGTCCTGCCTATCCAATGATGTTGTTATCCCTCTGATGTTTGGCCCCCTAAGAAGTTTAACATACATGTTTTCCCATCTGTTTAGAACTTAAATTGGGGGGGCTTATACTGACAGAACATAGAGAGGCAGGGATTGCCGAACGGCTTGAATGAGGGTTATTTTTCCTCCTTTTGATAGTTCCATTCCAACTTGCTTCTTCTCACCTTCTCAATTCAAAACGGAAAATAGGCCTTTTTTATAGACCCTGAAAATAGCGGCGCTCCCTGGTATTGAATGGGTAGGTCTTTCCTTGCAAAGCCGAGTGTGCCCGCTACAATTTGTGCTCTGCTGGTTTGGACAGTACAAAACAGCCGCAAGCGCCTTGTTTATGAGCTGTCCCGAGGTAGATTCCATAAGCCGTTCGAGAGAGCGCTTGGACCCATTCGTGAAGATTATTGTATCATCCGCAAATAATATATGAGATGATGTTGCCGGGCCGCCGCGAGGTACATGAAGCTTTACCGCTCCCGCAGCATACAGAGCTAATAGCCCCCGACTGAAAACTTCCTCAGCTATGATTAAAAAACTTGGAGCCAGCGGGTCTCCCTGCCTTAGTCCCCGTGACGATTTTGCCATGCACACTGCCATTATAGAGCACTGAAAACCAGCAGTTAGTAAACATTGAACGAACATAACTGATCCATCTTTTTTTACCAAATCTTGCCAATACTTCAAAAAGTCAGGGCCATTCCAGCCTGTCGTAGCTTTGGTCATATCTAGCTTTATGAGAACATTGCCCCCCTTACATTTGCGATTCATTTCATGAGAGAGCTCCTGTGCCAAGGAGAAATAATTATGCTCCTGCCCTTCAACAAAAGGCGCCTAAGGCTAGAATAAGCTTTCTTTTTTTTTTCACTAGTTGAATGAAATGGATCCATAGAAAGTGTTCCAGCTTAAAACTTGCATCCTATAGTGAAACCGCGGCCATTTCGTGGATGGGCAGTGGATCTGATTGGTAAGCCACCATCAAGCAACATAAGTTCATACTTGTTGCAACGGATTCTTTTCACGAGTGAACGAGCTCCATACCCTCCCCCGTTGCTCGAGGTTTCCTATCCTTTCTTTCCTGGTCCTGAGTCAAAGTATGTACTCAGCTATCTTATTCTGACGAACCTGTCCATCCTCCCCCTTACGTTACGGTCGAGCATAATGAGGCCCTATATAAGGAGTTTCCGCGTAAGACCTCATACGAACTATCTCATTCACTCTCGAAAGATGTCTTCGTATGAAGAAGGAAGCTAGCTATACAGGGCTCTATATATAGAATCTATGTACATCGACCCTTTCCTTACCCCGACGGTCTACCTTTCTTAAGGCCCTAAAACCACTTTCTAAAGAGCATAGGAAGGGCGGTTGATCTTCTTCCGACTTATCCTTTAAAGTCTATAGTTCTGTTCTTTCTCAAAAACTCACTCCAGCATCCGAAAAATCTAACTGAACTGTCTTCGCTACTTCGTGCCTCAACTTGGAATGGAAGTCTAGCTACCTATCCGTCTCTACCTCTGGCAATAGATCTATCCCACTCTGTCCAAGCAGTCGAGTTTCGCTTCTTTCCAGTAAGTCAGTCGATCTTGATTTGTTCTCCTCTCCCTTTCGGTAGAAATAAGAACTCTATGATTCGATTCTTTATTCTTTTTTTTTCATTTTATTTTGACAAATAACTTAGGTCAGTTTGCTGAATAAGAGAGAGCGAAAGACTTTCCGCGTAAGAGCTCTTCAAACCTTGCTTGTCCTATCAAAGCAGCGCTGATACTCCTGGAAGTGCAAAAATCAAAGTTTCAAAGAAGAATCATATATGCGAGACCCTTGGCCAAAAGGAAGGATAGCCAAGAAAGATGCCTGCTTTGGCACAGGGTGGAACTTTTTTCTTTATGCCTAGTGGGCTTGTGATTGTGGGCAAAGGGAGCCACAGACAGGGAGATAAGAATAAGTGGGCTTAGTATGAACAAGAACTTCGTGAGGTCCAGAGAGCACGGGTGTCAGCATTTTTTTAATGAAATACAATACCGGCCGGCTCTATATCCTTTCTTCCGGATGAACGAATCATACTTTTCCACTGTAGAATTCTAAGCTGCTGGCAACGGTTCGAGATCTAGTCTTTTTCCTTCCTGCTGGGCAGTACCAAGGAAAGGAGTAAGCAAAAGCAGCTCCAACCTGTTTGGATTTTTTTTTGCCTGTCTCCTAGACTCAATCGAGGTTTAAAAAAAAAAGACACGTTTGTAGATTTAGATGGAATCTAGAAGTCGCCGGAAGGGAAGATTTGTTTTTTGATTGTAGATAAATTGCCGGTTCACGCTGTCGTAGGCTTTCCGAAGATCTACTTTGAGGCAGGTCTTGGCAGCACCAGAAGAAAGATGAAAGTTCCGAACCAGCTCATTGGCAATAAGAATGTTGTCAGTTATTCTTCGGCCCTTAATGAAGGCTTGATTGGCTTCCGGAGATGATATCAGCCAGCAAGCGCAGAGTGAGGATTTTATATAGAAATGATGAAAAAAAAAGTGACAAAGAAAAATGGGTCTAAATGTTCCCATCCTATCAGCAGTCTCAGTCTTGGGGATTAGAGTAATGATAGTATGATGATCCTCCTTAATCAGTCTTCCTGATCGAAAGAAGTTTCGGATGGCGGCCCACACATCAAACTAAATGACATCCCAACAGGTCTGGAAGAAGGCAGCGGGGAATCTATCTGGCCCGGGGCCTTAGAAAAATGAGATCATAGCTTCTTTCACAATGCTCTCCACCTCCTAAAAAGATACCTTTCTAGTGAGCCAAGAGCTGGCCTCGGGAGTCAGTATTTTTATGGAATAAAAAAGGTGAAGATGAGGGATTGGTCTCAGGGTCAGTCCCCAACCGAAAGAAGAATGTCTCCGTGATGTTTTTCATATAAAAAAGATTCTGTGTGGTATCCCCCGTCTCTAAGACAGCGGATAGTATGATGGGCTCTCCTAGCATGAATGGAGGCGTAGAAAAACCGTTTGTTGCTGTCACCAAGAGCAGCCCAGAGATGAGAGGAAGAGGCTCAGTATCCACTGGCTTCAGTAGTAGGAGTTGCCCATTGTTCACCGAAGTCGTCAGAGAGGGAATTCTCTCACTTTTCATTGGACAAAGAGGCGGTCCCGTGATCGGCTAGAACTGCCATCCATCCAGGGCTTGATGAGTCAAGAGCAGGAGAATCACTTTTCTAAAGGCTACAATCGTCTGCAAGGCAGGATCCATGGGGGAACTCACGTGGACAAGAAAGCGCTTCTTCTTGGTCCTCTTTCTTTTCAAAATGGGCAAGACATCAGAGGTGTAGCGACTACGGTAGTTGATGTATGAATTCCGCCTTGACCGCTGAGAAGCTACTACTCTTTTTTCTGGTCTAGGGAAAGATTCCGGATTTTGTCTTTCTTCCTTTGATTCTTATATTTTGCTTTTTGAACTGCCAAAATGTTATATAACTTTGTATCTAAAAAAGTCTTTTAAGTATGCAATGACGTCATTCTCATTTTGACTAAAACAATATAGAGCTAGATATGTCTGTATCTTAGGGAGAAGTACTTCCTCAAGGTTGAGCATTTTCTTTTGTAATTGATTTTCTATTTCGTTTTTAAGGCATTAAGAGGAATTTATTCGTGGGTGCCTTCATAAGTCCGTCTGAGTGAATGGAGACAAGTACTCCAAATATAGTATAGCAGGGTTGACTGACTTCGCGAATGAGTTCCAAGCTTTTTTAAAAGAGTTTGAGCTCGGCCAAAGACTTGATCAACATCTGTTGGAAGCTTTGGCTTACTCTTTATGACTCTGGCCCCTTCTTAATAGCAAATACAAAGTTATCTGCATATATAAAAGAAATTCCTTCTTTTTACTCAAAATATGAATCAACATGATATGTTGATGTAAGAAGATATTAAAAAGAACTGGAGATAAGGGGCTTACCCGATGTATTCCTTAAAAAAAAGAATGCATAACTTGATCGATTCTGATCTTTGATATCACTAGCTTCAATCATATTACAAAAGGCATCATTACCTTGCCCAATATGCGCGCTTAATGTTGAAATGCAAATATGAATATTAATATTCAAAAAAGAACCTACTATATCTGCTTGAATGAGTCTATCAACCTTTCCCAATTTGGGAACATGAGCGAAAAAGGGGATGACTCCTCTCCCTTTTCGAAACCCATGGGAGTACGTTAGAAAGATGTCTTCAAAAACGATGTTCAAAAGCCGTATCCATGACAATGATGTCTGCCTTATGAGGCTGTCTAATGGGGCGCATCTCCCCTGGCTTATGTGGTTTAGGAATGCATGATCGATACATCGAAGAGAACTAAAAGGAAGAATTCTTTAATGACCTCTTAATCTCCTCCACTTGGGACTTGTCAAGAACTTCCAAAGTAGAAAACTTTTCCCAAAGGTACTAAATAACACATAATAACATCAACAAATAATCTTTACATTTTATTATCCTCCTTAAAAAAAAAGAATAAGTCTTTCAGACCTTTTTTTTTACATTTGAAACTCATGTTCATGGTCAGTTTTATTCCCAATTGTTGCCCGTGTGAAAAGAAAGAAGAGAAATTGGGCCATGTTTCCCGAGAGAGACTGCCTTCTCTCAGGCCAGCAGTCTTATACTTATAGTCGACTGCTCTATGACGATCTGACCTCTTTCCTGGGCTCTGCTTGCTCGTCTACGCTCCGACCAATTCAGTCAAAATCGAAAAACGATGTTTCCTTTAAAAAGTATAATAAATAGTAGTAGTAGTCAAAAAGTGCACTTTTTCCATATATTTCGATTTATAGGGATCCCTATCTTTATCTCTATCCACAGAGATACCTATCTATATAGATAGAGATTTGGATCAAAATTGATCTAGACTATCCTCTATCCGGATAGATATGTCCCTATGAGCGACTAGGCCGATGTTTTTTTATATGTTTTGGCCACGTCCGTTTCCGCTCCGAAGAGGAAGGTTTGGATCTTTCAATCTTATGTCGTGAGGGATGTGACCTATGTTAGGTCCATAAGATACCACAGCTTTTAGTGTTCTATGATTCACCTCCGAATAATGAGTAGGTAGTTCGATCCTTTTGATTCTTATCTTCCTAGTAAACGGGGATCCGGAGCAATAGGTCGAATTACTATATAAAGAAGACTTGTAAACAAAAGGACTTATTGTTCGAGTAGGAAGATTTCGGTTTTTCTCCTTCCCTCTTTTCAATAAGAAGAAGTATTTGAAATGAAACAAATTCCTCTTCATTCTGTTGTGCTCAGCGAAGGAACTGCCTAAGCATACTTTTGCGGATCCAAACTTCTTTGTTCTTTCAAAGTCTTCCTCTTGCATATAAGAACGCAACTCTTGCAAAAACAAGGATTGGAGTAGTAAGCGGCATCCCCTCTGAGTTGTGATGAGTAAGCGGAACAATTCCGTTTTTGTTCTTCTCCAGATTTTGGCCGGTAGGAATTTGCCTATGATTTTTCCAACTGATATGTCGATATAGAAAGATCTCCTTATTTCTTCACCGCGGGTTCTCGCGTCATTTTCTTTAAAAGATATTAGATCACCGTGGGAAACTTTCAAATGAGTAATGGTTACCAGTCCATTATTCAAACAAACCCTTCGATGACTTATCGGCTGCCTTGCTTGAGGAAGAGTGTCGCTAAAATGGAGACGAACCGGAATCACGTCCGATCTTGTTTCTTGATTGAGTAAAAAAGGGATATATGAAGTTCGTTCTCTTCCTCTGTGCATCTCCCTTATGGGTAAATCCCCATAATAAATGGACAACTTTCGTGTAGTTTGTGATTTGATGTTACTGTTTAGATTTTCTCTCTGAGAAAGATTTCTTTTAATGGATCTCCTCTTGTTCCTCAATCTTCGGAGAATGCGGCGTTGGATTAGAGAAAGTTCTCTGTTCCGAACATTTCCTGGAAGTAGACGACACGTTTTAAATCTTAAAGCTGGCATGGCATATTTCGTTGAATCAGTCTTTTTCGCCACATCGCGTATAAAGGGAATCGAACCCAACTCTTCCACGAACCCCCCACGAATGGTCCTCCCTTAATTCAATGAACTATGCTAATTCCTTTGCCTAGTTTTTTTGCTTTTCAGTTCTCATAAGTCCTTGATATACTAGCAGAAACTCAATACTTGACCGACTGCGTCACAGTGCTCAGGTAAAGTGGCAGTGGTTGAAAGCGAGCGGAAACGTCAGTGTTTTCTGTGCGTTACGATAGTAGTGGTGAAAGAAAATCCAATTCAAATATCTGGAAAATCGTTTCACTTTGAAAGGAAAGCTAGCTATATGAGATCGAAATCACTCTATCTACGATATTCATTGCACCATGATTGAAGGCCTACGCATCTTCTTTCAGGTATTTTTTATTGGTTGAAGGCTCGCCATCACTGAACATACGAACAATCAACCTTTCGTCATTACTCCTTCGTATCTCTCTTTTCTGTTCGCCGGAAGGGAAGAAGGCGCACCTCCACTAAAGCTTTATCATAGTTCCTTCTCTCACCCGTAGTTCCGTCTTTTTTGTGGATCTTGCTAGTTACTCTCTTGAAGGTGAAACTAGGCCTACTACGGAAGGACTTAGTTCGCTAGGGCGGTCAGTGAAACTTGGTAGGTATGGGCCGGGACCCCCCCTGGAGGCTTTTTCGAAAGCTGCCTCCACGTAAGGTACCGGCTCGGTTTGATACACAGCAATTAACAACAGGTATGGTTTGGATAGAGGGAGTAGCGATAGCGATTCCTTGCCGGTTTTTTTATGTTGTGAAGGAGGGGTACCTCTTTTTCTAAAGGGTATAAACTGGAGATTATTCCCTTAGAGCTTGTCCAGTACCACCAGTACCGATGGAACTCAATCTCATTTAGAAAACTTATCTATATATTTAAGCAACAGATTTAGCAAAGCACTTTCGAATCTGATGCGCTAGCCGCCCAGCGAGAAAGGCCCTCTTTGTTGCGGCTGTCCTATCCCTTCTGAAGGGTTCTACAAAGCAGGATGATTTTGAGTGCGGGGAAGTCATCAGTGGAAAGAGAGTGGTGACGGGGGATAGAACAGGAGTCTGAGTCTTCCAGTTGATACGAGCGAGCTCAAAATCCGGAATCTATGAATCAATTGGGAGTGGGAGGAAGGACATCAAGCAAGAACTTTATCACGAAGGGTGAGGAATGAACGGACTTGGCCAAATGAAGATATAAGCAAATAGCCGCGCACTCCACATTGATCCTTTCCTTTCGTACGAACAGAGGAAGCTTGGATCAACGAAAACCTATAGGGATAAAAAAGGGAAAGATTCCCGACTTTCTATCCACTCTCAGCCAGTCAAGAAGAAGCCGAGAAGATAGAAGACCACTCCCTTTTATTATTGAATAAAATAGAGATTCTCATGTTCCCTCCTCGGAACATTTTCTCACTCCTTTAGGCCAGGTGGCCTCGGTTATTAAAATGTATGTGAAAAAAAGTGCAAATTGAGTTACGTTAAACACCATGGTTTATCTGTAACCAATGACTCCATGTTCATTGCTCTTGCTAATATAGGATCATGATTGATTCTAGTTGTTCTAGTTTTTATTATGTCAGTATGCTCAAACTGCGCAAATGTAAAATCAATTTATTGTTGATCTGACTAGGGCATTTCGAAAAATAAATGGAAAGAGTCATAAGCTTAAATAATAAAACCTACTTTTTCGCCTTGACTTGACAAGAACCTCATTTCCGAGACGAGGACAAAACTCTTGTGAATCGAACATACCTCTATCTTTCAAAGCCTTATTGAGAAGCCGAACTGGAATTCTCTTCTCGTACCTTTGTTTTTGTTAACTACGCCGCTATTTCAAATGAAGTTTAAGTTTGTTCGACCGATCTATTTAATCAGTCGCGATTGACAGAGACGAAGCGTCAAAGGTTTATGGGTAGCTGTACTAAATGAGGGCAAAGGATCCTTCTGTGTGCAATTCAAGGTTGAACGCTTTCGGATACGTAATTGAATCTTTGTTTTAAGGCGCGTTTTCTTTACTTTTGACTGCGCTCGTCTCGCCCTAATCTCATGTCCAGGTCACTACGGACGGGAACTCTATTTATCTATGCAATTACCCATATCCGACGCACTCGACAGCCCTCTTCGCAGCCTTGCTTGCTGGCAAAGCCACCATGGTTGGTTTGCCTTCCTTTGAAGCAGAAATAAATAGCTAGTTTGGCACCTTCCATACCTTAAAAGGTAAGGGGAACTAAAGCTTCGCCCTTCCCCTTTAGGAATGTGATCGGTTTGTTTTTCCGACTTGTATCAGGGCATTACCGTAAAGATAGCCAGCCGCTCCTGGTCCGCTCATTAGTTGATACGGTTCGCATCTTCCCTTTGCCGCGGAGTAGAGCAATTGAGGATGGAAGAAGAGCATGAAGAGCAGTCTAAGCACCTACATTGTTAGGGACCCGAAGCGGATCAGGCTCCTTAGGGAGTGGAAGTGGCTGACAATGGCGCTTTGCCGCTCGCACCGTCTAGAATGGAACATCTCTGGGCGTTGACTGAATCTGTTGATAGTGAGGCATAACCTTAGAAGGAAGCAAAATGCCCTTTCTATGAAGCAATGGTACCAATATGCAAATCCACTTTTTTAAGGATCTAGAGCTGGAGGATCGACCTCTTTTGGATAAGATAGCATAGGGCATGCCCCGCCCACTCTTAAGACTAGGTACCCGTAGACTAGTTTTTACTACTAAAAGAACTTCCCTATGCAATGGTGCTTTCTAGTTCTTATCTGCACCTACATTTAGAATTCACCCTATTCTTGATAATGGGAATCACGAACATATCATACCAAGCCCGCCAAGCGGGAGAAGGGGCGAAGCGAGAACTCAGGAATGAATGAACCAAGAAGGGCATATATTCAAGACAAAAGAATTCTACTCAGAATGTTGATCTTCTGACCACGAAACTGAGCAAGAAGTCCATCCGATAGTGGGCGGTTGGTATTTTGAGATAAATAAGTATTTTTTTATGGGCAGAGGTATAGCTATCAAGTAGAAGTCTTTCGCTGTGACTAGGGATAGGCAGGAGATGATCCCTCGGTTCGTCTGAGCCGGACCGGAGGCGAATACTTCGGATCCTGCATCTGCTTCAGTTGATTAGGTGCAAATGTTCCTTTTGGACCGATCCTACGAATAAGAGGAATTAACAAAGCATTTATGAGACACCATACTTTCAATAGGCAAGGGCCAGCCCGAAGATCAACGGGATCTTTCTCCAAGCTAAGTTTCTACCCCCGAGGGAACCGGCCACGATGCGTGGGGGTATCGGTGCTGATAAACTCGTCTCCGCTCATCTTACCTGGAAATGGAAATAAATTATGGTAGATTACCTACCTCATCTGAGATGAAGGAATTTCCTACTTAAGATTCATATGCCTATTTTGCTGTTGATGTGGAGGAATTGTAGCCTACTCGATATGTTCCTTGCCTGGTTCGCTATAGGAAGTGCTTTCAGCAAATGAGGAGGGGAATATTCATAGGTATGAATCTTCCGTCAATGGTTAAGGTTGAAGGCAAACCTTCTTTGAATTTTGATGCCTAATGATTTTGCTCTGGTATTGAGAAAGAAACCATGAAGGAGGCCAGGTCACAGGAATGCTTCTTCGGCTTACAATTCTGAGTCAACAACCGTAACTCGAGCACTTAGTCCTAGCTCTTGCTCTTTCCTTCCTTGCAACGGGCTGCCTGTGTGCCTACTAATATTTACTTACCTCAATGGTGCGCTAACTTTAGAACGAGGATTTGCCAAATTCGTATTAGGGGGGGGGCTATGCAGCAATTCGACCACTGTTACTGTACTGGTCCTCTGTATCGGGTTCACGCTCGAACCATACCGAAATGTATTGGGAATTGCGTTTTATGCGGGACTACCTGCCAGGTACATACGGACAGACGCACTCAAATCTGGAGTCACGTCCCGACCACCATTTCACCTGGACCGGAAAGAGGCATCTATGAATTGATAAAGACTGCCATAATAATCTAATAAAAGATTCAAAAAAGGAAAATCATGCCGGGGAATAAATTTTCCCTAGCCCGAGCCGCTTCCCCTGTAGTTGTCAGCTCGTTCTTGACAAATCCGATCGGGTGTTCATAATCTGGAGTAAAAGGATTCGAACCTTTGCATGCCGGTACCAAAAACCGATGCCTTACCACTTGGCTATACTCCAAACGGTCGGTTCCAGGGGAGAGGGGGAAGGGAGAAGCAGGGCTCGAAGAAAACGAGCCGGGACGCGGGGATATAGCGAGTAAGCAGCAAGGTTTTCCCTTTAGGACCGACTACAACAAGCTCGCGACTCTAATAGAAACAAAGGGTCAGCTCTCTGCTCTATTTTCTTGCAATGCGTTGCCTATCAAAGTCGGCGAACGCTTCCACCCCCTCTTGCCCTTGTTACGCAACACGCCAACAAAGAACCTTGGTTCCGTTGCGCCCTGTATTCCGAGGCGACCATTTCGCGCGGTTCGATCCATTTCCCGATCCGAAAAATCCGATAACGTACCTATATGAGTGGGATGGATGGTAAATCATTTGCAGTCTAGGTCGGCAGGACCTAGACACGGAGGTTCGGGAAGTAGGTAGCCCATGACAGCATTCACTGGTGAAAGGACTGGCAGCTGCGAGAGCATCATAGTTGACATGGTCGGAGCTACAGTCCCCATATCCGTCTCTACTCTTTCTGTAATTGACTTCCTCCCGCTCCCAACCCCTTTGAAAGGTCTTCCACTAGTGGTTGAGGGATATGAATCTGGATCCCGATCTTGTCTCACGGACTATCCCGTAGTGGTTCTGTGACCGTCAATTGGATCTATTTCTTTCACACGGTCAACTGGCATTGGTTCAACTAATATCAATCCATGGGGGCTTTAGTCATAGCCCCCGCCTCTGCTTTGTTCCCGCTCTAGGCTTAGACCATCATCCTTCGTCAGTGCTTCCTACGCTTCTGATTATGGAGCTGTACGACCTTCCGGGTCAACGAATGAAATGAAACAACAGCCTCTCCCTCTCCCGTCCATCAAAAAGTGTTATTTCCTCCAGCTCCCGACTCCGCTTCTCCCTCCGATGCCGGTAGATTAATTCATTGACAAAACCCATTGATTCCATTGGTGAGAAAATCGCTGATGCGAACTCGGTAGTGCTACTGAAACCGCTTTGTGCATCTTCTCTTGCCAGGAAAGACAGACGTGCTGGGTCAGTCCGGCACGTCACGCTTGCTAATACGGCCCGGCTGCCCCTATACAGAAATAGTTTAATCGATTGACCGACTTAACATACGCGTTTTCGTTATGGACAAGCTCTCCTTCTGTGCGCATCGATCGACCACCGGGAGATAGGGATTTAGTGACTTACCAACCAACCGGACATTGAGGGCAAGACATACCATACAAATCACGGCTTCGGCTGCTGTAGTCCTCTAGCCGAGCCACTACTAGCGTGTGTGTAATTCATGGCAGTTCACTATTTGGTTTGTTATGGAGCTATTCTCTTGCTTTTTTTTGTTATAGAGCGGTAAGTTAGTGCTGTTCTAAGGAAGTGGTAGCTGTTCCAGTACACAAAGAAGGGAGATTTGTGTAACCCGAGCTCTTTGATCAAGACGGTGTGGCCAAAGTCAATCCTTTGAGATAAAAGTCATGTATTTTCGTTGGCTATAGTGATCAGCACAAGGGGTACTGCTGTTATGATCCCCGCACGCAGAAAAAATGCATCTCAAGACATGTCACATTTGATGAAACACGATTTGCCTCGCTACCCCATGCGCCTCTTCTCGGGGAGAGATACACACACGCGCGATGACAGCTTTGCCACCGCCCACTCTATGTGCTCCGATTAGCGTTCCGACGCCTGGCAGTGCACACGGCTCAGATTCGGTTGACCACGCCCACATCCGCTTCAGACATAAAGGACCATTGAGGTCCGGCCCTATCATCGTACTGGAAGTCCCATGCTTTTCGTTTTTCTTCTCGTGCGTTAGGATTGAAACCTAAGCTAATTAAGCTACTATCTCTGGAGAATGGTATCCGTTCATTTCTGCCTGTCCATAAGCGTATATAGGATGAAGTATAAACGAATGTGCCACTCCCATTACGGTTAAGGCATTTGAGAATATTAGTATTGGGCACTCTAACTCGAAGGAAGAAGCCGAAGCCAGTCCAGTAGCTCGAACTCAGACTATCTACGAAAAAGATGGCATTCTCCCTTAATCTGCCTTGTTTTGAGAAGCGGGGAGGTAGTTTTGTCAAGCTCGTTAAACGCAACGACAGTCAAGGCTAGGAAGATTTTCCAGGCCAGCCAACAAAGTGGGATATTCTTTGGAAGAAAGCCTGTATTGTTTGACAAGATCCTTAGGTCGGTCTCAACACGTTGGCATCTTCTATTCCTGACTCATTGGGGATATTATGCCTTTTGCTTGTCAGAAGTAGACCGACGATACGGACTAAAGTAAGTCAGATCTCAATTTCATCATACTCAGTCCTGAAAGAACAAGCAAGGGATGAGCGCACGCTGGTAGTAGAAGGAAGCGGAGATGGAGGCAGCTAGGCATCAGTTTGAGTTCGAGATCGAGACCAGCTTCAGCCACTATTGCTAGGACGGGCTTACTTAGACTGAGAACAGAGATTCTTTTCTCTGCTATGCTACTTTCCTCTTTCTTCCCTGAGGGCATTCCTTTCCTGAACATAGAGCCAAACAGTCTTGCCCGGAACTCTATCCCCCCGATTCCTTCCCTTCTGGAAGAAAACGATACCGAGAACACCATCCAGGCAATAGCACTTGCTAAAATGCAAATACCATCTGCGTCAGAAAATATTCTATTGCTATTCGGGAGAACACAGGCTTCGAAAGCTTACTGCCCGGCCATGCTACTCTGTTTTGGTTGAAGTACCTTCTGACACTGCTGATTCCATCTTTATATCGTTCGAGCTAGCCCCATGACTTCTTGGTCGAGCGCAGCTCTTGTTCGATTTCTCTTTCTTTGATCGAGCGCAGCGAGAAGCAAGTCTGGCGAACCTTGTGCGTCAATTCCTTCTTTTCTTTCGAAGCCCGAAGCGTCATTGGTTGATCCAGCTCCTCTTGCTACAACCAGTGGACCAATAAGCTAGTCCTGCTTGTGCGCCTGTTGCTGGGCATCATACCTACTAGGAAGCATAGCGGGCGAAGGACGAGAGACGAAAGCAGATGTCAGTGAAACTGGTCATAATACTCCCTACGTCTTGACTACAGGGAGAGTGAGAAAAGACCATCTTCCGGTTACTGTGCCTGTGGCTGTGGTGCTTTCTGTAGCGATTACTTGTGGCAAGCGGGAAAGTAAGTACGGCTTTCGATAGCTAATACGAGTTGGGATGACCAGCGACGTCAAGAGGGACAAAGCAAAACTAGCTATAAGCTCTTTAAAACGAGCTAGAACCACGTCAATCGAATTCAAGGAACGCTACCCGCCTAAAAAGGGAAAAAACGCTTTGCTTAGTATAGCTCATTTTTAGCGTTAAGCTCATAAGAAGAGATAGTGACCAGTCTCATTTAATTAATCCGTTTGCAGCCAATCCACGACTTTGATTAACGACTATGAAGGTTTCAGTAGTTTCCTTTCTGGTTCTACCTGTTTTGCATCCGCTTTGACCACTCTTCCAGATGATTTAGACACACTCACACTCTATGAGCAGGCTTCGTCTGATCCACAAGATCTGGGCTAATATTTTGATCGCATATGTTCTCTGCTTTATCGTCACATATATATCTCTCGAGACATCGACTTGCCCCCCCCAGCTGGTCGATTGAAGATTTTACGCGCATGATCCTCGGGGAGGATGAAATAAGAACCCTCTTTGGGATAAGTTCTCATTGTGATTAGAATGACCAGCACGAAAGCAGTGATCTTCTAGGTCTGGCTCATAAATTCGCCTTGGTTTCACCGGAATTCGTTTATTTCGTTCATTAATTCGTTCTGATAGCTACGCAGAGGTCTTTCCTTACGACTCCCGTGCTTAATACGAAAAGCAGTTCTTGTGTGAAAAGTGCCAACTGACTATCTCCTTATTTTCTGATTGTTCTTCCAACGTGGATTTCTTTTGCCGAAGCTATTCTCTCTGTTCTGTTCAGGAAAGGCCGGATTCAGGAACAAGCAAACTGTGATGACAGTACCTGGCACCCGAAAGCTAGTTATCAAACCTGTATCTTTTGACCCGACCCGAAGGGGATGAAAGCAGAACAAGCAAGAGGAGAAATTGACTTGCTTTGATTATCCCATTTCTTGAAAGCCTAAACCGGAACAGCAAACTAGTAGGCTGCGGATCTGTTACAGGCTAGTTCTGTCCCAACCTTCATTCAATTATCCGGGCTCCCCTTCGGCTTGAAGAAGACCGCTTTCCCTTTCTTGTTCTTGGTGGCGTCTATAGCGAAGAAGACCTTCCCGAACGAGGGCCGTCCAGTCCCTGGCCGGCTCTCGGTTCTTGAGCAAGCTCCTCCACTGCAGGTAGGATGCTCATAGATGAAGAAAAGAGACTTTAGGCAAGTGGTTCTGGTAGCTCAGCTGGTTAGAGCAAAACAAGCAACGGATTGAGCAACTAGCGCGAAAGCCGTCGCGCTTGTTTGTGGCGCATCCGTTTTCTTGCTGGACTGCAAATCCTTTTTTTCTTGTTTCAGTGGGAAGAGCAAGGGGCATTGCCCTTGCAATCCTTCAGTGGTTCGAATCCACATCTGAGCGTCTTTTTTTCGGTATGCCGCTCCGCGAGCAAGGAGCGCCGCGAGGAGAGCGAGAGAACGAAGTGGGCTTTGGTGATGTCGGAATTTGCACCTATTTGTATCTATTTAGTGATCAGTCCGCTAGTTTCTTTGATTCCACTCGGTGTTCCTTTTCCATTTGCTTCCAATAGTTCGACCTATCCAGAAAAATTGTCGGCCTACGAATGTGGTTCCGATCCCTCCGGTGATGCCAGAAGTCGTTTCGATATACGATTTTATCCGGTTCCTATTTTATTTATTATCCCTGATCCGGAAGTCACCTTTTCTTTTCCTTGGGCAGTACCTCCTAACAAGATTGATCTGTTTGGATCTTGGTCCATGATGGCCTTTTTATTGATTTTGACGATTGGATCTCTCTATGAATGGAAAAGGGGTGCTTCGGATCGGGAGTAACCACTTTAGAAAGGGCAAAGGGGGGAAGGACATAGGAAAGAGGGATGCCTACAAAAAATCAATTGATTCGTCATGGTAGAGAAGAAAAACGGCGCACGGACCGTACTCGAGCTTCGGATCAATGTCCCCAGAAGCAAGGAGTATGCCTGCGTGTTTCGACGAGAACACCGAAAAAACCTAATTCAGCTCTACGTAAGATAGCAAAAGTACGGTTGAGCAATCGACATGATATATTTGCTCACATTCCAGGCGAAGGTCATAATTCGCAGGAACATTCTATAGTCTTAGTCAGAGGAGGTAGAGTGAAAGATTCGCCAGGTGTGAAATCCCATCGTATTCGAGGAGTCAAGGATTTGCTGGGAATTCCGGATCGTAGAAAGGGAAGATCTAAATATGGTGCAGAAAGACCTAAATCGAAATGAATGGAAGATGCCTCTGGAACTTTTTGAAAAGCGGATTTCTCCCTTCAAAATCTCATCCATCGTCTTTGTGAAAGTATGGAATTCTTACCTAGAGCTGCGGAACTAATGACTCTATTAGAAAGTAGAATGACCAATCCAAAACTTCTGCGTTTCGTTGGTAGAACCCACGCCGACGTCAAGACGCCGATGGAAAAGATGAGTTTCGGTCAGAGCCATCCACAAGCCACACCCCGCCGAACCCTGAACCTGAAGCACCATCCATTTCGTTCTTGCGAGATCGAATCAAATTAGTTATTCGATCTTGTCAAAGAAAAAAGCCAAGACCTGAAACGTTAGACGAAATTAGCGGGGCTCTGCACCTGAATGATGCGAGCGCCGAGAAGCGGGTAAAAATCAACCAGATCCTCGATAACATGGCCCTAAATAGCTGGCGTTACTTGTATCCGACAGATCCTAAAAAAAAAAGAAAGTCCACGTTTGGACTTGATTGTGAAAGTCATCGATTGGGAGCGTGATCAAAATTCGAATATCTTTACGGGTGTAGGTATCTGATCTATTTGCAAATTGAGATACCGAGGCCCCTACTTACCTACCGGGTAGGTAGGGGGAAAGAAGAGCGGGAACGAGGGCTTCTTTCACTGTTTCCCTAAGTTCAAAAGTGAATGTGGAAACGCTGTCTATGGTCTGGTTATAGCATCCCCTTTCTCAATTCCTTTCTGGTCAATAAGGATGGTTATAGCCAGCTTAGAAGGGAATTCTAAATGTAAGAAGTTGCTGGATGGTTTGCTCCAATGAAGAGGTACACCTAGGTAGGAGGGAGGGAGCTTTCCCACTTTGCAGCCGAGTAGTTCTGCCGCTCCGCGTTGGATAGGAAAGGGGTGGAGAAGGTTCATTTATCAGGAATCTACTTGTTGCATAATGCACATGCCACAAACGAGAAAGTGGAAGCACACTCAGATGAAGAGGATGGTGAATTGATCAATAATCCCATGTCTTTTTTTGCTGAGAAATCTTGGATCAAGACATACAAGGCAGCATTGGTCAAACATAGGACTACCTAGGCTAGGTCATTCATTGCTTGGTCCGCTATATTCGTTTTGTCTTCTAGTTCTCCACAGGGACTTCCTACTACTCCGCCGAATCTCTCATCTGAGAAAGTAGGTCACCTGGGTCGGGTAAAGCAGCGTAGATAAGGCTGGAGTTTATGAACAAGTTGATGTCTACTAGGGCATTGACCGTACAAGCAGGTAAGTATAGGGCTCGGCTAGGAATTCGTTTATGCTTATATTTATAAGCTTTCTTCTCACTAGGTAGGGCGGGCAGTTGGTCTTATTGCCCTGCATCATATGAGAAGGAGTTCTTCCACGAAATAGAGGTCGTCTATGGTCTTTGTGGCATTGATGGATAGTACTGGTCTGTTGTCAACAAATAGACTGGCTAGGTCACAGTCTGCTAAGTCTACTAGTGGGATATGAATATGCATTAGTAGTAGTTATTGCTGCCGGATTGGTATTAACAGTTGGTCAAGTCTAACGTAACGTTTTTCAAGTAGAAGGATAGGGCATTAATTACCTGGGGTCGATAGGTACACCTTTATAATCAATTATTAGCACAAAGCTCTCATCTCACTTTTCATAGGTAGGCGAAAACTCTATAGTGATAGTGTAGTGTATATTGGCTTGGATTCTTTCTATTGTTATGGGAAAGGCATATCCCCACCCAGTTCTTCTTCGTCTTAATTAATAACTCCTTCCTGAACTTCAAAGTACGATAGAAACTTACTTATATCTCGTAGGAAAACTAGAGAATGAGCCATCTCCATCTCGTAGAGAAACTAGAGAGGTGCTGGGCGCAGCTGAAAGGAAATCCAAGAAGAGTCCATGAAAGGCTAGCACGATTAGGATCCTTTGTAGGGTTTATCTCGGAAGAGAAGGCTATGAAGCGAACATCTCTTCTTTGGGAGAGAGGGGAAGATCTATGCAGGACACTTAACCCGTGCCGGAGGACTGCACACAGCTGGTACAACCTCGTGTGGTACATTTTACATGTTCTTACAAGTCCGATGGTACAGTTGACCTAGTATCGAATTATTATAGATTCCGTTGGCAGCCATTGCCCCCCTGCATGTCGTCTGACACGACCGAAACGAAACTTTACACCCCCTAGCAGCCCCCTGTCGGCATCGAAAACGGAGGGAAGTGCGCGTGCTGATGTTTAATCATGCGATGCCAATGATGTAAGCGCGGGCCCGCAGGTGCAGACAGGTTCGTCGGGGGCAAGCTTCAGAGGTGGGGGGTACGATTGTGGAAGATCGCGTGGAGGCAGGGGTTGGAGATGTGATGCAAGGGTGCGGGGAATTGGGTGGAAGGACAGTCGTTAATGTGGAGTCAGGACGGGCGTGAGGCAAGAAGTGGAGGGAAGTGGGATCTAGATTAGAAGAGATAAATACGATATTCCTGATACCCGCGGACGATCCCTAGCCTAGCTTGGCAATCCCTTGAAAATGCAATGCATTTTCCCTTGAGATGAAATTGCTTTTTCGGTGGCAACTAAAAAAAAAAAAACTCTCAAATCAACTCACGCATATTCCCTTGCTTCTGTTAACTACGCATATCTCCTGTTTCTATACTTGCTAGCTAGCAACCTCTTATCACACAGAAAGCGTGACATGAATGCATACCCCCGTGTATACAACTCCTTACTATCTCTAATATACCGTTGCTTGTTCGGCGCATAGACCTATTATTATTATCGGTCAGGCTTTCCTTTTGGCAGATGATTACTATATATAATATAGCGGGCTTTCCCTTATCCGTTCGCTTAGGTATCTGACTGTGTAGCGTAGTTCGCCGATTCCCGGGGCCGGCACGGCACAACCGGATCCCCATCCTTAGCCAAACCTTCAATTCAAGCTAGGGCAACAAAGGTTTCATCAGAAAGGGATGGATGGCCTCCACTCACAGATCCACTTTCTTTCGGGGCCATCAATAGAATAGTTCTGTTCTTTAGCCGACGTTTTTCCTTGCCGTCTATATCCGAGCGGTTCCCTTTGGCATATTTCACTTGCTTTGCTACTACGGTACCCGCATTCTTGAAAGAAAAAGGGATGGATAGTTGCCCTTAGGAGACAGATGGTGCCCATTTATCCATAGAATAGGTTCAAGAAGATGAGACGCATTGATGTTAATGAACTTGAGGTTGAAGTTCTAGTAAGCTTAAGCATAGGTTTAGGTGCACAAGTGGTATACCAAAATACTCGTTTAACTACTCCGCAATGGGACACCCTTCTCAAGGTGGGTCCCCTTTCGTACGACCTATTCTCTCTCTCTGAAAGTAGCAATAGAAGAAGGATAGCTTCATGAGTTCGTTCTGACTCCTAGTTCGAAAGCTTTTCCTTCTGCTTGGGAACGATCTTATCCCGAGTCCTCTGTGGAGTGAAGGAAGTGATGCCAATTCTACCGGGTCCGGTACCCACTTAACAACGGATTCCATTTCTCTTGACCGATGGCGTTCTCCCACTGACTTGCTAAGTCAGAGGCTAGTTCGCGTGGACGCTGCCCTACGTGGTGTTGCTCGTTTTTAATGACTCTGAAAATAGTTGACTAATGAATTCCAAAGGATTTAGGTATTTTACTAGCAGTCATCTTCATCAGGTCTAGATATTGCTGTGAATAAGTGTTCTTTCGCTTGAACCTATGGATTGGCTTAAGCAAGCATGGTATCTTTGGACCAGACCTCGAACATCTGCTTCTATAGGAGTTCATGTCTGTCAACATAACTAGTTTGATCCCCCTTCCTAAAGTATACATACAGCTCTTTTCTATTCTGATAATAAGTAAAGTGTCCCTCCTCCACCAGTCGATGAGCCTGCCTGAGAATCTACGCACTAAAGCCATACTGCAGGATTGCCCCCCATCATTCCAGCTTTAACTGCCTATTCGGCTTCAGCAGTGGGTTTCCAAAGGCGCTCTTCCCAGATAAAAACGGTTTTTAAAAACTTCTATCCACAGGGACTTTTGCTCCAACTAGATTGAGCACGAAATCCAAGGACCTTGAGTGACCACAAAGCCGAAGGGCGAGAGCAAACGGATCAATCACTAGAGACAGCTTTGTTTCTTGATAACAAAGATAGCCTGCCTTGACTTGAATTGATATAAAGGAAGTATAGGTAGTACATTGATATCGCTCCGCATTGAATTGAGAAAAAGCATTACCGGATTGTGGAGGATCAATAGACTCTGCCGTCGATAGACAGAAAGACGCTTCAATTGCCCATAAACTATAGACATTCATTAGCTAGAGTTGGGTGTTTGGGGTTAAGGAAGACCGATCATACGTATTCGAGTTCTCAAGTCTGGGTCTAGTCGAGAGACCATGGCTCTGAGGGACGCGGTCGGCTTCACCTACTTGCTCCTCTGGGTATCCATAGTATCTTGCTTCAAGCAGAAGATTCGAGAAGGAGTGAATTGATTGATCATGGTACGAAGCCCCGAGGGGGAAGCTAAAGCACACTCTTTCACGTTGTCACCCGCCTGTTTCTTAGACCCCTCTTTCCGTTTCCTTCTCGGGACACAAGTGATACGAAAAGCGGTCTTCTTCACAAGCCGAAGAGGTTATTCAGCCGGGGGATCGAAATCCGATCATCTCGTCCGGCGAATGGGAAGTCTTGTCGATATTCTTCAACCCAATGACAATGCTTCGATTTCGATCTTGACTTCTTTCTTGGATGCCTGAAGTTTGTGTTCGCATTTCATCAAAGGAAAAGTGGGCTGTACCCACATGAAGAAAAGAGTTGCTCGTGTAAAAGCAATATCTTCTATTTTACTTATCTAGCCGTGTCTTGTCTTGCACATACTCGGCTCGGTGAATGGTTCATCTTCGATTGGCATGGTCCTTTGGATGTAAGAGATCTCGTTTGCTGGCCGGGCCCTTCCATGAGTTTAGATCTCTATGTATGAATCTCTTATGAAATCCCATACTTTTTCTCATTTCAGAACGATCAGCATACTGTGTGACTTCTGCGTGACAGTTCTTGCATTTCGTTTGTTGCTTTGCATGAACATTTAGATATTGGAAAGCGAACTCCCTTAATTAGGAATTTCATAGATAGAGAAGGACGGGCAAAAAGAGAGAGACTGACTCCGGATCAATGCTGATTGACGACTGAATAAATAGCCGGAAGCAACAACTGCACGAGAGAGAAAGAGCGGATCCAACTAAGGAAATGCAGTACCTGTTCTGTCGGAGCTAATCATGCAAAGCTAGCGTAGCGCCAGCCGTCGAAGTGAATGAATTCGAAAGAACGAAGAAGTAAGGAAATGAGACGACTCTTTCTTGAACAATTTCATAAGCAGATCTTCCCCTCCACACCAATCACGAGTTTTTTTTTATTCCTCTCGTATATCGTCGTCACGCCCTTAATGATAGGTTTTGAAAAAGATTTTTCATGTCATTCCCATTTAGGTTCGATTCGGATCCCTCTGTTGTTTCCCTTTCCTCCCGAACCTTTTCCTCGAAATGATAAAGAATCTGGTACACTCGAATTGTATTATTTAAGTGCTTATTGCTTGCCAAAAATCCTACTTCTACAATTGGTAGGTCACCGGGTTATTCAAATAAGTCGTGTTTTCTGTGCTTTTCCCATGTTACAACTTCCGTACCAATTCGATCGATCCGGAATGGATCGGTTAAACATTCTATTAGGGAGCCCGGTCTTGACTCTTCTGTGTGGTATTCATTCTCGTTCGGCTCTTGGAATCACATCCAGCAGTGGTTGGAACAGCTCGCAAAATCCAACCACTTCACCTACTTTATTGCCCCCAACCGTTTCCCGTACCTCTATAGAAACAGAAGGGTTTCATGTTCTTTCATCGATTGGGTATTCCTCTCCTTTTGTATCTCTTTATCCAATTTCGGTCTCGATTAGTTCACAAGATTGAATGGCCAAGTCATGGAAAAGCCGTTATTCGATTGTTTAAAAAGAATGTTGAGCCGGGCCCGGGTATGTAAGTTCAGCGATGTACAAACAAGGATTGATTTTACTTCCGCACCTAGGTTGGGGGGTAGGTGAAGGTGGGGGGTTCTATTTAGGAAGAATAAGAAGAATCTCATTCATGTGTTCATGCTAACAGAAGAGCGGATCCAATACACATAATACTTTTTTCTTCCGAATGATGAATTTGGGATGTCATGCCCTCTACCTTGTTTGTATCAGTAGATACCCCAATTTCATAAATAATGTATTTCCTTTGGCTCACCCACAAAAAGTTTGTTCTGCCGGAACACTTCCTCTAGCAACTTGAGATGCTCCACCATGGTAGAACTGTACACTAGAATGTCATCGAAAAAGACCAATACCCCTTTCCAACATATCTCTTTAAAAACACTATTCATGAGTTGTTGAAAGGTTGCCGGGGCATCACCTTGAATTCAAAAAGCCGGTCCTTCAGGCTGTTTTGTAGATATCCTCTTCCTTTCATTCTTATTTGGTGATAACCAGCCCTCAAATCTATCTTAGTTCACACCTCATCCAAAAGTGCCGGTCTTCTATGATAGGAATGGGGTATTTGGAAAACATGGTTGCTGCATTGAGTTTTCTATAGTAGAAACACATTCTCCAGGTTCCATCTTTCTTCAACACCAGAGCTGATTCAATAGCTGCTCCCATCCGTTTAAGAAAGGAAAGAAGGGATGGCATTCAATCAAGCCTTCGTCCTTAGATAAACTTCCTTGAACAGCCACTGCCCCTGGCATCTCCTCTGTAAACTGGATCTCTTCTCTTAGGTTAAACAACCTAATCTCCTAGCTCTCGATCAAACCCTTATCCCAATCGACATCCGGAAAGAAAGCCACCGAACTGATAGAAGACGATCGTCTCCTCTCTTCCTACTCGATCTTCGGCGGGGTCGAATGCTTTCCCGGTCGAGGTTCAGTACATCTGCCAGGCATAGGGTTCTCAGCTCGATTCTCTCTCTGTATCCACCTTTAGTCGGTATTCAGGGTTCCATCCTTTCTGTATTTGCGCTCTTAATCTGGCTGATTTTACAGTTCTGACTTGGTGATTGCTATGATTGATATAGAAGGTGGTCCTCCGTGGATAGTGATTCTCATTCGGAAAGGACTCATGGAATGGCCTTGGAGAAGTGGCTTGCTTGGTTGTGAAAACCTCGAATCCGGACGAGGGGCCTACTCCCCTGCGTGAAAAGTCTTTAAAAGCTCAAAAGGAAGGAATAGAGGCTAGTAATCATACATCGATGGTCGTCAACTATCGATTGAAGCATTATCGAGGGCCAATGCATGAACATCCGTTGATTGCGTGTAATTGCTTATAAGTAAGTCTATTACGCGCTTTGGCGCTACTTACTAGAGTAGTTTTATGAGTGAGTGAGCCCGCCCTATCTAGCCCTTAGCTTTAGCACTGGGCTAGACTATACCTTTTTAGTCTTTAGGATTGCGGAATAGGTTTTCAAACCATGGTGCACGTTTACAAGATACCTCTACCAGGCAGGCCAATTCAGTCTTTTGCGAGCGCATAGTCTCTGAGCCCGATGCTACACCGATTGGACAGAAGTCACTCCCCCTCAGCCGGAAATATAGATTGCCATACCACTCATGGGCCAAGCCAGCTCTTTTTTTTCTCAGTTCCCTTATCCTTAGCGCAAAAGTAAAAAGAAAATGCAAGAGAGTTTGTATTTGCAAATGAAAATGAATATGGATCTAAATAAATTATATAATCAATCAATAAATAAGAATTTTCATAATAGAAAAAAATATCCTTTGCCCCTTATCTCTTCATCATCGTCGGTTCCGTCACTTGTGGTATTCGTTTAGAATCTTGTTGACCCTACTCGCTTACTCCTATTTTCCTTATTTATTTTTCTACATAATTAATTCTAACTTTATGGAAAGAATGGGGTTCTCTCTGGGGGGGCGCACCCTCTCTTCCTTTTTGAGAAAGATGGGCTTTTTTTTCAATAAGTTCTATTGCTTTGACACATTTAGTATATAACATAATATATATAAGAAAAAAGTACTAAAGGCGAAGGGCATTCTGTTGTACAGCTACTTTGGTATAGTTACAAAGGTAACCGGTAGGTGACTGTTGAATCGACAGTAGTTACGAAAGGGGGAAATAGCTCAGTTGGTTAGAGTGCTGGTCTGTCACGCCAGAAGTCGCGGGTTCGAACCCCGTTTTCCCCGCCCGATCTTTCTTTCTTCCTGAGGTCATACCTCTGCCACTTTACCCTTAGTTTCACTAAGGCATATAACCCCATTCGGGTAAGAGGAGCAAGCAGTGGGGAACATCTATTTATATGCGTGTTAGCATCAACAGCATCTTTTTTGAAGTAAATTAAATTACATCGATCCTCGGTGCTAGGTACTCAGGTAAGTCAATCGTTAGGATAGAACTAGAGCAAGTAAGCTCATCGCACTATCAAGTCAGTCAGGAACTAGTCTGCCAAGCTTAAGAAGAAGTGAAAAGTAAGCAAGTTGTCATCTAGTGAGGGCTAAAAGACACGGAGAACATCCCCCCCTCTATTTGCCAATAGCTTCCGCCTTCCTCTCTTTCATTTCATGTCGGTTCAGCCGAGCCAATAGATTCCATAGGCGGGTCAGTTATAGCTGTAGTAGCCTTTGATTAGGTCCTTTCGATAGACTTTCCGTAGCTCAGTACTGCTGATCGTTGACGCCCGCAACTGTACTTACAGCTGTACTTGTGAAAAGAGATAGAGCCGTCTCGCTATGACTCAAAGATGGTAAAAAAGCTAATAGATGGGCCACAAAAGGTAGAGGAGAGGGGGTAAGAAGAGTAGACTTACTACTGGGGTATACAGCTAAAAGGGTGAGATAGAGGAATGAAATGAGCCAGTGAAACGGTCCACGACCACAAGTATGGAGCTATAACCATAAGACTTGGGGAGTGCCTCAAGAAAATCCATTGAAATAGAAGACCCAGGTTGTAATGGAACAGACAAAGGTTGAAGAAGACCAGCAGGAAGGGTGTGCTCACTGTTGTTGAGTTGACACACATTACAATGAAGAACAAACTTGGAGGGATAAAAAGAAACCAGAAGGGACCCATTGTTTCTGTGCAAGTCGAACAATGATGGAAAAGCATCCAGTATGTAGCCGACATATGCCAACAACCCAAATGCACATATGCTAGTTAAGTTGAAACTCCTAAATGAAAGTGCAAGCAACAAAACGACTTTTTGGAAGGCGCGGAGCGTTGAAGAAGAGCATAGCTCGATTAACACAACTAGGGGCAATATGGTTCATTTTCCTAGAACACCACAACAAATGTCCCTACCAGCTGTTGCCAGTGAAGCTGAAACCATGGCTACCCCTCAACAAGCCTCTAGCTCTTATCCTAGGCCTGAACCTCCAATTACCGTACCATTGGTACTGAATACGACCACCACTCACACCTATTCCAGACCTTTAAACCCCTGACCACCTATACCTCTAGTAGTAACTAAAAGACCCAATCACCAAAATAACCCTCTCTATCCCCCTCCTTGGCACGAACACTTGTTTCCAGCCACCTATGGCCTTCCTCACAGCTCAAAACATGAGAATATTAGACCTAATCCTGCACCTCCACCACCACAACCAAGACCCAATTCAATACCAAATATCCCATTTTCCCAACCAATACTTTTGCCCTATGCTGGAAATTCCATGAAACCAGAAGTGCCAATATATACTTACCTTAACCAACCGCTTCCAACTCAACAGCATGACCCGTACCAATACCTGCAAGAACAAAGGCCGCAAAATCAATATCAATATGGGCAGCAGATACATCAACCTCCTAGAGTTTATTTGCCAATATTTTAAGGGGCCAGGTCTTGGATACAAAAGTGTGAACATTACTTTTCGGTGTACCAAGTTACGGATTGGTACAAGGTAGAACTTTCGGCTATGCACCTTAGGGGGAGAGCTGAAAGCTGGTACAACAGTTTCTTAGTGAATAGGGGACAAGTATCTTGGCAAGAGTGAATTCAAGAGATTGTAGAGAGGTTTGAGGTAAGAAATGTGGTTGGTGTAGTTGATGAGTTTAATCACTTGAGGCAAAGAGGAAGCCTAGAAGAGTACAAGTAACACACAATTGGCAGAAGGCTGCCATGTTGAGGTGCAATCCCTATTACGATGACAACCTTTTTCGACAAAGTTTTCTTGGGGGTAAGGGTATTGTAAATAGAGATAGATGTTTCGTCCGGCTCTGAGAAACAATTCGGCAACCCCGCTCTTCCCTTTGCCTCTTCCACATCTATTTTTGAAACTTGATTCGGTTGAGTTTGAAGCAAGGATCTAATCAGATAACGCTTTGTTATCCAATGAATGGAGGTGGAAGAATTTCTTGAGATAGAGAAAGCTACATCTCTACTTTATTTAAACGAAATAAAAAAGGTTAGTCCTGCTCCTAGACTTCCAATTAATTCCAAGTAGTAGTAACGGAAAGGAACAGGTTTAGGAGAACTTTTTTTATGTCTTTCTTCGCTGAAAGTCAGTCAATGCCCTGGCTTCAATGAATGAAGACCGATGGGCTACGAAGTGGAGATGATGTCGTCGTGTCATTGCTCGTGATGTCTTCACCAGGATTTTACTTACCAATGTGAAAGGTACCGTGCCAGTGGTTCTATCATTTAGATAGAGAGTGATCTTTCCTTCTTGTCGAAGAAAGATATGACGTTGGGAAGGGAGTAGAAACGTTTTCGTAGCCTTGGGGCGAAGGGCTGAGAGTTCCGTGATCCAGTTCTTTGAGCATACATAGGTTGAGGATGGAACTCCTATAGCAATCGATGTGGAAAAAGGCAACAGCCGAATACAAAGCAGAAAAAGCGAGTGAGATCTTTACTTTCTATTATCATACAACATAGAAGTATTTAATCAAATCAGAAAGAGCCCTGGGATTTGACCAAAACGGCATAATTGAAAGCTCTCGTCTCAGTCGCTCGCCTAAGAAAAGGTACAGGGTTGCTCCGTGATGACGAATAAGCAACCCAGCCCAATCCTTGCTTTCATAGAAAAAGGTGCATTTACTCGAATATTCGTTCAATGACTCAATATTGAGTAATCAAATCATGCGTTTGTTAGATCATTTAGTGAGAAATAAAACGAGAATAAAGAGAGAGTCCTCACCTCAATATCGACAACAATGACCTGGCAAGTGAAGTAAAGTAAAAGCAAAGTAGAGCCCGGTTGATGTCAAACGTTTTCAAATCTTACCCACCATATCCATTCATGCACGTTACTAGATGAAAAGTCAAAAAGAAAGCAGGTTTTTATCAGAGCCACTTTACAACCGGTTTAGCAACTTCTTCATGCCCCTACGAACGAAATATTTGGAGTTTGACAACTGGTTGACGCCGGTTGATACTCGAATGAATATATCGCCGGTAGATACTTGCTTTTCTAATGAGGTAGACACTTTTTCATGTTAAGGTTTCCAACTTCAAACCATCCAGATTTACACTTCAATTTGTCGTTGTTGACACGGTTGACATTTGACTTCATTCAAACTGACACTTATGTATCTATCTAGGCGGGCGGGCACTTAACCAAACTCAGGTTGACACAAACTATACAAAAGTCTTAATTAGGGTGTACAGACAACCCGCAACTCCGAACAGAACCGACCCTGACTAGACCTTTTCCCAAGCAACTCCGAATACTGGAAAATCTGAATGAAATTCGATAAGAGAAATCAGAGCATGTTTATCAATTTGTGATAACTACTTATTTATGAGTGAGAAATGCTTCATGCGAGCACCCTTGGCGGCCTGCTTTTGAGACAGGGAGGCCATGCTCGTATCTATGCTTTTCATCATTGGTCTGGTCTACTCGTACCCCACCCCACAAGGTACATCTTCGACTACCGTGCTTCTTATCTTGACGCTATACATTCAGTTCAGTCAGTCCCAGAGACTTATCCTTCATAAAAAGGTAATCCACCCATATCGGACTTTTCTTCACCTGGCCTCGCGGATTCAATACCGAAAGACTTCTCTTCGCATACCGACCTGCTAATTCCGGGATTTGCTATTCTCAATGACTGGTGGATGCCTCTTTTCTACCTTAGAAATCGTTTTTTTTATGTACCTTCTCCCTCTCTACACCTTTTTTCCGCCTCGCCGCCCAGAAAGACCTATAGAAGAAGGAAGAATTCAATCCGTATACTCCAAGCGCCGTAACTATCGCACTTTCCAAGCAACCCGTAAATGAAGAAAGTGCAATTGAAACAATCAAGAACGGAAAAATAATTAGACTCCCTCGTCAATTGTTTGGATTGGAATTAGGCTCCTCTACTCTAGTCGTCCTCTTCTATTTCGGGCAGTAGCTCAGCCCGTTCCGGGCCTTCCTTTACTGAATCTATTAGTAGTGGAACTTTTCTACATATGCCTTTATTTAGGCATTGGTTGTAGGCATCCCCTTCTCTTCAAGGAATTTCTGCGCCCGGTTCCTGATCAAGTGTTGGAAAAACCGGAATATGATGCTTTCTACTTCAGCAGTAGGGTTGGCCTGAAGCCAGCCCATAGAATAGATACGGGCGTGTTCTACACAGGAGTTCTTGTAGAACATGTTCCAATCAAACCTCTTTCCCTTCGTCTCCGGTTTTCAATACGAACAAGTGTCATCCTCTTCTCCCATCGTTTGGATGGAATACCCACGTGGAGCTGACCTTCACTTTTAAGAGACAGGGGCAAGCCGAGAATTTGTAGCCTCCCCGGTTGACTTAACTTAAGGTCTTGCCATGACCCAATACGAGGATCAATATGTTTAGATGATAATCTGCGATTCTGTCACAACGCGAAATAAGAAACAGAACGATGAAACAAACAAAGAAACGAAAGAAATAACGAAACAAGTAGAAAAAAGAAAACCATGGACAGAGAACAAAACAAACAAAGCGTGAAATGTCGCTGCGGCGAACCCAACGGACGATATAGATAAAAGAAACGACGTCAACACGAATGCGCGTAACCAAGAAGGAAATTCGTTCTTTTTTCTCGTGTTCAGCTTATCATCCAAGAAAAGGAAATGAAGCTTCCGACGAGACACGGAAATACTGCGCGCAACGACGACCGGAGCAGCCCCCAATCAACCCGACGACCGCAAATGGGTCGGTCGATCCGGCGGCACGAACCAATTCATCTTAAGTAGTCCCTAGTAGGAAGGAGTAGGCCATTTCAGGATAGGAGCCAGCTTCTTTGCATCTGTAGACACCCCATGTTCACCAATGATGTATCCCAAATAGGCCAACTGGTTTTGAGCAAAAGAACATTTAGATTTATTCACCTTTAGCTGATGTTGGTTCCAAGGTATCAAACACCAGCTTCAAATGCTTAAGATGATCTGACGGAGTAGCGCTGTATATAAAAATATCACCGACGAAGACCAAGACAAATTTGCGCAAGTATGGAGCCAGAATGCTGTTCATTGTACTCTGAAAGGTAGCAGGTGCGCCAGTAAGACCATACGGCATAACTTTGTACTCGAAGTGGCCATGGTGAGTTTATTGAGACCGTTTCTATCGGAAAAGAAGAAGTTCCAAAAGGCCCCTTGGTACCCATTGTTAGAGATTAGGAGCTATGATCGAACCAACAGGAGTCTACACTAGCGAGAGGGAACTGACACAAGCAGCATGACTTCCCCTTGCTCCGCCGTCTTCTTTACCCCCATGAATTCAGCTAGAGCAGTAAGCATTCACTCGTTTCTAAGGGTTCGGTTCGGGGTTTCGTACGTTCAAGTTCCAAGCCAAGGGGCTTAAGTGTCACCGCAGGATTCAGCCATATCTCTTATTCTCTCGGATCTCTTTGGATCCGCTAGTCTCACTAAGGCTTTCTGTTGCCGCCAATAGATCTTCCCGAACAGAGCACGGAGAATAGGTTCGTTTCCTTCACCGAAGCCACCTACTCTTGTTGGATCTTATTATAAATGAACACCTGGGCCGAGGTATGCGTTCGCAATACCGGGGGTTGGCACGCTAGAGAGAGATATAGACAAAGGTAGCAGAATGAATCTTATAAGTAAACAGGAAGGCAAACCTTATAGGTCTAGTGGAATGTGACGTTTTTTCACCACAAACAAAGGATAATACGACAGCAATGGAAAGCGTGGACCACCTCGAAAAGGACGGCAGACAGACCCAAAAAGAGGCTTTACAACGCGTTCTCCCCTTTCTTATTTTTTAAACTATGCCCAACGCCTTCGAAATGACGGAGGAAGAGGGCTGTCAACTATTCAAAAAGGGTCCATGTGTACCATGTCTCTAGGTCAGTCGGACCCATCAATTGGTCAGGAATAAACTTGTACTTGTACTTTCCAAAATACCTGACCCTGGATTTGAAGATAGTACGGTTAAGGTTGAGTTAGTCCGGAGAAGCATTGAACGAATTCGCTTAAAATCTGCGATTTTCTCGCTCTGTCTGTATTAAGTATGACGGCTCTGCCGCTACTAATGGGCTTTAGACTTTGGTTTGGCGATATCGAATGGGTTAATCCGCCATTTCAGCTACAGCGTGCAGGCATTGATTTATGTTAAATAGCATACTTGCCATCTGCAGCATCCAGTGTATCCGCTCCTGCTATATCTTTCCTTCCTCATATCCTTGCTTCAGCTTCCACTTTTGGGTAAAAATAAGGATACCGAACTCATGTGATGCTACTTCAAAAAAAGATATCCTATCGTTGGCCCGGACGAGTAGCCAGACCCATCTCAACATGGGGATCCAATACACACTATATACTAAATAAATCCTGCAAGTGTTGACAGTCTCAGCATCTCCAGTAAGAAAGAGCTCGATCGGCGGTCGGGTATTGAAAATCAGATTTAGGTATAGCAGTTGGCGCATCTGTTCTGGTTGCTGTAATCGATGGTGTTTTCGTTGAGCCTTTTTTTTTCTATCTCAGTAAAAGAAAGGGGATCCTGCTCTTTTGGGCTGTAGTGCGAGAAGGGATCCGCACGCACCGGCCATGTGTGAGAAATTCTTCTTATTTTACTTTTTAAGTAAACCATTTAAATCAATTGCATGATTGAGCACCTATTATGGATTCACCGATTCGTACGTACTAATAGCTCTAGCTTGCCTACGCATCTGAACAACACCAAGAAACGACTGCTCACTTGAAAAAGTCCAATAGGAACTTCTTGCTGCTGCTCTGCTCACTGACACTTTAGTTGGTCTAGGCGATATTCAATAAAGAAACCTGCCATCTGATTGTTCAATTCGCGCTTCTTTCTGATCTTGTTGGTAGTTGAGGCAACTCGTTGCTCTTTTTTATCACAGGGAGTCTGAGCGGTGCTGGCAAATGGTGGCTTCAAATCTTCTGTCTTTAGACTCCGTTATACGTGCTGATCTCTATCTACGTAATTCTTCCTCTTTCCATTATGGGGGGGCGTTGCTATCAGAACGAATTCCAACTACCCACCCGGGCAGGCCTATGCTTTATTGTTTCTTGCGGGTCGCTTCATTATTTCTTCGAGAAAGGTCCAATTCAATGAAGAGAGATCCCCCTGGATCGCTCTTTATCTTGAGCCGAGCCTAGGATCCTGCAACTATGCTTTACCCGCACGAAAGAGAAGAAATCTGTCGAAATTCTTAGCTCAAACAAGCGATTCTGACCTGTATTTAGTAAGTACATACCGCTCTTCTGAGGAACTACCCGCGGATCCTATTTCTTCTTAATGACGCTTACCCCTCGCCGTGGGTGGTACAATATTCTAGGATGGCTGAAGACGGAAAGCAAGCCCTTTTCTCGCTTCCTTTTTTTTTTTTAGTCATGTTCATATAGCAGTCAAAGTTGCCTTTTGATCGTCTCCCTCATAAATGCCTCTATTTCGAGCTTGATTTTCGGATAAGTTCCTTATCCCCTATGCCCTAAAGTTACTCTTTTTCAATTACGCTTGTAAAGTGCAGGCCAGTTTAACGCCTTTTTTTAAGCAAGAGTCCTATCTATCCGCCATAGATTCCTTATTACTAGATTAAATGAATGTTGAATCTCTATACCAAGAAGACTGCCGCTACCCCCTTGTATAGGGAAGGATTGAACGAATTGAATAGAATCGCTTTGCTCACTGATTCCCTATACTTCACGTACTGGAAAAGACAGTTGGCTCCCTACGGGGTGGAACTCCAGTTGAACGCCCTTCGGGAAAAGGAAGCGAAAAGGAATGAAAGGCTGCAGCACCCACAGAGTCTGTTCAACTAAATAGTAAAAAGCGGGCCCCGGATTCCGAAGTACCAGTACCTTTTGTCAATTCCCTTGTTTCTTAAGAATGGGCACTGGATGCGAAGGCTTCCTGTTGTTGACTCCGCCAACCTATGCAGTGCTTCCGGGCCAAGAGACTTACTGAGGAATGCAATCGGGTGTTGGTATCGCAAGCAAGAACCAAGGAAGGGCAAAGTCAACAGTATCTGCTGGTCCCTCAGAATTGGAAGAAGCAGTATGAGGTGTAGACCTATCTTACTTAAGGCACCTAGTATAGGAGTTCTCATGAAATTATCCATGAGATTACCCTTTTTTTTTGAATCCTGCTTGTGATCCTTTTCCAGGGCGGCCGCCTCTTTAATGTTTAGTTACTCGCACCGCGGCTATTCAATAAAACGAAAAGGTGACTAATAACATGTGCTTATATAGCCCTATTGACTAGGGCACATAGCATTTAAGTGTCTATAACATCATTATTTAGAATAGTATTTCCAGGTCCTAAAATGGGGAAAAATGGGGAATAGTATAAAGATTTTATTGAGTTTTGATCCAACGAAGACATATTTTCGTATAGATTAGCTCTTGTTCAAGCTAAGGCACAGGTAACATAATGGGTCGTATCTCCATGGCTTTCCTTTACTGAGTTCCCTTTTCAATTCACATTCCTTTGCGCCAGGTAGAGTTTCCAACTCACAGACCTATGTAGGGGGCAGAACTAGCCTGTAACAGTGAGAAAGAGGCAACTTTCCATATAGAATTGACCCTCTTTCTCCATAGGAAGGTACAATGGCTCAAATTCGATTCGTTTTCCCAAAGTAGTTTTTCCAAGGCCTGAGAAATAGCGTAGTTTATCTTGTCGAGCAAAGCAAAAAGAACTCCACCGAAAGGGTAGATATCGTTCAAGTCTGCAAATGCAGTTAGAACGTGCTTTGATCACCAACCCAACGGTTTGATCGAGCTGCTTACTCCTTTTATTTTGTTTTGAAGTGGTAATATCTTGGGTGCCGTATTAGTAATCTTACCTTCCCGAAAGAAGACAAATAAAGTGTATTACTCCAGGCCTCTGTGCTAACAAGCACACCCCCGCTCACCTCTTGCTGGCTCTTGTCCTTGACCTAGATCCCCTCTAACTAAATACTGGTGACGAAAAAGAGACATTGTACATTGGAGTGGATGGTACTGCATTTCTCGAAAGCCAAACTAATACTTTCTCGGAGGTCGAATCTCACTTATTTCACTTTAAGGAACGCTTTTCAGAGTCGGGGATAATAGACCCATGATATCAATTCAAGTAGGCTGTCAATAACTCT
>CAMZMU010000059.1:36766235-36791235 GCA_947311845.1 Poa pratensis | reverse complement strand
TTCTGCAGAGAAACTAACAAGATGCTGCAATGGCAGCACTGGCAGAGGCCCACTGAACATGTTTTCTGCAAGAGATATGGATCGCCCTGTTCCGTATCCAATCTGGAATATGACCCGAAAGTCCTTCAACGAAAAATGTGGCAATAGCTTCTAAATCTGCAAGTTCTTCAGGGATAGAGCCTGTGAAGGCATTGAAGGACAGATTTATGAGCGTAAGCTTCTTGCAGTTACTAAGCTCTTTTGGTATGCTCCCACTGAGCCCAGCACCTTTGCAAACAGCCGAGTTAGATTGCCCAGCTCACCGACAGATGTTGGCAGTTCAGCATTGAAGTTGTTCTCTGATATATCAAGTTCCTTCAAACTTTTGAGACCACCAATTGACCAAGGGGTGGTGCCTGTGAACTTGCATCCGGGGAGTTGAAGAACTTTTTGCAGCTTCAGGTTACCAATCTCTTCTGGAATGCTTCCACTAAGACCATTCTGTCTCTAAATTAGCAATTCCTGATTTTCCAGTTGACCAATCTCCCTAGGTATTGGCCCCACCAAACTGTTTGATGAGAGATCAAGTGTCAACTGGTTCACCAACGCTGTTATTCCTGGGAATATTGATCCAGTGAGGTTATTCTGGCTTGCATCAAGGTGCTAGAGCCGAGACTGGTTACCAAAAGCTGCTGGTATCGACCCGTTGAATGTGTTCATGTGAAGGTCCAGGATCTCCTCGAGGATGAAGGCCAGATCACGCCCAATTCGATCCTTGAAAGACCCATTGCACTACAGCGGCAGCTCGGGCTCGAGCAACGGCGGGAGATAAGTCTTCTCTTCATTCAGCATTCAGTCTATCTTCGGAAAGCTGCAATAATTGATGCACGCAGACGATGTGAAATGCTTTCTTGATTTACTAATAGGTGGTGCCTAGACGCTAGGAAAAAGTGAGGATTATAGCTTCTGCCCCATAGACCATTCGGAAATGAGAGGAATTTCACTCCCATCGACTGAGAAAGAAATCGGTGGTCTATTGATTCGAGAGCTAGCCGAATAGCTTAACTATCAGTGACATATGCGAACGACCGGTTCGTCAGTAATGAAAAAGGTAGAAAAAAAAGATCCATCTGCGAGTGGTTCGGCTTTTTCCTAAGCAAGGACGGAGCCGTCGAGTGAGGATTGGCTGAGCGTGCTTTCGCTGCTCGTGGTGGAGTACTCTATGAATTATTCGCTCTATTATTGCCTCAGGATCTGATCGGGAAGTAAACTACAGCCAATCAGTAGACAATTCTGGTGGACATGAATACCGACCTGTTAGGTGAGAGAGTCAAAGCCGCTGCTTTCCTCTTCATTACAATTTTACGGATTTGACTCAGTTTGAGAGAGAAACCGCCTTGGGCTAGGAAGAAGAAGACCGCGGTGAACCATAAAAGCTAAAGCAGGTAGGCCTATTCCTTCTGAAAGATCCGAGGTCTTCCTCATCAGAGGCTCTAGCGCCTTACTTTCCTTCCGTTTTTCCAATCCCGATTCGAGCTATGAGCTGTGGCACAAGCCAGTTGAAGAAACCATTGCCGAGAAACCATTCGTTTTCTTTCTTTTCAATGATCCTACTCGAGATAGGGAGAGTAAAAGCCCTCATTGTCCAACCTGTCTATCTAGTGCACTTTCTCCTTGCTCTAATGAACTGAACACCGACTTATTTTTATTGTTACAGATCTAGCTATTTCTCTGCCAAAGCCCCCGCTAAAAAGCTAGGAATCTAATGAGTTACGAAACACGAAAGTCAGAAGGACAGTAGGTTTAGTGAACCCTCGGCGCTAACATAGTTCAAAGACTCGCTTCCCTTTCTATAGAGCCAATCTCTCCAAATTCCCGACCCAAAGCGAAAGCTGTAGATGCTGATTAATCACCAGTGGATCATAGGTCCAAAGCAGGACCGAGCAAAGCACTATTCTAATAAATACGTAGTTGTGCCGACAGAAGTAGAAGGCGCGCCAAGGGCAAAAAGACGAAGCGATTTCCTCTTGTTCGAGTGTTAAGCAAGCCTGTTGCCTCTTGTTGTTCTAGGGTCAGCAAGTAGGAAACAAGGCTTGTCATGTGTCTTCTGTTCCTGTCCCCTTCCAAGTTAGGGGATGGTTCATGCCTTTTGAAATGAGATTCTGAGGAAGAAACGCGCGCTGTATCACGAGTTAGTAGGTCAATGAAGGGAACGATAGCTCAACTTGTTTTTATGAAGTCAGATTTCCCTTGTTTTGCACTTCGCAAGGGGATGACTTGCGCTTGCTGTAGCCTCACTTTTTCTAGTTCGAAAGGAAGAAATACTCCATCTGTTTGTTCTTGACTTAAGCAGTTCCTGTAGTTAGGTTTCGTCAATCAAAGAGGAAGGAAGTATGATTCAAGTCACTAGTTTACTGGGTTTTTTGCCTTGGTAGTCCGGGAGATACTGATTATGTCGGTACGGACAAGTTCGATTCGAGCAAACTATGGAGAAGTACAACATGCGTGAATTAGCCATTGGAAATGGAGGTACAAGCGAGCGACTAAGTCGATTTCCTTTGTTTTTGGCGATAATGAAACTAGAGAAGCTGCTGTGAGCGACGGGAAGCCATTTTCAGAAATGTGTAGAAGGAGAAACGTTTCTTTCCCTTCCTATTGCGTTTAGCAATGGGGATATAATATAGTGAAACATCCCGAGTTATATTATACATGGAGCAATGGCCCCCCTTTCGGGCGCATGCTTCCCCTTCTCAGTCTCTTTCGCACTGTTTGTTCACTCTGATCTGAGCTGGATGTCAGTAGCTGTTTCTTCTTCGACGAGCTCGACTCAGATATATCTTCCGCCCGGGTGGCACAAGCAAAGAGAGATTGCGCTCTCTTTTCCGAGAGATTCTTTCCAAACTTGTCAAGTAGATGACTGGCTGGATAGCGAGTACTACTTTATTCGCGGTACTAACCTCCCCTCAAGTCCCAGGAAGAGAGAAAGGATACCATATTACAAGTAGGTGGTTGCTTAGAGCTTATGGCTAAGAATGCCACCCGCCTTACACACACTCGGATGAAATCATCCTACGTAAGAAGACAAAAGGGATAAGAAGAAAGCTTCGGGTCTAATGGAGCAGCTTGATCGCTAGCTTCGACCTCCCCATTTCTACTTACGTTACTATGGATCAAGCATTATTACAGGAATCTCGGGCGAACCAGAAGGGACATCGTTCGAGCTTTAGTTAAGCGACTCATAAGAGGATCAATGGGCCTTCCCTTCTCCCTCCGTATGGATACAAAGATGGACATATTAGCAGCTTAACGTATCTCACGACTATCTTGGTTCATACTACCACCTCCAATAATCCCTTTGGTTGAAGCATCGAATGGCGAACCCCGACCAAAGGGAGTGCATTCCTTTTCATTCGATTTCAAGTAGATACCAAACTTGAACTACGTCTTTAACTGATTGTATTAGAAGCTGCCCTATCAAGAACCACCCTGTAGAAGCATCTCAACCACCTAACTCGAATAATAATATAAAAAGAGAAAACATAGTCCATCTATAAGAAGAGGCGTCTACTCCTCCATTCTCTCGCTAAGGCATTGGTTTCAAAGTGCATTTCAGATCGATAAGCTCAGAGTTGGGCTGTTTCTTGTATCTGATGGAGCATGAGGTTGGTTCAGCCCTCCAGTGGTGTAATAGCGGCTTTCGTACCAACAATCTTTTCCTTTCGCCAGAGGGCAATAATTCATTTCTAGTTTTTTATACGAGCTACGCATGACCTTGATTTATCTATCCAGATGGGAGAGATTAAGGGAAACATTGCTTTTCATATTCTATTATAGGTCATCGCTGGGAGTAAGGAATCTAGTTAGTTAGATGCTTAACCCAATCGTGCGTGCATTTTATTCTTTGTTTGGTTTTCGGGACCCCACGTACTAGTGATGGTGGAAAAAAGTGAAGTGAGGCTACTGCAGTCACAGCCCTCTCAGCACCTCTATCAATCGATGATTCAGCATCGCAAGAGTCATGTTTTAGCTGCCCTTCATAACGTCCCGCTGCCCGATACAAGGCCAAAAGCGGATCACCTCTTACTTAGTGCCAATTCTTTCAAAACTGGCATTTCCACTCTCTATTTTTTATGGCTTGGGCGTTATAATCTCTATTGTTTCAAAAGAAGAAGAAACACTAGCTGCCTGCATGAGGAGGTGTCTCTAGGGGTCTTTACGCAACCCGGTCAGAGCTAGGAAGAAGATTTTAAGGATACCACCAAAGGTTCATGCGAATGCGGAGTCGAAATTGATACTGTTTTTGCTTCTACTTTCTTTGTGAAAAGGTCCATCCTATCCTAATTATTTCTTGATGCTCAACTGCTTTTCCCTAATGTAGTGTGCTCAGTGGAGTAAGAAACCTATGCCTTTTTCTCATTTGCATGACCGTTCCTAGAATGTGGATCCAGTTTTCCCAAAGATACTTTATTTCCATCTGCATTCCTATTTGCTGTGGGCTTTGGCGCCCAACATTTCTATGTTTCATTTCTTTCAAAACTAGCCTAGCTTTTCACTCGTGCGTAGGGGGAAGAGGAATCTTACTTCATATCGCTTGCAAAGCACTTATTAAATGGGGGTGCGTTAATTCACTCGAAACTAGCCTTTGCACAAGAGAATTGCTCCTTTGTATGACCGAACCCTCGGCTTTGTCTCATTCAAGCTATAAAAGTAAGAAATAGCTCAGCTCAGTCTTTCTCACGAGGTGGATTCGAACCACCAACAATGTCTCCTTTTAGTAGATCGTGATCTGTCGTCCTCCTCATTAGAGTCCTCCTAGAATTCAATCAAGTCTTTTCGCCGGAATACATCCTGTCTTTTCACCTTTGTAGTCCTATGCATAGTCAGTACTATAGCCCCAATCATAGCTACTAATAAAATCAGATATCTATTTCTTTTTTCCAGACTTAAAAAAAAACGGATCAAGAATACTCTTGTAACAACAACCAACTTTTCAATCCCTATTTTGATACTTGTCATAACGAGCAAAATATGGCTGCAGAATTTTGGATTTTACCCGCTCGTTTTCTAGATCGTACTTTATATCTACTAGGTCTTTACTAAAAAAGCCGTGCATAAATCTTCTTGTTTTGGTCGAGGTAGTATCAAAATAAGTTGTTTAGGCGGCAAGAAAGAGAGGACATAGGTAGTTGGCTCTGCCTCTGCCTGCCATACACTAAATTAAGCATACTATGAGGAGGAGGATGAGGGTAGTTTGATCGAGACCATCCACCTATACTTAAAGAAGAAAACGTGACCGTTTGAACACCTCTCCGCAACTACTTCCCGAATCAGCACCGTCTGGAGGCTTTGCATCTGTATTATATTTGGATCCGCCTTTATTAATTCTTGTTGGATAAACAGATATGGGTAACAATTGTGAAGAATAAGCCCTGGTATCTTAATAATTGAGCTACGAACCCTACCTTTGATACCGGTATTTACGATAGAGAGATTACCTACCACCAGCCTGGTGGCAACGGGTGTCTGGTCTGTCCCCCCCCTTGTGCTCCCAACCATCCTCTTCCCTTCTCAATGGAAATAATTATGTATTTATAGAAGTGGAACCGTTCGCTACTCGTGAAACCGCTGATAGCTAGACTGGGATGAGTAGAAAACAGAAAAAAGAAATAGATATTGGGGCAGAAATACTGAGTTGAGGAGCAGGTTTTTAAGCAGGAATGGAGGGACTCATCCTTTAGTGCTCGGCGTTAAGTTGATGAAACCAGTTCTGTTCCGTGAGCAGGCTCTCTCTCTGGGTCGGTTGTTTGACCAGTGCCAACTTCTTACGATTCTTCCTCCAGATGCCCCATTCTTTTCGATTCAACTGATCCTTTTTGTTTTTTGCCATGTGATGGGTGACCCAATTTCACCATATTTGTTTCTTTTGTGCGCAGAGGGGCATTGTTGAGAAGTTAGAACATGGGCATTGATTGTGGAATTCATTTACTCATGTTAGGCTTCTTTTCTTCGTTTTAGCTCTTTATAGTATCATCTATCGCGAAGCGTCGCCAATGCGTCTTAAAAAGCGCTAAACAGGCCTTCTAATCCCTGTGGTCTGGCCGAGGGTGCCTTGTGATTGCCATTACCCGACAACAACCATCTCTTTGCTTGCCTCTTCGATTTGGATTGGATTTCGAGATCATTGTAATTCCCATATTATTGTCTTTATCGAATCGTTTATTTCTCTCTTGGCCTTCTTCGTCGTCTCTCATTGCTGGTTAATGTGAACAAGGAAGGTAAGAGCATAGGCCCAGATCATTTCTATGGGAGCTTGGTCAGCTTTCGGATGCGAAGGGTTGAAGCCCATTCCGATCGAAGTACAAGTGCCTGGTTGTACTTCTCTCTGTCATTGCTTGCTCAACAAGAAACAAATAACTAGTTTGGAAAAGTAACAATTGCCCTCCTGAGGTAAAGGGCTGGGGGAACGAGCAAAAGCAACTTTCTTTCCAGAGCTCGAAAACCATATAAGACTATTTCATAAGAGGGTTAGTGCCTCAACCTCAACAGGTTTCAAAAGGATTATTGCCTGTTCCCTTAACTCTGTTCGGACTAGATATCCTGAATCTAGTCCTCACTCTCCTTGCCCACTGACTGAAGAAGCTCCCTAAGAGTGTACAACAACAGCGGGGTTGGCGCCACTCCGAACCAACAATCCCGTCTGCTCTCTTCTCAAGTCTTCTCGTTCAATCAATCAAAGTTTTAGAAGGCCGTTAAAGACATTCATTGTGGTTGAGCAGTGAGAAGTGCACTTCTAGCGAAGGGGAAGCAAGAGCAGAGGTTCCAACAATTGTTGGTATCTTTCATCCATCCAGGCTTACCCGTCTCATAATTGCTAACTGGATCAGCGTCATGCAGCTATGCTTTTTGTGAAAGGATATTCGTGAAATGATGTTTCATCGAAATGGTTCATTGTCCATGTTACCGCATCACCGCATGGATTACCGAGATGGTTGGCACTCACCATTTTTGAATAGGAATCAGAAACCCATTCTTTTGTTCGAGAAATCGGGCAGCAGAACTCGTGTCAGTGGATTCCCTGCTCAAGCAAACAAACTCAGTGCTATGTTTCTGTTGACTGAGGATCGCATTCCTCCAGCATTTGTTCTTTCTGACGAGGACAACACTTCTTTACTGGGATTCAAGTAAGCGACTATTGCTTTAGCTTTCACCACTCGTAATAATAGTTATCTTGAGCTCATTGTATTCCAAAATGGAGAGGGAACAACTCGCTAATGGTATGGCCATTGCCCTGATCTTTTTGGTTAGTATGGAGATATGTTATCCTAAAGGTGAGCTTGAAAGAAGGCAACGTGAGCGGAGGTAGCTAGCGTCTCGTTATGCTTAATATCATTCCAATCTGTTAATAATAAACACTACTTGTATCTCTTTTGCTTCGCTTGGTTGATTCGTTTCACTACTTCAAATAAAACAATGAACGGGTTCCTGTGTGCCCAAAGGGACTACGTTCCTAAAGTTCTAATTGATCATTCAATCGATCTAGGAATCATGCATGGCACAAGGTAAAGGATGGAATGAGACATCTGATAAAGAGCCTAGAATGACCTTTCCCGATCTTTCGAAGGGTAAGAATCAAATAAGAAGTGTGTTGAGCAGTGAGGAGCACAACGATTTGTGCTCTGAGCGATAGAGCTAAGCCAAAGGAGTACAACGGAGCTAAGCCAAGGACAAGGAAGAGAAGACGAAACAACCATTGCCAAGGAAGAAGACTCCTTACGAAAGCAGGTTCAAACCTTTGTTCCTTGTTCCTCGGCCTTAGTTAGCATTTTTCGATGAAATACACCTTTGTCCTGCGATGCATGGTGAGAGTGTGAATGGAGGCAAAGCCATGTAAGAAGGCAAGAGACAACAAGGCTAGTTCTTTTCATTGGGAGACCCAAGTATTTTTACTACATTGGATAGGTGATAGCTCTTCTTCCTTGGTAACCTCATCTGAGCTCCCCCGGCGTTCTTTGCTCGCCAACTACCCTTATTGTCGAATGGACTTTCTATTCGATTTCATAATTCGAATTCATATACTCTAAACGTTGTTGAAAACCTGTGCTATGTCTTCGTACACGAAGGCATCTAAACGTGGCTTCATTGTTGCTTAAAGGGGAACCTGAATCGATCGATATCTTGTCATGAGAATGGCATCATCGAATCAAAGCAACCCTGCTCGTCGAATCTTTACCAGAGGAAAGTCAGCATGGAGTTAGCACAGTCTATGACTCGGTCCTAGTCTTTTCGCATAAGGCTTAGCTTAAAAAGACGAGTGTGTTTTTGCCTTGCTGCGTCATACCCAATCCTCCTTCTTTTCCGTTTCCACGCTCTGAAATCAGAGCTGTAGCCTTCGCCATTGGTGGAAAAAGGTCTCGCATTGGCGGAACAGAGCAGAGGGTTGCCACCTTTGTCCACATATTATTACCTTCAAGTAACCGTCCACTCCAGCCTCTTACGCTGATCCAGTGCCATTGCTAATTATGTTTCAGTCGTGTTACTTTCCTATCGTAACCTAGGCTTACACAAGTTTAGTACTCGATTAATATGGGCGGTACCGTTCCAAAATCGAATGGCCAAGACGTAAAGCTTAAAGTGATCCATACCTCCTTGCTAGGCTAGCCTTCGAGCGAGTCCAATCTCACAGCTCATACCTTCACCCCCGGGGGCGGTCCCTTTTCCCTATACCCCATGCTTAGTCCCCTTCTTTGGTCGTAGATGAAGTATGATTGGAGAAAAAAGTACTCGTTTCGTCCAGTCCCATCCCGCAAGTCCTCCCTCTTCACATGGATGGATTTGCGTTTCCATCACAAAGAGGATCCTCCTGCTTCAAAACAATGCGAAGCTCACGAACAAGGCACTGGAGCATGCTTTTCGATTCCTAAATGCCCTTTCTCTTTACCATATCTATTTCTTGGATCAATGAGACCATCAAAGATGCTTGATCTTACCCTCATTCGAGAAGGTCTTAGTTGGGTGAGGCAAGTCATGATAAGAAAATCATGGGTGATAAGACCAATGAAAGAAACCCATATCATCATTGACAGAAAAGTGGATAGACCACAGGAATCATGAATGAATCGAGGCTTCAATGATACAAGCTTTATAATGATACTCTATCAACGTAACTTATTAAATAGGGGCATCCCGACTTGCTTCATTCAATAGAGAAGAGACGAGACGGACTTCCATAGAGCATAGATACCCGCTTTTGATTCAGAATACATGAGACCCGGGCTTAGAAGTTATGAGATGACAGTACCTGATAGTCATATCGACTTAAGGACATGGTTTGGGTCCCACGAGAGGAAGAAACGAAGATGTCTGGTCGTGGGACTGGTAACCTTGTCTGCTCTAGTACGAGTGATCCGGTATTCATTACATCAATTCTATCGTGTCAAATCGGGTCAAATAGCTCAGTCTTTCACTCGAAAGCCTGGCATCCGCTACCGGTCAACTACTCTTAACTCCTGGGGTCGGAATAAGCTTCCGCTTCTCAGCCATATCCATCTTCAGCTTCTCCGCCTTTCGCTGATCCACTTTCATCGGAATCAGTAGACATAGTATCCGGGTGGAATGCGGGTGCTGTTAACCGGGTTCTTCTTTTCATTTTTGGCTTGAATAGAGAAGCTGCCTGCAGACGCCGCAACGAACATGTATTCACTATTTATTGTACGACTATTCTCGTGCCTACTATCTAGTTCGAGTCAAAGCATAAAGCTCTAAATTTAGTGCTTGCTTGCAAAAAGACATATTGAAGAAAAGAGTAGATTCTAATCAATATGGCGCCCCTGGACCCTTTTATTAAATAAAAGCGCAGTATCAAGTAGAAGTTGATTCCGGTTGAGGAAAAGAAAGCTACTTCTCCAGCACTAGCACTTGCTTGAATAAGTGCTTGCTAAGGAACCGGCATAATCAAATTGCACGTCTGCTTCCCTTGTTGGGTCCAATTGAACCCTTAGACAACACCCAAGCTTCCATAAGAGTGCGAAGTGGAAGTACCTAACAGGGCCCTATCTTATTCAAGTCTCATTTGGAGGGGATTGCAGGATTTGATCCATCGCCCCCGGTCCAAAGGACAATCAAAATAATGGTACTTCACCTTCGATTGGATCTAGCTATAATCTACGTTTGGAAGAGTATAAAGATATGGAGCTCAAAGGCAACAGCACGAAGGAACCTTTTGATTGAGCAAGCATGCGAAGCAAGCGACAGAGACCAAATAGGCGAGATTAGTTAAGGAAACGGGGTACTTCTGTGGCTAGAAGGCTTTTTTATGATTTTAAGGAAACCTTGAGGAGGGCTTATCGATTGTCACCCATAGCCATTGCTAGATCTATTATTGCTTGATTTTCCTGTGGTAGATGAACACAATACTGCGGGGAAAGCTAAAAGACAATACAGCCGTCCCATGGGGTATAGGCGAACGATACATTCATTGTACGATCCATTACGTTCCTGTGCTTTAACGTTTGTTTGAAATTGAAAGATAGGATTGTACTCGTGAGGTAGGTAAAGACCTTGTAGAAACTTTCTATTTTATTAATCCTGTTTTGGAGCCGGGAGATCAATTTCCTAAATGAAACATGCCTTCAGATTCTTCTTCCGAATAATAACTCTGACATGGAAGAGAGGCCTGTTCGATTATCCGGATCTTCGTAAGCTTGCTGTAGTATTGAATCGAACATTCCACAAGAGATCTATTGGCGATAGAACTTTTGACCCGGGAGACCCCTGATCACATCGTATCAACTATTGAACTTTTCATACGCATTTCTTTATAATGAAAACTATTTGGCTGGTCATCGGATCGGCTTGGCCAGCCCGGAAGTAATACGAAGTGAACGGGAACCTTGCGCATGCAGCGCTAACAGCTTTCGACTCGAGTACAGTAGGAATAGTTTCCTTAACCTGAGTGACCAAAGGAAGAACGCTCTTGATACATTCGGAAGATCGCATTGAGTAGGTGGCTCCAGCCTGCCAGGAGCCCATCTTTAATAGTAAGTTCGGATTGCTAAGATAGGAGCAAAGCCGAACGTAAGCATCGGTACGGATCGACTGGCCCGCCCACCATCACCACCGGAACTTTCACCTCTCGGCTCAGAGAGTTTATCGCATCCATATCTTCTTGGGGCTTTCTGGTATCTTTTATAGATTCCTTGAGATGGAGGCACTAGTGTGACTTTAGGTGACCTAAGTTACTTAAGATGACTTTCGGAGTAGTTCTGCTCGAGCTGCGGGTAATTCATTTTCCGGATGGTGCTTCTCAATAGAAGGATCGATACGGGTAGGACCACTAACCAACAGGAAAGCATCTCCAGATCCGATATGAGAACTTGCTTCTCTATACGAAATTCATTAAATGAAAAGGTAACTGTATGCGCTCTATGCGCTTTGTCTTCATCACCATTATATCCTTTTTCTCTCTTGTGGAACGACTTGGGAAAGTTGCCCAGAAAGACAATAAAACTCCCGTATTCGCCCTTTCTTGCTTGCCCCTAACCAGAATAAAGGTCACAATGAAACTTTGAGAAATTGGACTCCGCTAAGACCCGCTTGTGTTCCTTTATATGACCACTAGAGCCGGTAGAGGATCAAACGGAGGTAGAACTTAGCAATCGAGCCTACTCACCCGACTCGGTCCACCCGTATGCGAGGTTTGGGGCTCCTACGAGACGTGGTAGGTAGGCAATCTCCTACTATGCGTTTTTCATCCCACTCCCTCTATCAACATAAGTAAATGTGCATAAAATAAATACAACTGCTCAGTAAAATCTCTATGCGCCAATACATGGAAAGATCCAATAAAGAGTACCGATTGGATAAATGAACAATGCGACATCTATTCCAGAATAGAAGAGGGTCAATTGCGCCGGCTTAGTGCTTTATTTCTATCTATGTTATAATTCACAAGCTTTTATTGTGATCTCCTGTCCCCCTAACTCTCGTGCTTTCTTTTCGAACAGTAAGTATTTCGTGGGGCCTTAAAGAGGAAATGGGAAATATGTTGCGGGTTTTCATTTCATAAGAACAACCAAAAAGTAATGGTAGCCTTCGGTTAGGAACCTCTCCCGTTGTCCGGTTAATCTGACCCAGCTTTTGCATAAAAATAATGAGGGTCCCTAATCTTTAGATAACCTTAAGAACACCTTAATAAACATGGGAGGCTAAAGGAATGTTTGTAGGAGTCTATCACCTACGTCATTTCGTAAAAAAGAAGACTACTTTGCTCGACCAATTCCAGTTGACCCAGAACTTATTTAGGCTTTAGGCTTTTCAGGTATATCCCAACATTCACTTTTGTTTGGCAATTCTCCTCCTTCGATCCTTATCCCCGATTATCTCGTCTTCGATTGATCTATCCGCTCCAATCGTTTCTTGCGATTCGACCCCTCCACTCAATCTCTCTCGCCTCTCTCCATCTCTTTCGTTCCATCTTCCTCCCTAGTCTCTGTCCATCTCTTTCACTTGCCCCTGCGCCTAAAGGAATGGCTCGTTTCATCAATTCCCCGGCACCAGGCTAAGATGAGTTCATTCCACTCAAATACCTTTGAATAGCACAGGGGGTATCATTGCTAGAATTGAAAGACTAGAGCATATTGTCGTCTAACGTGTGTGACTCTACTTACGAATTGTCATTTCAAACCAGACTTAGTCAATTTCCTGCTGGCCTGGCGGCTGCTTCTATGAGGTCATATTTCCTTTCACTTTGGGAGATACCACCTACCCGGCATGTTCTAATAGTAGTAGTGTTGGGCTTGTCCTAAATCTAAATATAGTAGTTCATTGGATCTGATAGGTCCAGTTTATTACTATAATGGAAAGAATAGAGTGAGGAATGATGAGCTATTAGGCTAACCGTACCTAAAAATAGGATAACCGGAAAAAATATCGTAGATAGAAGGAAAGCAGAGAATGCCTCTCTCATCCTATTAACTTACTTCTTTTGCCCTAGCAGCGTTTTTCATTTTCTCTTAGAGAGAATGCTGTCCTTCTGAACTCGTCATGAATTGGGTTCGAACCAATATTTTAGATTACTGCGACTTATCCATTTAGTCCATCATGACGGGAGGATCCCGTACCAAGGGATCCCGGCGCCCCTCCCACCATGAGATGAGATATTTGCCTTCCGAAAACCCATCATTCCAAATAAGTATGACCTTTTTTATCGGCCGTCTCCGGCTTCATCCATCCCTCGTTCCGGGTTCTTCTGGCGCTCAAGCTAAAAGCAAAGGTGTTTGCACCCACAAGAACAGAGGCATCCAAAAAGAGACGAGCAGCAGCCCGAGCCTTTGCCTGTTTCCTTAGCTACGTCAGAAGGTAGGGCCTGATTGACAGACGGCTCAGAAGTTGCAGGGGCCTGTTTGACAGAAGGAAGGGCCTGATTGACAGACGGCTCAGAAGTTGCAGGGGACTGATTGACAGATGGCTCCGAAGTTGCCATTACAATGTCCCCCCCTATTGGCTGAGCCGCTGCCGATTCTACACTGAAAATAAGACCAAGCAACAGGCCCCCCACCAACCAAAAAACCCGCAATCGTAGTGGGCAAAGGAATACCCTAAGACCCACAAAATAGACCGAGATACAGGTACCCCGCCAATTTTGAGACGTAATCCCCCCTTTGGGGTCATAGGAATTGGAGGACGACCCGCCCTCCGCTTTGGAGGAGAAGCTGAGAATATAAAACGTAAAGAGGAGAAGGCATAAAAAGCGGAGAAGGCATAACCAGAAAAAAAAGATATCGTGATTCAAAATGCTCATCGGGATAATTTTGTTGTAGGACCACAATTTCCTGCACAGTGCCTGTAGTGATTTCATAATTCGGCAACTTCGCCTACTAAAAGATCAGTTACAAGAGCACAATGCTTTTTGTGGCTTCCTGCTCTCGTCAGAGAAGCCACGCTGCCGGGGTGATCCAGTTACCCGGAGAAGTTGAAGTTCTCTTTGTCTTCGAGCTTTTATTCCTCAATCCACTTATTCGTTCCCTTCTTTCATATACCTCCCCACCAATAGATAGAGACAAATGGGAATAACCGAACCACGTCTACAAAATGCCAGTACCATGCAGCTGCTTCAAAGCCAACGTGATGCTTCTTGGTCATCTGACCAAGATATTGGCGAATACCACATACGATCAAGAAAAGAGTACCTATAATCACATGAAAACCATGAAAGCCAGTTGCTAAGAAAAAGGTAGAACCATAAATACTATCCGAAATAGTGGAGGGTGCTTGGTAATATTCCATTCCTTGAAAGCCAGTGGATACTAGAGCCAGTGAAACAGTTGCTACTAAAGCGTAAACAGCTCGTTTTTCCTTCCCCGCGAGTATAGCATGATGAGCCCAAGTTACGGCAGCTCCGGATGAAGGGAGAATAGGGGTATTAAGAAGAGGGATTTCCCAAGGATCTAAAACCCCAATCCCTTTTGGGGGCCAAATACCTCCGATCTCTACCGTAGGTGCCAAAGAAGAATGAGAAGAAGCCCAAAAAAAAGCAAAAAGGAACATAACCTCCGAGACTATGAAGAGAATAGAACCATATCGAGGTCCTAATTGTACAGCTTTTGTATGATGCCCTTCCAACGTGGATTCACGTAGAACATCCCGCCACCATACGAACATGGTATAAAGGAGAAATATTAGGCCCAAACTGAGAAGTGTTGCACCCCCTTGAAATGAGTGCATGTACATCACACCTCCTACGGTGGTTGCCAAAGCTCCGAGTGAACCCGAAATAGGCCATGGACTTGGATCTACCAAATGATAAGAATGCCTCTGAGATTCAATCATAAACCACTTTGCCCCGGTTGTATGTAAACCCCCTTCACCCCCATCCCCTAAAGTGGTAAAGAAGGAGGCTCTTCTTTGTCTCATTAGGACAAACAAATAGGAAGGGATAGTTCTTTCATTGCATTGATAGAAGTGATACTATCAAAAGATCTCTCTATTATTTGGAGAAAAGAGTTGGCGTGGGTTCTACCAACGAAACGCAGCAGTTTTTGATTGGTCTTTCTCATTCGGAACCCTCTCCGTATTAGTAAGCGGGCCCACACCTTTGTAACCCAAGGACCGACGAACAGAAATTGAAACAACGCAACCGCACTATCTATTTACGATAATTTGATTGCTGACAACATCACGCTTCTCTTTCTTATTCTTATTTATATAACTTTCACTTTACCGGGCCGGAAAAGTGACACCGTCACGTCTCAGGGTCGTATGCCTGGAACAAGAAGGGTCGTCGTACAATTTCGGCGATTACAAAAAAGAAGGAGGCGAGCTCCCTATCCCTCTTTGTCTTTCCACTTCCCTCGTTCAGGAACAAACACTTCGCCAAATTCTTTTGAGTCCCGGCCCGGTTTTTCCCCACTAACCAATTACGTTACGACCACTGAACAAACTTGGTTGACGAACATGGTTTATGCGCCGCTAATCTAGCGGCTTGTCGAGCATTTGACAAACTCACACCATCCATTTCAAATGGGATTTGTCCCGTGGACACACGAGCAATCCAACCCGTAGGATTTCCTTTTCCTCTTCCCATTCGAACTTCTGCAGGTTTCCCCGTAATAGGAAGATCTGCGAGAACTCTTACCCATATCTTACAATTTCTTCGGAATTGTCCGCTCATAGCACGATGGAATTGTCCGCTTGTAGCCCGACGCGCTGCTTCAATGGCTCGATATGAAAGACGACCAGCTCTACAACTTTTGGTGCCATATCTTCCAAAACCCAGTTGTGTACCATCCGGTTCGCGACCCCTACTACATCTGCATTTAAAATATTTACTATATTTCGTACGTTTCGGATATAGCACGTCCCTTCTTATTTTGACTATATGAGATCCGCACTTTGACACCTGAAATTCCGTTACGAGTAGATACTTCCGCAGGAGCATAATCGATTTTATGGTTAAATACATTACAAGATGTTTTTCCATACTTTCCGCATTCAGTTCTAGCTATTTCCGCACCCCCTAATCGACCAGAACAACAAATACGTATCCCCTCCACCCCTTTTGGCATTTTTAATGGAATATCCTTCACTATTTGACTAAAAATGGAACGAAATGAGATTGGATTGTTCCTCAGTTGAAAAGAGATGTCTTGAGCAATCAGAGAAGCACTTTGATAAACAGATTTGATCCTTACCGACTTAATTAAGGTATTAGTGTTTGTTGTATTAGACAAAAAAGTAGACAAAAAAGATCGCATTTTTAGCACTTCGTGAAAATAAGAGTTGTACCCGTACGTAATTCTCCTCTTTCCCAGTATGATCTCTATCATCATCTCTATTCCCTTTATCAATTTGCCTATCCTACCTAGGTCTATTAATTTCTCTATCAATTCCATTACCTTATCCTTACCCATGAGGGTCCTACATTTGATCCTCAAATGAGCTAGGAGTTGTTGCCGGGCATACGCTAAAAAGGGGTTATTATACGCCCCAACCCCATCCTCTTTTAAAAAGAAGGCAGCACCGAAGAAAGGAATGAGCGATTTTTTTGTTGTTTCCGCGAAGCGAGGATCATTCGCTTCGCGAATGAAGTGGATCAACCTCTTTTTGGGTCGGGCCAAACACTTTTTATCGCCGGTAGAGCTTTCTAAAAAAAAAGCGATGAGAGAGCGTATTAAGCTTCCTCCCTTCGCTCCCCCCATCGTAGATGGTTCAGCCACACCCGGTGCCACGAAATGATTGAGAACTAGGACGGGGTTGAAATGCATTTTATTCTTAGTATTAAAAAAGTATTGCATGACCGAATAATTCAAGGAGAGGCGCACAGCGGGGAGGGTCCTTTTTAGTAGATGACTCGTCGGGCCGTCGGACTTTGTTATTTGTTTAATTATTTGTAAATTTTGTAAATTTCCCATAATAGGGAAAGGTATGTCATTTACTAAATGGTAATATAAAATGAAAAGCTTGGCGTATTTAGGAGGAAGACGCTTGAAGGCCCCGCTCACCCGAAGTAATTTAAATAAATGATTCTTTCTCGATGGTGATCGGTCATGGTATCCATAACGTTGCATCTTTTTCGGCCAAATCCGGATTTCGTTTTGCTTCTCCCGGTCGATCGACTCGACTCTTTTCCCTGCCCCCCGGCCTCTCACTTCGTTTCGTTCTTCCTCTGTACCCTCGCTTGAATGAAGACACCCGATCCCGATCGGCCCGACTTTCCCAAATGTCGACCACCAGCCCTTTTCCTTTAGTACGGGTCTTGATTTCTTGTTTTGTTTTCGTTTTAGTAGTGGTGATGGCCCGGGATGAAATAAATTAATGAATGTCCTTTTGGGAAAATGTAGAATAATACACCTACCGAGACGAAAGCCAGGGGCGAGTTTCGTAGGTGAAGGTATCGAACTGAAATAAGATCTAAGATTGACATCTTGATACAATGATTTACCAAAATAATAAATTGAGTCAATGGTGACAGAGCCGAGGAAACAGATGCGCGAAAGCCGTTGCGCTTGTTTGTGGCGCAGCCGTTTTCTTGCTGGAAGAAGAGCCGCTTCTTTTTTGCGGCGGGGGCTTCCATTCACCAGCGCAGACTACATACACGTGCTCTCCGAACCGTGCTAGATAGTCACCCATCACACGGCTCTAAAACCCAACCTGTGGTGGATCCCGGGGGACAAAGTCAAAGCGCCTGATCCTTTGCCCCCGCTGCTGCGGATCAAGCAGCAACGCAGCTCGTGATAAGCTTAGCTTAAGCCGCTAACGTTCGGTGAATAAAAAAGAAAGATGGGTTTTTAGCTCCTTCCCTTCCACTGCATAGCAGCGCTATCAGGTACTACGAGCCCTCTGCCCCACGCATCTAACCAGCTCGCGTGGTTCACCGGTTCCACCGAAAGCTCTCATTTGTTGAAGCGGAGCATAGTGCGGCGCCGAGGGAGAAAGGTCTCTTTTTTTCTATTTATTCACTGATCTGAAATGAAACTTAGCACCTGTTTTTTTAACAAGCAGAATCAGTCTATCCGAACCGCAGACGCACTTTTAAGATCAGTGACGGCCTCTCCAGTGGAGCTGGGCGCCGGGGCCCTGGATGCGCTAGCGATCGGCACATTAGGGGAGTACTTGCCCGGGTTTCTCGGCCTGGTATCCTTATCCTCGCGTTCATGATATCTACATTCAACTGTGCCCCGGAGACACGGTCGAAGCACGCCCGCCCCGTGTGCTTCACGACATGCTCTGGTCCCGGGTTTCTTCCTGTGGTCTTCTAGCGTTAGAAGAAGTCGTGTCCGTACCGGACATCTGCAACGTCCTCTCACGCCTTTTTTGTTTTTAACAAAGAAAGATCAGGAAAAGACGGACCGAACCCATTCGGTGATTTTCGCGGTCGCCCTCACTGAACCAACTTGGATCTGAACTACGATTCAGATCAAGTCTTACCGAAATTGGATTTCCTTTTCGTGCCATATGCCAATGTCATAGGAATTTACTTTTGCCCCTTTCTGCCCTTTCCTCTATTTGTTCGATAGCCTCCTCGTTCTATTAGAATTCAAAACCCATTGTCGTCCACAGTTTCCTTGTCGACGCGAAGGGGCAAGCAGCCCCCCCCCAAGTCTGAGATCAGTATCATTGGATACCGCGGTTGTGGCTTGAAGGCCGCATGCAAGTTCTTCAATATTTAGAGAGAGAGTATGTGTTAGTACGAGATCGCGCTATCAACTTATTTGATTTTTCTCAATGATTAGGTATCAATTGTCCTTAGGAACCGTACATGCACCTTTGTTTGGATGCCGATCGAATATTGTTACAATACGAAATACTTGAAGGCCACACGCAATTGACTCACCTACATTTTATGCTCCCACCCTTTTGTAGACTCCGCCACTTATTAAATAGGGCTCTGGGAAAGTGCTCACATCAACAACAATGAAGGAGCTTCTCGATGGGTTAGAGCGTTTGCGATACAATGTATCTTATTTTTTTTTAGGATCTTCCACACTTATATTACATCACCAAAGTTTGTGGAATACACAACGCCCTCAGGCGGCGATAACAGCCACACATGCCTTCCAACATTGGCGTAAATTGAACTCTTGGCAAGGTTATGTGCGTCGGTGTTGGACCTCCTTCCTTCATGGACGAGCTCAAAGGATTGGAACGCAGCGCCTCTCGCTTTGATCTCCCGAACAATGTGGCCATAAGGTCCCATTCCTTCTTCTCTCAAGCTCCTGACAACCCCCAAGCAGTCGGTCGCCAGTCTAATATGACGCAGCAACAGATCGCTGGCAAGCGCCAGCCCCTCTCTGCATGCCATGGCCTCCAGGGATTCTGGGTCGATCACGTCTTCCACACTCTGTCCTTAAGGTATTTTAAAGCTCCATTAGTCGAGTTGCCCACATCGGATGGCATTCCTAGATACTTTTCGTTCAGCGACTCATTATGGACATTTAGAATTCCCATGATTTCCTCACGTACATTATTCTGGCAGCCCTTAGCAAAAAGAATTGAGGACTTGTCCAGATTTACCTGCTGTCCCGAGGCACGGCAGTAAACTTGCAACACATCCTTTACCTCCTGAGCACTCTCCCTATTCGCCCTAAAAAACAGCAGGCTGTCATCTGCAAAGAGAAGGTGGTTCACCGACGGAGCTGACGGTGCCACCAAAATACCCTGAAGTGTTGATGAATGGTTTCTATGTTTCAAGAGGCACGAAAGGCCCTCTGCTGCCAACAGGAAGAGATAGGGAGAGATTGGATCACCCTGCCTATAGATGGGTAGGTGCCCCTGGATGGCTTGAAACTTTCCAGGCGGTCACCATTGAACAGAACTGAGAAAGAGACGGTGGACACCAGGCGCATCACCATCTCCACCCATATACGATGGAAGCCTAACTTGAGCATGATAGCTCGGAGATAGTCCCACTCCAGACGGTCATAAGCCTTCCTCATATCCAACTTGAATGCGCAAAACCTCGTTGAAGTCACAGTCACCACAACCAAGGAAGCGAAGAATCCGCCTTTAAGTGCCTCATCATCTCCCAAGTCTTGTAACGAAGGCTTCTGTTTGCTTCCGTACCAACAGGTTAGCCTCCAAATGTCCTCATGAACCTCCATGTCAATGTGCTACTTAGAGAAATTCCTCATGTTTAGCTTAAGAGGGTTCCTCCAGTAAACACGGAGACCTCCACTACGACCACAGCTTCCCACACCAAAAGCGTGATCAAACCCCAAAGTAGCCGCCAAGCCTTCCACTCGATACTTTGTTTGCTATTTGAGTCTCCACCAAGCAAAGAATCGACGGCGCACACTCCTTCGCGAGATCGCACTGAAGGTCTACCCCCACTGGTGTCAGCCCTTCTTCGAACTGATCAACAATGTCCGCCACCTTCATCTGGAATTGCACCGTAAACGGGTTCGCACCGAGGATGCGGAACCTAATGTCGCGAGCCAAGGACCATGCAGCACGCATGTCGTCGAAGAAGGCCGACTGGCTAAATCCTTTCGACGTGTGCACCTTCACAACCGCCATCCACTGCGTATTCTCTTCCACGCTAGGCACCTCCTCTTCCCAGATCAGATCATCGAAGTCCTCGCATGAAAGAATGCCGTGTTCCTGTCCCCTTCCTTTAGGCAATCCACTCTACTTCGTTGTTTAGCCAAGATTTCCTCTCTAAGGAGGAGCTCGGCAATGAATTTGTTTGGCTAGCGTCCGCTCACGATCACTCCCAGGCAGGCAAACAATCGATTTACCATTTTCTGATCCGGCACAACATACTTACTAATAGATGAAGATGAATGCGTGTCTTTTTATTCTTCCAGTGTCTAAGTCAAGTATTCATTCTATATTCTTTGGCTAGGTAGCATAAAACATAAAGGAGTCTAGGTTCGGGACTCCTAACCTTATCGATAGTGGACATAGTAGTGGACCTTGGCGCAAGCCTTAGTAAGTCGTCTCGCAGGCGTACTCGGTACTCGAAAGTAAATGCTGCTAGCTAATCCATAAGCACGAAAAGAGGGGAGCCCGACTCAAGGTTCACACGGAAAAGGTAGAGTAGAATCGCACACTTGTCTTTAATTGCCTATTGGGTCGCTTCGCTTGCTATACGCTAAACGCTAACTCGACTTGCAACTTTCCTTTCCACAAGAAGTGCCAGTATCGAAGCAAAGGAGCCGGGTTTCCCTTTTTACCAAAAGGAGATTGTGATTGAACAATAGAGCGAGGGGATCGTTTTCTCAAAAGCAAAAGACAGATTGGAGTCATCGACGTAATTCAAGGCATGGAAGTGTGTCTCTTCGCCATAGGCTGGCTATCAAGTTTGAGAAAATCGAGCTTCAAGATGCCATTGTCTATCTTCGAATATTTCTGAATTACGACTTTATTAGCGCTTACTATAGACGAAATTCCTAATTAGGTCACTTGGCTCATTCGAAAGGAAAAAGACACTAACTAAAGGGGTCAAACAAGCGATTCGCAAATGAAACTATCTAATCGATCATCAGAGAAGCGAAGAATTGAAGAAGTCACTGCTAACACATTAAATCCAACTCGGTCTTCAAAAACAGTATCTTTGGATCCGAGCTCCACTTCGGGATTAGTGGAAGAAACCGGCTCAATGAAGTTCTCGAAATCAGTATGGGAGGAGTATGGAAGCCGTGCAACTGGACCCACGGGAACCGGAAACTAGTGGGCTTCACCTCTTTCCTAAAATTAGTACTCGCACTAGAGAGGAGAAGCATGAGACGGGCCGCCTACCAGTTGTCTTATCATCGGGTTTCGGTACATTAGGGATTTGAGAGCTCTATGTGTCCAGAAAAAGGAACCTACCAAGATAGAAGCCAAGTGTAAGTGTCATGGCAACCCAAACACGAAGTGGGAATTATCAGGAGCTTGTCGTTGAGGAGGCAGTAGCCCCTCCTCTAAAGAGCTAGAAAATAGTGGTGAGTGTGTGCCTTCTGCCTGTGAGGTTTCTCTTCACTCTTCAACTTCACTTATATATAAAGAGAAAGTGGCTCTCATATGTGTGGATGTAGGGCCGTGGAGCTTCTCTGTCTATTTATGTTGGGGAATCTGTTAGCTCCCATGGGTTTCATCCTTGGATAAGTCTGTTATCAAGAGGCAGACAGCATAACCATTCTTCAAAGGTAATATGAATTGGCTCTTTCTCTTGGCCATGCAAAAGAGTGAACTATTCCTATGTACAATCCACTTAAGAATGTGTCACAACTTAAATAGGAGCTTCTTGCCCGGGTCAGACGGTATCTACGCTATCTGCAGGTGTGGTTGACTTGCTAAGCTATTGATAGCGGAATCATCACACCCATCCCTCCCGGTGCTTCCTTATAGCAACCTCGGGTCTTAAACAGAACTTAACGAATGAATAATAAACTAGGGACCCGTGCAAGAGAAAAAGCAAAAATGACCTGATACCAAAAAGGGGAAAAACCATCCTCCAAAGTAGTGAAGTGAGCCAGTACAATAAGACAATAGGTCTCATGGGCCAAGCCTGCTATCAGGCAGTGAGTGGGAATCAATCCTGAAAGAGAGAAGGTCTAGTGCTCTCAGAAAATATTGGATTCGCCGGCTTTATCAGACCAATCCATGTTCAGAAGCCTTCCATCAAAAGTCAGTGGTCTAGGCCGCTTTCCTTGACTTTGAGTTGGATCTCATTCTTCTTCCCGGCACAAAAAGAGGGTAGACTTCATCCGAGACACATGGGTTCTTTTGCTTCCTTCAAAGAACTCGTCTTTGAGCCTCTAAAAAGAAGGGCATAGTATCCCAGCCACCTAGACCACCTAAAAGGAAGGAATTGGTCTTTGGCTTTGAGTGATCCAATCATTGGTGAATGGGTTCAGTAAGGTAGAAGGAAAGGGCCCCTCCCGACCTGGGAAATTCACAGCAGGAAAGACTGGCGCCGATCAGCGAAAGCGAACCCTTCAGTACATCGCGTTCAGCCCTCCCTCAAAATCCCATTTGTTTTATTGAGGAATCACTCTTGATCCGGCTCTTCTCCGTCTATAACTCAAAGTCCATCTGTCTCTCGTGGAAGCGCTTTAGAGTGCCTAGAAGATCCAGCAAACGGGGGTGCCAATGCTGTCCCAAGACCAGATCACGGTAGGTAGCTGCTTTAAAGAGGTTGGGAGACAGACTGGTGAACAATCTTCTTCTTGTTTTCTCCGACTTAGAGCACTTTTTTTTTCAATCGTACGAAGAAACTCCGTGAAAAACCCAGCTATCACTCCTATGAGACGGCTAACTCCCAACTCCCGATACATTCTTTAGAGTCGACCAAAGGACTCGTTGGTTTGGACATAGTTTCTTTGTTCCTGTGTTTCTGTTTTGCTCTCCCCCTTTTTTCACTTAGTTTAGTTGGAATGGAAAGAGAACTTCCTTCAGCCTTTTTGTTGCCTGGTTCGGTCTCTCTGAGTGGAATAAGTGGGTCCTTCTTCTTTTTCCTGACTGATGAAGGTCGAAACTGAAGATCGAATCAAGCGGAGTCTGGATTCCTATGTTCGTACCAACTCAAATGATTGATGAATTGGATCTTGAGTATGCTCACTTCGCTACTCAGCAAGGGTGAAAGAATGACAAAGAGACTGACATCGCAGAGGATGGGAAGGACCCAATCGCCTGCCTCTTTCTTGGTCCACCCCCCTGGTGGGTACTTTATAGCTCACAACACGAGATAGGCAGATATGTGACATAGTCTCATTGCTTTCATTGACAACAAGACTCTCTTCCTGATTGGGATTGGTCTGTGCAGGATCTCCTTCCCTATGAGACTCTTGCTTCCCTTTGAAAGAGGCAGACCCCTACTTCAATTGTCATCTGACGACTCTTCCCCAGCTGTGGACTCAGACCTCTCACAACAAAAAAAGAAAATCAAACGAATCCGAATATAACCAATCTATCGCCTTTGATGACTCGTTGACAGCCTCCTCAACCCAAGCTTCCATCTCCTGCTCCAGACATCGGCGCTTGCCCGCGCCAGTCCATGAAAGGTGGATGAAGGTGAGTTTGACTACGAACTCGAGGATGCTGGGAACGATCTCTTTTCGGGGAATCACTCCCGTCGAGAGGCCCTCTTGCTCCCTTTTTATGAATCTGGGAGAGAGGCAAAAGATAAGTCCAGAGAGACCTCGACTCTTTCAGGGAAAGGAGGGAGATCGAATGCGAGATGGAGTCCCTGCCGAATGGAATGGACATCCTTGGGGACAGCTGTGTAAGACTGAATTTACCATAAAATTGGACGGAAAAACTACTACAAAGATCACAAGAAACCCAGCTCAAAGTGAATGGAGAGAGAACCCCTGCGCCTTGGAAGGATCTGAAGCTGTTCGGACACTCATAGACAAGTGAACTCCAATCCAGGATCCCTCGAAAAGTGAAGTGAACTAGCCAGGTAGAACAGTCAGGTTAGGAAAAGAGTCTTTCATGTCAAGGTGAACATAGACAGACAAGGTTAGTTTGTTTTCCTTAATTCTCAGAGAGAAGACTCGTTGCTGGAACCGAGAGCACTGGCGATTGCTTTCTTTCTGACCTTCAGCCTAGAAATTCCATACCTTCCACCGACTTCTTTTGTGTGTGGCCAGAACGTGATGCTTTCCAATGCCGAGTACTTTTCTTAACAATGTATGAAGCCCGTAAAACCGAAATCGATCCAAATCCACGACCTTGACGATCGAGGAAAAAGGGTATGTATTATTATGGTGTGAGCCTTCTTTCTTTTTGGCCTTAGATTCTCATAAGCGAGGAATGGTGCGTGCTAGCCTTCAGACTATACTTTATTGTAGGGAAAGGGAAAAAAAGGAGAATTTCAGAACCCTAGACTGAATTTCACTTGGAGCAACAGGGGTCAGGTCACACTATATCAATATCATAATTATCTTTCAAATAAATTGATACTGATTAGCCGTAAATCTATTTTATTTTGTTATGCCATTAAGGAAACACTATTTTGGATACAATACCCATTTTAGAACCGTTAACTACTAACAAATAGCAAATCTCAAAATAACAAATAATAACAAATAATATAGTT